>JAREIK010002803.1:70000-350970 GCA_029783825.1 Sapria himalayana
AGAATATAAGACATGAACAAAGTTAACCTTATATTATTTTATCTTTGATTACTAGAAACCCAATTAGATTGACTAACCAACTGATATTGATCTCTATCAATTCATTTGAGCACAACCATGTATTTCTCAGTCTCAATTATCCAGGGGACCCAGAGATATCCCTCTTATAAAAAGAGGGATAAATTCCATCTTAATCGCTCATATCTTACTACATAATTTTTATTATCTTCAAGTATAACCTTTATAGTCATCTGATTAAAGACATTGTTTGATTATATCAAATCACAATATTCCTGATGTTGAGAACAATAACGATCTCAAGCCATATTCATCCCATGAATATCAATCAAACTTTATACTAATCTTAATTCTTGTTATTCCTACAACAATAGCTGATTAAAAATATTCTGAAAAATTAATAATATTTTTTAAGGATATTATTTATAATAAACATGCAAATCATAATGATCATTAGTTCTCACAATAGTCAAAATATCATTTACGTACTATAGGCTTAGAGCACTATTACTAACACAATTATATATAAAAACTATATGACCTACAATCAAATAATCACATCCACATATTTTTCATTAAAATATATTTACATAACCTCTACAATAGAATAAAATATCAGATAACAAACATAATTATCCATAAATTCCAATACACTATTTATAAATTAATTAAAAAAAATATTAACACAAAAACCTTAAATTCAAATCAAAAACATACTTTGCAAAAATCAATAACACATCACAAATAACTAAGAGTCATTCTTCTGATGAGTATCGTCCTGCGGAGATTTGGATAAATACTCTTTAGAATGATGAAAAATAGAAGAGGCCTTTGCCAACTTGTATATTATTTTCTCAATCTTCAAAATATTTTGTTGCATTTAATCATCTCTTTTCAATCTTTTAGCCTCTTTTTTTTTTCAATTTTTCTATTTTTTTTTTTTGCATTTTTTCATTTTTTTGTTGCATCTCCTCTTTTTTCCTTTGAAATATATCATAAATATCCTGCATCTCCTCATGCAACCTTTCATCAAACATGATTTTATAATTGGAAGATAATGATGAAGAACTCAATATAGAACTTAGATAAAATATAGATTCATGGTTACTATGACCTTACCCTCATCATTCTTTTGGCTCCACTCAGATAGCCTAAAGGTAATAATGTGCAACATCAATCTCTTGCACATTTGTAAAATGATCTATCAATTAAGAAGCAATTGCAACCATATTTCCAATAGCTTCCTATAATTGCTATATTAAAAGAAATTTTATACTAGAACAAAAAACTATCCTCTCACTACTACAAAATATTTAAAAAATGAAGTTAGTAATTATATTTTTTGAGTTCATAAATAATAAATCATTAGTTATGATAAAAAATATATACTTGAGTTTGTATTTTATTTACAGTTAATGCCAAATAATCAATTATTTAATTTTTTATTATTATTTGCAATTATCAAATGAAACTATAAGTACAAAATGAGAAACTCAAATTTATATTATTTGAGCACTTGTCTACAAATGATTCATCATTCTTCTTGTTTATTCACTTGAATACCTCAAATAGTGTATGTGGATATCCCAACTTAGCCTCCTAAATATAAATATTAGTTACTATTAAGATACATCATTAAGTATGAAATAAATATTATCATTTGGATTCTAAAAATTTAAATAATAATAAAAAATAAAAGATAATTATACTAGATCTTCCAAATGTTGGTAAGTCACATTTGAACCTCCAATATGTTTTGAAGGTTCTGATCCTTCACCTGCTTTAGCTGATTAACGATTACATAAGGCCACCTGGGACAAGGCATTAAACTCCTTACTATTCTAGTATTCCTACTACTTTATTCAAACACTAAAGGGGATATTATTAGGCTTTGCATCTTTACCATACTTTTTTCTTTATTTTCCAAGCTTATCATTGTATCTCACACTTGCCACATATTTCCATGTATCCTTCATCGATACCACACAATGTTATTCCATTTGTATTTTTTCTACAAAAACCAAATAAAATAATAATGCATTGTAATGCATTTATTTCAAGACTATATCATATTATACCAAATAGAGAAACAAGTAAATCCATGAAAGATATATCTTAAATTCTTTCTAATAAAATTTTTTCATACTTGGGGGCAGTTTGCTCTACTTTATACCATCCACAACTAGTTTCTCCTTAAATATCTTCTTGATTGTATGAGAAGTAGAAAAAATAAACCTTTAAGTAATTTAAAATCATAACATACATATATATATAAACAAAATACATATTTTTTGCTGCTACTATGTTAAATATTTTTTTAATATTATTAATTATAATGTTCAATAAGTAGTAATATCATATGTTATTATTATAAAATACCACAATTCAAAAATTTCAATATATTTATAATTTCATTCATATATTATTTTATATTTAATTGAAATGAAAGCTATGAAAATTGATAATGAATTGAAATAGTAAATTTAATAAAGATACATATTATTTATTATCTAATGTGAGCCGAATAAAGATTTTCATATTTCTTAGAATGCAAATTAAGGATTTTGACTATCTTGCTGGTGACACTACTATAGTACCAATGCATGGACCTCCTAAGATAAGTGAAATGGAACTATTAGTATCTTATGGTAAAAAAATGAGATGAAGATGGAATATCCGTGGTAGTAAATCCATATATGTCATGATAAAGTGATGCCAAAGTTTCCTCCGTACATGTAGGAGAATGCAATAAGACATTTGCAGTGTTGTCATCACCTAATACATGTAGATTTCCTTCACCATGAACTATTAGTTGACTTCATCTACCCCTCCTCACACATTGAGATCCTTGGCCACTTGAATTGTTACCTTTCAAACCTAAACCAAATTATAAAAATATCGAAATATATAGAGGCAATATAAATATTAAATGAATATATCATAAAAACAAAACATAATGATAAACACATTGACATCAAAAAAAAAATTAAAATATTTTAATTTAACATCTACTTTTTAATGATTACAAAATGAAAATGAAAAAAATAATAAGATAGTCAATGAATTTCTAGTCATCATTAGAAATTTCTAAGAAATCATTTCTATCTATATATTCATCATCATCTGATTCTGTATTTAATTTCTCCTCATTATCTTATTCAATATTTCCATCATCAATGTCCAAATAATTTCACCTTCACCAAAAAAAAGTTTGAAGGCCATAATCTACCCCACAAATAATTGAATGAAATTCCACATCATTCTCTTGAAATATTTATACATGTGATGGAGCGACCACATTATCCTTTTCAATAACTCCAACAGCTGATCTATGTTTTATTTTACATATTGCCCACTAGTGATATATATTTTTTTTCTGGTTGGATAAATGGTGTAACACACTTGTTTGGATTGTACCATAAAAATAAATGGCTTGTACCATAAGAATAAATGGCTTGTACTTATGATAAAAAAATTATTATGGTGCACATCAACAAGGTTGCATTGATAATGAATTCTAATACATATATTTAGAATAGGATCAAATAATTCACACTTAAATAGAGTTGTCCTCTTAATTAGTAAAGTAGGATACTTCAAGCATAGAGTTTCAATTAGTTGACCATAAAATTAATTGTAATGAAGTATAGTTAGATCCCTTAATGTAAACACCACTATTTATTGCAGTTATATTTGAATCTGTTTCAAAGTGAAATTTTTATTTGTTTACATAATGTATGGGATATGTCTATAAACTTCATAATGGTCATTGTGTAATATACTTCAATTATCTTTTATATATATATTTGATGAAGAAAATTGTATTTACAAAATAATAAAAGAAAAATTCTTACATATATAATGTTGCATGTATCTATTTAGAACTAATAATGATAAATTATATTCTAATATATTTTTCAAACTAAGTTACAATATCCTTTTCAAGTTTTGCTTCAATTCAATCATCATCGATATGAGGTTCTATTTGTCTTAATTTATGAGCAAATATTCTTCAAAAACAAAATTGAAGGTATTTTGATTAATTAAAATGTTATATCGCATTTTATAACAAATAAACATGAATATGCAATTATTATAAATCGCACTCACTATAAGGTATAGCTTCCTTGCAGTTCAACAAAATGTATGTGTGCATAGTATGATACTCTAGGTTATCATAAAATATCTTGATGTTACTCTACCCACATGTTAGAAAATAAAAATCATATACTTTTCTTCTAATCTATCCTCCATACCATATATATTCTTTAGTGACAATTTGTTATACCAATTATATAATTGTGGCCAAAAGTAGTGTGCACAAAATGTCAAACTATCTTCAACTAAGTAGGTATTGCAAATCGATCCTTCAACTTTGGTTTTATTTTGAATATTGTATTTCAATTTTTTAAGATATCTTAAATAGATATATATAAGAAAAAAATATTCGATGGATACATTAAAATTTTTAGATTAACAAATAAAAAATATATTACATCTCAAATAGATTGATACATCTGTATTACACAGGGCCTACTATCATGGATTCATAAGACAAGTGGACTGGGAAATGTTCCATGGAATCAAAGAAGCTAGGAAAAAAATATACTCAAGGTTACATAAGATAACGGGGATGTCAATTTGTAATTGCTCCATTTTTTTCTTTCTTACGATATTACAAATGAGATTCTTATAAAAAATACTTATTTCATTCAATACTTTCCAAATATTTTGTGGAATTAATTTATGGAATGCTATGGGTATTAGTCTCCACATTAACACATGATAGTCATGACTTTTCATTCCAAATAACTTACACTTCTTCATATCAACATATCTTTCCATGTTAGATGCATATACGTTATGGAACCTGAGCTCTATCAGCCATTTGCACAAAGCTTCCTTTGCATCCTTTTCAAGATTATAACAAGCCTTAGAGAATTTATTCATTGATTAATTCTTGTATAACTCTGGACATGAACATAACTTTTTCAAATCCTCTCTTGATTTGGCATTATCTTTTATTTTTTCTTCCACATCCATTACAGTATTAAAAATATGATCAAAAAAGTTCTTTTCAATATGCATCACAATTACATTGTGTCTGATAAGATTTTTTTTCAATAAGGTAAATCCCAAAGGATACTTTTTTTCTTCCCACCACAATGATAATTCTTTGAAATTTTCATATGAATACAATCTACATCAACAACCATAACATTTTTGAACTTATATATTTCAATTAATTACTTCTAATATTTCTTCACCTGACCTCATATAAAATAGATGTTCCAAGAAGTAATACCTCCTTTGTTTAGATTAAATTCATTGAATATACATGAAAGTCACTTATAGTCCACATAAGTGTTGCTCATATTTTGAAGTTTTGATTTCTTGATATATCATATATTTTGACTTCGACCCCCCAAAAAAATTTGAACTCTACTATAAGGGGCTACAAGAAAACATCCAATTTTTCTATTGGATTTCTCAAATTAGGCACGATAACACATAAAAACATGTATTCATCTCCCATGCACATCCATAGTAGTAAATTATAAGGTATAATAATAACTGACCATGAAGAATATTTTTACCATGTTTGTCCAAATGAATAAAATCCATATGTACATAGCCCTAATCTAAACATTTCAACTTTCTTCTACAAAAGATAGATGTCAATCATCAAATTGTTTCCAAGAAGGAAAATCTAATTAGTGATGCATCTTGCCATCTTTAATAACATGCTTTTGTGCTAACTCATATCATTAGCAGTTGCATCAGATGCAAATAATCTTTGCAAATGATGAGTCAATAAAAAATAATACATCTTATAATGAAGAATATTTGTTTTTTTTCCTTTAATATGCTCTATTTCTTTTGTACAAAGAATAGTTATAGAAAATACATGAAATTACTTCATTATATATGCTCTAATATATCATTAAGCAATTAATACATCAGTGTATTTTTTATACTGGTAGATCCAAACCTCGCATTAGTTTCTTTGTACTGTAAAAATTATTTATCATGACATTATTCTTTAGTAATAATTCAAATAATAATTGGTATATGTTATCATAATACTTTTCTGAAAAATGATGCTTTACCTTTAAATTTATTAGTCTAGCCACCATAGATAACTTTGAGTGACCATATAGATTACCATCCGAGACCTCTTCATTTGAATCCTTTAATTTTTCATAAAATTGGGTTCCTAATGATGTTAGGATATTATTAACGATATTCGATACCATTGACATTCTTCAAAATTACTTCACATACACCATTGGGATTAGCAAATCTCTTTTCAATAGTTGAATCAATATTTATATGTACATAATAGTTTATGTGGCACAACTAATTCCCCATTTTTATACCAAACATGATAATCAGTAACAAATCCATTTTTTGCAAGATGATATCGTACTTTTTCCACATCTTAGAAATTTTGATTTTGATATTTACAATCATTACACGAACATCTTATTTTTTTTTCATCCATAAATTCATGTTATTTTTCCACAAATGAAATAAATATCATCTATAAATTTATTAGTAAAAAACTCAATCTTAGTCTTGCATTCATCCTTCGATGATCATGTCGTATAATATTTTTTATTGTTGTAACACATAAAATTAATATTTTTTGAATTATAATAATATAGATAGAGATCTATTTGTAATAAAGATGTAATAATATTTTTATGACATTACATAAATTTAACAAATAAGTAGTAGTAAAATAATTATTAGATAATTTTGAATTAAAATTAGATAATACATATTGTTTCGATGTCTTACATATTTTTTAAAAGATATAAGTTTTATTTTGGTCATTTATATAAAACTAAATATTTGATATTTACATATATTGGATTAAATTATATTAATAAAAAAAAAGAAAAAACTGAAATGCCATAATTAATAATTTCTAAATTAATAATGAGTGCTAAATTATTAGATAAATATATTATAAATAATAAAAATAATAAATAAATTATTAAAATCAATAAATTAAAATTTAACAATTAAAAAACATACAAAATAAAGCAACTATCAATGGAGAACATTAATAAATAAATTAGATAATCTTTTAATCTATATGAAGTATGTAGTATACATAGTCATATACCACATGTGACATGTAATATGATTTTTTTAATATTAAATAAAGACATGTATTATTTATTTTGTTATGATTTTAGTGAAATATAGATCAAACAACTATATAAAATTTTAAATTAGCTTATATATTTTTTTTAGTTTTGTAATTGTTCATTAGGTTTTATTATTCTAATTTCATACCCTCATAATCTTTTGTTTCCATTTTTATTATTATTACAAATCAATTTTTAAATATTTGTTTTAATAATTATTAATTCTTTATTGTTAAGGTCGTCTAATTAATATAAATTATTTTTTTTTGAAATTATTAAATTTAATGTAATTTTAGTAAGGAAACAAAATGCAAAATAATTGTAGTGATCTTAACTATAGGTCAATACCAAAATACACAAAAAATTAATAACTCAATAAGGAAACAAAAAAAAATTTACAAATTAAAGCATGAGGAATATATGTAAAATAATATATAAAAATATAATTTATAAATTATATTTATAATCACACAACAAAATAATAAGATAAAACACAATATCAATGTTAAAAATGAAAAGAAATAACACATAACATAAAAATGCACAAATATAACTATTCCTGAATACAATATATATGAGATAAAATAGAAATCATAATTGGACATATTAATTATGGATAAAATGGGTGTCGATCAATTTATGAAGGATAGGCAATCCAATTTTGATTTGGACTAAATTAGAATCAAAACCAAAAATCCCCAAAATATTATGTATATTCAAAATTTTGAAGCATTATTTAGAAATCAATTATCATATTTTAGCGACAAAAATTATTTCTGTCTCTAAAATAGTGACAAAATAATTTTCTATCACATAATCAATTTTAAATGTTAAAGTGGCAGATATGCATATCATTTCCCATTTAGTGACTGATTTAATTTTTATTGCAAAAAGTAGAAATGAATACGTATTCCATTTCTAATTATAAATGGAGGTAAAAGTTTTCATCACTAAATGTCATGCAAGTGTAACTGAATTCCACTTCGTGTTGCAATCAGTGATGAAAAATTTTTCCGTTTTGATTATTTCATGGCTTTGTAAATTTAATTTCTAATTCATTATAAATATGTTTCTAATTTTAGAAATGGATTTGGAGTTTCTAATTTCCATTTCTGAATTTGTTCTTTTTGTAGTGACACACGCGCACACAAACACACACACACACACACACACACACACACACACACACATAAATAAGTATATATAACTATAAATGCATATATAAATATGTATATATATATTGTGTGAATATATATATATATATATATATATACACATATATAGATATACAAGCATATATAAATATAAATAAATATACATATATAAATATATATGTAAAATATATATTTATATATGTATATTTTCACACAAACACACATAAATACACACACACACACATAAATATATTTAAATATGTTCATATATTTATTTATATAATTTTTTTTTGCAAAAAAAAAAATGATGTAATGTTTGTTAAATTGTATTCAAAAACTGACCGGGTAAAATTCACTTTTTGTTTTTTTTTGCCTCAAATTGTAAATATTTTTTATTTTGGGATATGTTTTTTTAAAAAATTTTAAAAGTTGAGAAATACATATATATTTGATTTTTTTTAGTTAAAATTTTAATAGTCGATCAAATGCGACGTGAATCGGTTTCTTTCTTTGTTTGATTTTTTTTTTTGCACGAGTTTATTTCGACTTGGCGCGTTGTTCTGGTCATGTTAACGTTTTTTATGCTGGCATCGTTTTGTTGATCGCTGGGAATGGTATTAGTGTTAGCACTAGGGGATTTGCATGTACCCCATAGGGCTCTTGATCTTCCCGCGAAGTTCAAGGCCATGCTTGTTCCTGACAAGATTCAACACATTTTCTGTACTGGGAATCTCTGTGTCAAGGTATGTATGTAAGTGCCTATGCACATGGAAACTAGTTTGGCAAGCTGTTGGTGCTATCTTGATGTTCTAGATTAGTAGATTACTTTTCATTTTGGGATTAACTGTTAGGAATACTTAATGATTAGGGAAAGATCCAGTTCAGTTTATATGGATTTTCACATTTGTTTGAATATATTGGGGCCCATAGTTTAACATCACGATCAACTGATGTTGTTTGGTTATGTCAATATAGATATAATAGTGTGCTCTTTCTCTCATATTATCTCTCTCTCTCTCCTTTCGATTTTGACATTTGGAACTCGGGTGCAGACTACCGATTGTAGTGCATGCATCATAAAACAAACAAGATTTTATGCATTACAATTTATGGGTATTATTTTTTAAATTTTGTTTAGTTTTTTTTTTAATTTTAATTTTAGTTAAAAATTTTAGTTTAATTAATATAAATTAATATTTAATTTTAAAAACAAAATTTATAATATATTTATTATACAAAAAAAATTAAAATAAAAAATAATAATTGTAATAATAATAATGAAATTAATTTAAATGTAGATATAAAATATGGATAATGATAATTATATGAAAAGATTCGAGACTGTAAAAAATTTGTTTTCTTTGGTCACTTCGATTCAAACATCTAAAAAATAGAAAATTAGAAGAAAATTAATAATTTGGATTTATTTTAATATTATACAACATAAAAATATTAAAGTGTTGATGAAGAATCGTTTCAATATAAATATTTTAAAAGAATATTAATATGTAAAAATTCATGTGCGACTGGGCACCTTAAAAGATATCCTGAACAATATACCAAAATATATATTATATTAGATCTTAGGTGAATTTAACTCCGCTGTGTGGCCTTTGAGGTTGGATTTAATTCAACTTCTATGTTGATCTCCTTTATATACCACAACGAGCTAGAAAGAAAAGACATGATTAAATTGATCATTATCTAAGAAGCATGAACATAGATATGGCTATGAGGATATGACATGACCAAATATGAGAATATGAAAAATTTTTAAAACTAGGATATGGATACTGTTAGGAATGACATGATAAAATAAAATAAAAATTTGATATTTATATTTATAAATATTATTCTTAAAAATATTGAGAAAATAAAATAATATTTATAATTATCTTTATAAATATTATTATTTTTTATAAAATAAAATAAAATAATAAAAATACTTATCTTTATTAAATAAAATAATTATATTTATAAAATAGAATATTAATTTTTATAAAATATTATAAATATTGATAAAATAAAATTTATCAAATAAAAATAAAGATTATTTTTATTTTAGGGCAAGGGGGGCTGCTGTCAAATTTTGACACGGCTAGGATACGGAACCTGGAACCCCCCCCCCCCCCCCCCCTCCAAAATCAAAATTTAACAACAGTCCTTTCCCCCATTCCAAAATCAAAATCTGACAGTAGTTCCTCTCCCCCCATTCCAAAATTGAAATCCGACAGCAGCCCTTCCTCCCCTAATTCCAAAATCAAAATTCGATAGTAGTCCCCCTGTCCTAACCTTTTCATTGGCATTATTGATACTCACAGCTTTGACGTGATATTGAACATGTGTCTAAGCCATGTGCGACATTTATTTGGACTCTATTTATACGCCATCAGACACGTATCCGATGCATATCTGGAGTGTATTTGCGTGTCCATGTGTCAGACACATGGACACTCCTATTTATTATCATATCCATGCTTCATTAATCATCATGATGAGTCTTTCAATTTGATTTTCAGAGGATTCAATGGTAGTTAGTATCATACAGACTTATTTTTAGTCTGCATATAATAAAATTTCTAGGTTCACATTTAGGAACGTCATACTAAAATACTATAACTTAAAAAAATATAATAATTATAGAATTTAAGAAATATAGTAGGGTGATATCCATGACGTCCGATATCTGAATTTGTCACGACGATGCATCTTATGTATACGTCACTACTTACTATGTAAATTTTAAATGAATACTAAATAAAAAAATATTAAGATTCTCAAAGATTTTTTATTCTCATGATTATTCGATATTTATGAGTGTATGTTGAGAATCTTTAGAGAATATAATATTTAAAAAAATGTATAATATTATATTTGATAATGCATCTAATAATGAAATAGTCATTAACATATCTTTAGAACTTTTATAGATGAGTCATTATGAGAGATTTTTCATATTAGATGCATGTGTTATATTATTAACCTCAAAGTATAAGCGGATATGAAAGTTATTTTTTCCACTTTAGAAAAAATATATAATTTATTAAAATTTCTTTATATATTTCGTAAACAATAGGAACTTGATAGTCTCTATTTGTCCGTGAGTATAAAGAAATAAAAATTTTAATCAAATATTAGATAATATTGTAATTACACATATATTATGTTAGAGTCATGTGTTGAATACAAATATGTCATGTCCAACTACGTAGATAGCAAGAGTAACGAAATATTATTGATGATATTGATTAGATTACAAAAATTTTATTTATGAAATTTCTGAAGATTTTTTATGATATGATGAATATGTGTTAGTTAGTTTATACTTCTATTACTTATATTATACTTAGGTGCATATGTAATATTAATAGTATATCTAGGAAGTTTAGACATGACTCGATATTTAATGACATGATTGTTGAGATGAAAACTAAGTATTTAAAGTATAGGTCCATAATTTTATTTTTTTATTATTTGAGTACATACATGGATAATAAGATTAAGGTGAAAGAGATAAAAAATATTTTGACTTATATATTCTCGTGCATGAACTAAGAACACCAATTTGAAGAAGTTGACTGAGCTATTTATATATTACGATACTAGGCATGGTGATAGTAGTAGTCAGACTATGAATATGAACATGAATATTATATTCGGAGATGATAACTTCTCCATTCAGTTGGTAAGTGAGAAATGATGGGGCGAATCATTAATTATGAGTGAGCTATCTTGATATTAGATATCGATTATTGTTCAATCCTATCACATACTAATAATAAGAACATTAATATTTTACAGTAGTAAAATTTATATGAGTCCATCTATCTCGTGTTGTCTAAGATTGTATGGGATCTGCTGATCACTGTATATGAATTAGGAACACTAATTTGAAGGATTTATTTATGAGAAGTTGACTAAGTTATTTACATACTATAATTAGGGCTATCAAAATTTAACACAATATGATTAACCCTTGATTAAATGGGTTTGAGTGAGACCTAAACAGGTACAAGTGATAAACGGGCTAATCTGTTTAACACGTTAATAAATGAGTTGTGTTCGGGTGAGACATGCTAACCTATTTATAACCCGTTTATCTGTTTAAATAAATGGATAAATAGTTAAACGAGTGGTTTACTGTGTTAAATGGATCAAATATGTGGTAAACAAGTAAATGGATCAAATAAGTGGTTTATTGTGTTAACCTGACCCAATCCAACCCAACCCAATCCATAAAAATTAGTTGTGTTAAATGAGTCGTGTCGTGTTACACATTTATTAACTGATTCGTATTCGTGTTTTGATTTTTTACTCATTTATTAAACGTGTCGTATATGAGTTTATATGTTTTTTAACCCGTCACCCATTTAACCCTTAACCATTTAACCTAACCCAACCCATTTGACACCCCTAACTATAATATTAGATTTCGTGGTAGTAATAGTCAGATTATAAGTACGGATATGAATATCATATTTGGAGATGATAATTTTTTTATTCAGTTAGCGAGGAAAAAATAACAGGGTGGACCTTCGAATATGAGTGAACTATTTCAGTACTTAGATATTGATTACTATTTAATTCTATCACATACTAATAATAAGAATTTTGATATTTTATAGTATTTGAAATTATATAAGTCTGTCTATCCCGAATTGTTTAAGATGACATGAAATCTATTAATTCTTTCAGTATCGAGCATAGTATCGAAGTTTACTTTTTATGTTGTAGTGAATGTGATTTTAGATAGGAGATCGAGATTACGACCATATATTATTGAGACATCAGCATGTATAATGGATTCAGAGAATTTGAGTTTAGGTATCTATGATCGGTCGTGCTGTAATTACAGCAAGAGCGGATGAGTTAGTTGACGATGATGATTTATTTATGAGACTTTGATGATGACTCATATTGAGCCTACTATATTGTTTATGGCCTATCACTAATGATACCATTATATGCTTATGAGATTAATTATTTTTAGGTTATTTTTGTCTATTTATTTATTTATGTCATTTGAGTTTGTTATTATTATTATTAATTTGTTCTTTATTTATTTAGATACTTACTTATAAGATTGATATTTTATATTTATGAGTTTATTTTTGATATATTAATTTTTATATTATAATGATTTAATCTTTTTTTATTATTTTATAATTTATACGTATTTTTAGTTGTGAGTTGTGACTTTTGACTGGTGATAGTTATTTTATTTTTTTGTTGTATTAATTTGATTAATTAATTAATTAATTTAGTATTAAATTTAAATTTTAAAATATATTTGAAGTTTGAGATGACTTGATTTTGAATGGGCCGAAATGATATTTGAATATGCCATCACATTCTGGCATGACTCAGCATATACCGGCATGATTCAACATGATCCAGCATAACCCGACACGATTCTGCATGACCCAGCTAGATCCGACAAGTCTAGGCATGACCCGGGTACTAGCCGGGCTGGTGGGCCATGTCGGGCTGGCAGTTCTCAAGCTAGGCTGACCTGATTGGGCCACCAAAAATGGGTTGGGAGTGGCCCTACTCAGCCTGGCTCATTTGACATCTCTAATTGATGCTGTATTAAGTGATAAAGTTTGTTTGATAATGATAATGATAAAATATATATAATTTGTAAATTGTAAACAGCGACAAAGGGTATTTGGTCTGATAAATGTCCATGAAATTATGATATTGGTGTTGTCCAAATGTTATTATATTTTATATTTTTATATTTTTTATTTATTTATAGTTGCATTTACTTTTCATACTTAAATGTATCTTTTGTTATATATTTTTTATGTTTATATTCATACCTATTATTGCTTGCATTTAAATCTTATCATTTGTAGTTAAAATTATAATATTTTTTTAAAATTTTATATATAAACATATAAATAGATATGTATATATATATAGCCCATTCCACCCATAACATACGACCCACAAGTGAGTTGCCCTAGGCTTGACCTCTAGTCCTAGAGATATGGATTGGACCACCATGCTCACTACCAATGCTATCCAGGTAGCCCTTAGCTCCTAGCTTATATACTAGATTGCTAGGGCATGCAAGCTAGCACCAAGTAGCCTCTTTGTGGGTTGTGGTGAACCCTAGTTAGCTCGTGTTAGCTGAGTGTCGGGTTTTAATTCCGATCGAACTTGACCCGGCACAACTCTACACACAACATTTAGGCCATGGCTAGTGGGTTTGTTGTATATAGTTTATTTTAATAAATTATTTTGTATAATCAAAATATTTTCTATTTTAATATTTTTAATGTTAGTGTAGAAAATAAAATATTGAGAGGTTGAGAATACAACAATATAATAATAACGGGCTTCCCGTTGCCTGGTCAGTGGGCCGAAAAATTTTTTGGAATAGAACCTTATTCATTTGAGTAATCTGACCCGCTCCATTTATTCATACCGAGAAATTGTTATTATAAATATATATTTTTTTATTTCTATTTATTGTTACTGTTATTTCTTTTTCTACATGACTATTCTTTTGTTTCTCTCTTCTCTGTATAATTTTTCTGGCTGCTGCTCACGAACTGTAAGAATATTTTAGTTATAATTTATAAATGCATAAGTATTTTTCTGGTGGATGTAGCTAGTCATATTGAATGACTAGTGAACTATATTATTTTATGTGTTTCTGTCGTAGTTTTGGATCATGGTTTGATATACATATATATACTGTGGTTGTGAATGTAATGTTTGTTGTTTTATTTTTCTTCCGAATCTATAAAATTACAACTAGTTGGTAGTGGAATTCCTAATAATTGGTATCAGAGCAGATTGCTGAAGTTTTTAAGAAATTTTGTCATCATAATTTTTGTGATTTTCTATAAAATATCTTTTTTAAAATGGCTGGAACCTTGAATATCATGAATGAGAAATTTAACAGCAGAAATGGTTTCAGTATGTGGCAGATTAAAATGCGAGCATATTTGAAAAATTTTGACATATGGAGTTATCTTGTTCATGGTTTTGGTCTTAATACTACTGCTGCTCTTGGAATAACAGAGGCAGAGGCATGGAGATGTGAAGAAAAAACTCTCTCCACCATTCTTCTAAGTTTGTCTGGTGAAGTGATTGCTGAGGTAGTTAATGAAGAGTCTACTGTAGGACTATGACTCAAACTTGAGTCACTACATATGACAAAATCACTTACAAGCAAGCTTCTGTTGAAGAAGAGGTTGTTCATATTAAGAATGTAAGAGGGAACTTTCTTAAAGAAACATCTAGATGATTTATACAACATTCTCATGGATCTAAAATATGTGGATGCTAATGTGGAAGATGATGATGTTATACTTCTGTTCTTAGTTTTACTTTCAGTTTTTTATGAGAACTTTGTGGAATCACCTATAGTGAAAAATGATGAGATTATTCTAGAGGATGTTTGGTCTGTCTTACATTTCAGAGAGATGAGGTAGAATGTTACGGTTGAACAACTTGAATAATATACTGTTGGATTGGTGATGACAAATAGGAGGTCACAACTTGCTTCATTCAAGAAAAAAAGGAACAAACTTCAGAAGAGGTCCAAGGAGGATGACACTTGTCACTATTGCAAATAGAAAGGATATTGAAAAACTGAATACCCAAAGAAGAAAGCAAGACTAGAACAATGGGGTCAGCCCAATTTCCCACCTTTTGCTGCCGTAGCTTTTGATTTTTTGGATGATAGAGAAGATCTTGTGCTGGTAATCTTTACAATGGTTGCAAGATTAGATTCTTGGATACCAGATACTAGTGCTTTCTTTCATATCATTACTTGAAGTAGTTCAGCAAATATGACGTGAATGAAGCTAACCATGCTGTGGTGGGGAGCAACCAACCATGTAAAGTGGTTGGAACTGATACTTTTAGATTAAGAACATATGATGACCGGATTGTCTCTCTATCTAATGTAATGTATGTTTTTGAAATGATAATGAATCTAATTTCTGTTAGTATTCTGGGCGATTAAGGATGTACATTCAATAGTAGTGAGGGAACATTGAATATTCATCGAGGAGATAATATCATACTGAAGGGATAGAAGAGTAGAAAGCTATACATACTGATAGGTTCCACAGTGACAGAGGCCATTGCTGTCACATCTGGAGAGCCAACATTTGAAAATGAAGTTGATCTTATCAGATTGTGGCACATGTGGCTCGCACATATGGGAGAGAAATATATGAAAATTATTTCTGATTATAATGTTCTAGTTGGTCATAAAATTAATAAATTTAATTTTTATGATCATTGTATTTTTGATAAGAACATAAAACTAAGTTTGGTAAGACTATACACTATATAAATAGTATTTTGGATTATATCCATGCTAACTGTAGGGGCATTTCTAGAGTCATATCTCTTGGAGATGCTCGATTTTATTTATATTTAGTTGATGATTGCTCCAAGATATCTTGGGTATTCATGATAATAAATATGAAATTTTTATAAAGTATAACTAGTGGGTTAGCTTTGTAGAAAATCAAACATGAAGGTTAAATTATTACGAATAGATAATGGTCTAGAATTTTATTCGTTAAAATTTGAGGAATTCTGTAAGAATAATGGTATAGTTAGACACAAAAATGTCAGGGATACTCTTCAGCATAATGACATTGTTGAAAAAATAAATTAAATTTTTCTGGAGAGAACTAGATGCATGCTCTCTTAATCAGGCTTAGGCAAAAAGTTTTGTGCTGAAATTATTAATACAGCATGCCATCTGATAAACAAATTACTACATAGTGGAATTAATTTTATAATTTCATTTGAGATGTGGATTGGTAAATTTACAGATATTCTAATCTGAAAGTATTTGAGTATGTTGCCTACTATCATGTAAATGATACTAAGTTTGAACCACGAGCAAGAAAAAGAATATTTGTAGTATATGGTAATGGAGTCAAGGGATTTCGTATTTGGTCACCATTTGAAAAAAAGTATTCTTTTTAGGAGTGTTATTTTTGATGAAAGTGTTATCTTAAAACAAGTACTTTATCTTATCTAGTTACCTGATTTTTCTTAAGTTGAATCTGAATTCTATAAAAAAGGAAGTTGTTTTTTTCACATAAATAATATATTCAGAAAATTCTATATAAATTTGGAATGACTTCTTGTAAGCCTTTGTCAATATCATTTGCTTCTAATTTTCACTTAACATTAGAATTTTGCTCCAAATTTGAATCTGAAAAGGAACAAATTTATAAGGTTCCTTATTCTAGTGCTACCGGGAGTCTCATGTATCTTATGGTATGTACCCAACCTGATATTACTAATGCAGTAATTATAGTGAGTAGGTTTATGATAAATCCTGATCAAGAGCACTAGAAAGCTGTTAAGAGCTAAGAAACACAGACACAGATATGCACATGAGGATACGACACGGTATGATACGGTGACACGGTAAATTTTAAAAAATTAGGATACACATATAGCTAGGATACGACATTATAAAAAAAATTAAAATAAAAATAAAAATTATTTTTTTTATAAATATTAGGTATTTTATAAAATAAAATAAAATATTTTATTTTATATAATAAATATATATTTTTTTATTTTATAAAATAAATATATATTTTTTTATTTTATAAAATAAAAATATTTTATTTTATTTTATTTTATAAGATAATATTTATAATTATTTTATTTTATAAAATAATATTTTATAATTATCTTATATTATAAATTTTTTTTTATTTTATAAAATAAAAATATTTTATTTAAGTTTATCAAACTTGTGCCCCCCTTCCCCCAGCCTACATAATCACGCCCCCGCCACCCCACAGAATCATGCCCCCCCCCCCTCACTACCCCACAAAATCGTGCCCCTTGCCTCCCCACAGAATCGCTCCCACCCCCGCTGCCCCATAGAATCGACCATTTGGCCTCGTGGGCAACGTCGACCATTTGACGTCGTCGGACATCGGCCATTCGGCATTATCAGCATGGATACTACATTCGACGCATCTGTACGATATTCCATGTGGCATATTGGACACGGATTGGTCAATAATTCACCACGTGGTGTATCAAACACGTATCTGTGTTGTGTTCGTACGTGTCCACGTGTCGGATACGTAGACACAACTATAGGGAGCCATATCTATGCTTACTTGGTTAAGAGGATACTTAGGTACATCAAGAAGACTTCAGATGTTGGTTTGATATTTGGTAATAAATCTGAACTTATGCTGGCAAGATATTTTGATACTGACCATGCAGGAGATGTTGACAGTAGATGGTCTATTACTGGTTATGTCTTCATTATATATATTTCTGTAGTTAGCGGAAAAGTCATACTGTAATTTTTTGTTACTTTATCCTCTACTGAAGTAGAGTATATGACTCTGACTGAAGCTGTGAAGGAAGAGATATAACTGAAAAGTTTTTTTAAAAGACCTTAGTCTTTATGAAGATGTTGTAACGGTTTTCTGTGATAATTTTAGTATTATCTGTTTAGGAAAAGATCAAGTGCACCATGAGAGGACAAAACACATTGATGTGTGATATCATTTCTTTTAATCTGAGAAGATAGTACAAGTAAAGAAGATTGAAACTTTTGATAATCTAGCTGATATGTTTATCAAACTTGTTATTTTGAATAAGTTAAGACACCGCCGTAACTAATCGAACATATCAAATTAGATGTAATTCTATTGGGACTAACTGTTTATAGAGAGGGCCTCTCTATTTGTATGCAAAACAAATTAAGGAGGAGATTATGACATATAGTTTGTTTTGATAATTTATTTTGTATAACAAAATATTTTTTGTTTCAATATTTTTAATATTAGTATAGAAAATAAAAATATTGAGATATTAGGAATACAGCAATAACACAATAACTGGGGTCTCACTGCTCGGTCAGTGGGCTAAAGAAATTTTTGAAGCAGAACCTCACCCATCCGAGTTTTCTGACTCGCTCTGTTTATTAATATTGAGAAATTGTTAATATAAATATATATTTTTTTGTTTTTGTTTTTTGTTGGTGCTATTTTTTTTTCTACTTGATTGTTCTCTTGTTACTCTCCTCTGCATGATTTTTATAATTGCTGCTCATAAACTATAATAATATTTTGGTGATAATTTGTAGATGCATAAATGTTTTTATGGTAAATTAGCTAGTCGTGCTGAACAAATAGTGAACAAAATTATTTTCTGTGTTTTTATCGTGAATTTGGATCATTGTTTGATATACATATACATATTACTGTAGTTGTGGATATATCATTTGTTGTTTTTTTCATCTTCTGAATCTGTAAAATTACAAGTTGGAAGTGGAATTCCTAACAGGGTTGTACTAGATTGCCCATTTCTACTACTAGGCTTGCATGACATGATCTATGCTAAAAAAATTGATGACTTAGTTGAGCCAAAAAAATATGCCATGTAGGCTTGATTGGTATCAAATGTGTCGAGTTAGCATACTTATTTACCATCTCTAGTAGTGACCATCCTAAATCTTTTTTTGTATCAAGTGATAATAAATTTTATAATGATTTGTTTGCTTGTTAAATATTAGATTAGAAAATACCATGTTGAACTACCTTATTATCACAATTAAATATTATTGACATTTAAATTGATAGACTCAATTCTTATAGAAGTGACTCATCTATCATAGTTCATAAGTAATATATGTCATAGTTAAGTATTTTATATTTGTGTTAGACCTGAAAATATTAGTCTAATACTTACTTTTTAAAGAAATAATTATCTCCAATAAAAAAATACAAAATCCTATGGTGGTTAGCCTAATCTTTTTTATGTAATCATTGGAGACTTTGAATCTATGTAGGTTTCTACTCGATTGTGTTCATGATATCTTAATTTCATGTTATAAGTCTTTTATTCATACATTAGAATTCTTAGAATATATTTATATGAATTTGTTTGAGAGAATGTAGGAAATTATTAATTATATGAATAAAATAAATAGTATCTAATTTGATTATTATTAGATGACTAAATTTTTCAATGATTATCTTATACATAGATGAGTCAATTAAAGAGATATACCTATGGACAAGTGTACACTTAAATCAAATGGTGAGTCAAATAATGTATATTTTATTATATCAAGATAATAGTGTCAAATAGACCGTATCATGCTGATGCAATCTGATATTCGGTAGTCCAATTTGGCCACCAAAAATGACATGAAAAGGGTTTTGTGTTGTGTTGTGCCCAAGACAGTAGTGACAAATAGACCTTGCCATACTGATGCAATCTGATTTTTGGTGTCCTAAGTTGGCCATCTTGTTGTGCCAAATATGACATGAAAAGGGTTTTGTGTTGTGTTGTGCTCACATGGCTACTTTGTAGGTCAGCCTAATGCAGCCTGATGTCATGCCATTTTGAATTGGGCTGGTTGAACCGGGCTGTGCTGGTTCTGGCCTCTATTGGCATGCCACAACCAGTACTAATGTCCACTGCATTGCTCAGTGGCCAATGCAAAGGGCCCAACCCATTACTCGTGGGTTTGGCTAAGTCATGTCGGGCCGCTCGATCATTTAAAAAAATTGCTGTTGCTGGTGTTGAGTCTCTCATTTTTTTAAATTGTTGACCCCCCCCCTCAAAATCAGCCACATCAGTGTTACATGTTGTGCCATGGGTCTGAATGACCATAGCCTAGGAATGGTTATGGATAGTGTTGTGTTTGGGTTGCCTGACCTACTCGATACTTTTATACCTAGATTAATTAAAATATATCTTATCTAAAAAAAAAATCATATCAAATGAGAATGTAATTTTAATGGCCATGAAATACCTAAGATGTCAATTTATTCGTTTGAAACCTAATATGCAAAAATATTTTTAATTGAGATATATCTACCTTTTAATCTCATATAATCAAACTATTTACTATATATATTATTAATATTACATATTATCTGTATGATTTTCGTTAAAAGAAACAAGAATACTTTGATACACATCTTCTAATGTCAAAAATAGTGATTGCAGAAGAGAATCTTTTAAACAACGCCTTAGGAGATTTATTATAGGTCATAAAGAATCTTTTGCAATCAATGCACAATACTTGCACTCTCAAAAATAATAATGTCTAGTGATTTATTTGATAATACATGTGATAATAAGTGTTGAGTAGAATATATATTTGATTTATTTCATTGAGTAATTGTAAGGTGCAAGTCACCATTCTGAATTGAATTAGTTGACATAATAAGAGATTCTCTCATGTTAGATTGTGGATGTTTTCATCCTAATATACATATTTAGGTTGAGAACATTAAATCTCAATTTTTTTTCTCATTCTTGGGATGTTGCATAAATATGTTATTCTTAAAATTATCATGGACTACATTCCTCAATTTCAATTGATATGCAATTGGATGATTAAGTATCTCACAAAAAGTATCATAGATATTGTAGCTATTAAGATAAGATAAAAAAACAAGAACATATAATATTAAAATAAGATTAAGAATTTATTACTTATAAAAAAAGGGATTAAGAGAATACATGTGATAATGAATGTTGAGTAGAATATATATTTGATTTATTTCATATAGTAATCGGAAGGTCCAAGTCATTACTATGAACTAGATCATCTGACACGATAAGTGATTATATCAAATGAGATTGTGAATGTATTCATTTAATATACACATTTAGATTGGAATCATTAAATGTCCCAACCTTTATCCCTTATTCTTGGGAATACAACTCTCTTGGACTATGGGGCACCAACATTGGATTTTTCTTCCTAACACGTCTCTAGGAGATGTTCCACAATTCTTCTTTAAGTTAACTTGCTAGTAGTATTATGTATAACTCATAATAATTTTGCTGGTATCTAATGAATAACATATGTATTTCTTTTGAGTATTAGAGTATTAAAGAAAGACATACTTGATAACATGAGTAATCATCTTCTCTCTACCATAGAAATATCCTAAACAAAATAAATACACCAAAAAATCTTAGGTGAAAAGTAAAAAATCTTTTAATTTGATATAAATATTGATATAATATATAATTTGAGAGGAAATAAGATAATATTTAATTGATTAAAAAGTTAGTGATTAATACTATTTACTCTTAATGATGTCGAAAAACACTTCTACGTACTAGAAGTGTTATGCTTTCTAAACTAAATCTTGATTCTTTCTTTTAACTATTCTATTTTATATAAGAGTGTTAGTACATGATGTTCAATGAATTATTTCTTGCTAAAAAAATAAGTAAATTATTGAGAGATATACTGTAAAATTTTATTTTCTCAATATTTTAATGACATGACCAAACTATATTTTTATTATTTCATAAAATTTATAATTACATACAAAATTTGATTTTTTTTTTAAAATTAAGCATCATGTATGTTTACTATAATAATCAATTACAATAAAATATTTTAGATTGTCACATGTAATTGTTCTACAAGGTTTTTAAATGTCTAAATGAATAAAATTTAATGATTATTTTTTAATATCTTCTTGATGTGTTAGATAGAAAATTCAAGTATATTTTCCTAACTAGCATATTTAATAACAAATAGTGGAGCACAATCAATGTGTCAATGTATGTTTAATATCCTTCTGATGTTTTAGATTGAAATCACCCTTTTGATATTTGACCCTGAATCTTTATCCTTTTCAATGATAGATGATCAAGTTGAAAGTGCATAATATTGTGTCAATGAAAGTCAAACACATAGAGGAGCTCATGTGGGTGGAGAGAAATATGTGTAGTTTATCTCGCTCAATTTCAGGGAAACTATCTGTCTAGTCAATTGATCATGCACATAAATATTATAAAAAGAAAATAGGATCACAATTTAACTACGTAGTTAAATTTGTCTATTTGAATAACAAGAGAGTTTCTGAAAAATTAAGATAAATTGTTAGTTTTTGATTTTTATTTGAACAACAAGAGTAAAATTTTTATTTTATTTTAATATCAACTTAAATTGAAAAATAAATAAAATGATATATGCTAAAAATTAAAAAATATAATATTGAATCATCAATTAATCATAATTAGTCATAAAAATCTGGGACAGTAAGAAAAATAAACAACATGAATTTTTTTTACACAAAAAGTTGAATAATGAGCAATATAAAAAAAGAATTAAAAGAAACAAATATAGAAGGAAATCATAGAAAGTGTCCTAGTGATGAAATGTTGAAGAATAATAAAACAATAAAAAAAATTTAGTAAAATTTGATAAAAAGATGAAACTTCAAGTCTTAAATTATTTACAAAAGTTGTAAGAGTTTGAAAAGTAAAATAGTTAGACAAAAAAAACACATGATACTTGGTATGAGCTTGATATTTATGAAGTAAATACACAATATAAAGTTTGCATAAATAAAAGAATAAAAAATTAATAATATAAGCAATGTTAGTTGTATTAAAGATGATAATAATAGAAAGTTAATGTAGAATAAAATTATTTTATATAGATGGAGAAATTATTCTGTATATATGTTTATTGAAACATATAAGTGAATTGAATATGAAAAGTCAATTAAATATGAAGTTGCTTATTAGGGTATAAGACATGTCGTTCATTATAGAACTAGTACAAAAGAACTAAAAAAAGTTTTAAAAAAGAGCACATGGTGATTGGTATATGCTTGGTACTAAGGAATAATGTGTATATCTTAATGTTAGCTAGAATGAAAGAATGAAAAATTAAAAGTTTAAGTTATAATTGTATTAAAGATGAGACAAACAATATGATAGTATGGTTGGCAAAAGGGTTGAGCACTCACCATTGGGTCACGAGTTTGATTTTCAGGGATGTTGAATACGTACTCTAGGGTATTATTTTTTATTTGTTCATCATGCTGTTGAAATGATAGCCTTATCAACTTTGACCATGAAGCTTCCAGATTTGTGTGTAGGTCTGAAATAATTTGAATTGGGTTTGGGAGGGGAGGGGAGGAAAGATAACAAAAAAAAAGTGTATTAGAGATGAGAATAATAAAGTGATTATAGAATAAAATTATTTTAAATTGATGAAAAATATTTTTTATAAATATCCTCATTGAAACATATAAGTGAATCAAATAATAAGTTGTTTCTTTGGATAAAAGAAATGTATTTCATCATAGAATCAATACAAAAGAAATAGAAAAAGTTTTAAAAAATAGCACATAGTGATTGGTATATACTTTATACTGAGGAGATGTATATCTTAATGTTAACTAAAATGGAAGAACAAAAAATTAAAAATTTAAGTCATGTTAGGTGTATTAGATGAAAATAGTAGAGTGAATGTAGAATAAAAATATTGTTAATAGATGAAGAAATTATTTGTAAACATGCTCATTAAAATATATAAGTGAATTAAATGTCATTTTTTAGGATAAAGGACATCCATAATCCATTTCATCATAGAACCAATACTAAATAAATATAAAAAGTTTTAAAAGGTTAAAAGTGTGAAAAATAGTTGAACTAAATAAAAATTTAGCTGAGACATAAAGGTGATGTTTATGGTTGTTCAAATTATCTATGAATAAAATTGATGAATTATCTCATAAAATTTAAGAAACACATATAATGGAAACTCATAAGATATTAAAATTATTCTACTATTTAGATAATTTACAAAAAATAGAGAAAAATAAATAAATATCTATTCTTAAGATCATAAATAAAAGGATAACTTGATGATAATAAACTTTATTATAATATTATACAAACATATTACATAAAAGATTCTTATATATGAGGTAAACTAATTGGGGCAATCCACAAGTTGATACTCCAATAAAAAACATAAACTAAAAAAAAAAGAAAAAAAAAAGAAATAAGTAAAAGAAAAAAATAGAGAAAAAATGAGAAGAAATAAATAAAAGAAGAGCACATAATAATTAAAGATTAGAATAATAAAATAATTTAAAATTTTCATCATAGAAAATAAAAAAAAGAAGCATATTAAAGATAAAATAATAAAGTAATTATAGAATAAAATTATTTTAAAATATATGGAGAAATTATTTTATAAATATGCTCATTGAAACATTTAAGTGAATTAAATATGAAGTTGTTCTTTGGAATAAAAAAATGTATTTCATCATAGAACCAATACAAAATAAATATAAAAGTTTTAAAAAATAGCAAATGATGCTTGGAATATACTTGGTACTAAGAAAGGTGATATATATTTTAAAGTTAACTAAAATAAAAAAATTAAAAATTAAAAATTTAAGTTATGTTAGGTGTAATAAAGATGAGAATAGTAGAATGAATGTAGAATAAAATTATTTTAGATAGATGGAGATTTGGTAAATATATTCTTTAAAGAATCAAAAATATTTATTTCATCATAGAACCAATACTAAAGAAATAGAAAATGTTTTAAAAAATTAAAAGTGTGACAAATAGTTGAACAAAATGAAAATATAGCTTGGACATTAAAATGTCTAGAAGAAGAAATTTATTGGTTAACTATGCTTTTAAAGGATTTATGATATCTAAAAAATGTTATACTCATGGAGATATAGTATTGTGGTATTAATTTATAAAAATAAAAGTGATGTTTAAAGTTCAAATTATCTATAAATGAAATTGATGAGTTATGTGATAAAATTTGATAAAATTTGATTTTATGTCATGTATGTTTGTTATGAAAATTATTTTACTACTTAGATAATTAATAAAAATAAGAAAAAAAATAAAAAAATATTTATTATAAAGATTATAAATAAAAAAAAACTTGAAGATAATTAACATCAATGTAACATGTTACTAACATCTTGCATAAAAGACTCATATATGTGAGACAAATTTATTAGTGCAGCTCATAGGTTGGTGCTTCTTTCAAAAATATAAACTAAAAGTAGCAAAAAATAAAAAAGAAATAAGTAAAAGAAGAAAAAAAAAGAAAATAAAAAAAAGAAAAGAAATAATTAAAAAAAAATTCAACTTATTTACATAATTTGATTTTTATTTCTACACTCTTTGTTAAGTTTCGTTGTATATGTAATATGTTATACAAATCAAGTTTGAAGTTCAACTCATTGAAATTAACTCTTGGAACCATTTTGATAAGGACATTAGCAATATGTTGTTTTGTAGGAATATAATATAATTGAATGATTTTCGTGTTGATTTTATTAAAGATAAAATGTAAGTCAATCTCAAGCATTTTAATGAAAGCTTGAACTTTAACCTTGAGTTCCCTTAACAATCTTTATAATCACACTCATTTGCATTGTATATTCATAGAGTTCCCAAGGCTAGTAGTTGATCTTCTATTAGTTTGTTCTTCTTCCCAGCTTGCATTAATGTAAATTTTGACTTTATGACTGAGTTATTTTTAAGTATCTCAAAATTCTATTCGTTGTATTTAGGCAATCTTTAATTAAATTATTCACATGTTGGCTGATTACACTTATTGAATAAGTAATATCAGGTTGAGTGTATGAGAGGTAAATGAGCTTACCAATTAGTTTTTGATACATTTTTTGTCAACTAGTGTATTCTCTTCCCTTTAAATTCAGTCTTTTTGTAGTGTTTATAGGTGTATCAGCAAGTTTGCAACCTAGAAAATCTATTTCATTCAATAAGGCTAAGATATATTTCCTTTTGAATATAACAATTATTTTATTTGATTAAATTATCTTTATTTTGAGAAAGTATTACATTGTTTTGAGGTCTTTGATTTCAAATTCAATTGCCAATTATTTTTTAATTTAACATTTTCTTTCGAATCAATTTCAGTTAAAATTATATTATTCACATAGATTATGAGAATGATCATTTTTTCTTTTGATCTCCATTTAACAAATAATGTGTGATCTACTTAAGATTGTAAGTACCCACCCATTGGCTATCAAAACACTAAAAAACTTATCAATCCATATGATGAGAGATTACTTCAAGTCATATAATAATTTTAATTTGCACACAAAGTTTTTGTCAAACTTATTTTTTTGTTTCACAGGTATGATTATTTATACTTCCTCTTCAAGATCTTCATTCAAGAATGTGTTCTTGACATCAAGTTAATATATTGGTCAATCTCAATTTAGTATCATTGTCAAAGAGAGTAACACTCACACTATATTTAGTTTGGTTACAAATATGAAGGTGTCTTGATTGTCAATTCTATATGATTGAGTGATACTTTTTTTTTTTCACAAGTCATGTCTTGAACTTATTTACACTTAATCAATTTTGTACTTTTATAATAAAAATTCACGGGTATCCATTTAGATTTTTATCTCGTGGTAATGTTGTCAAAACCTAGATGTTATTGTTATCTAATATTCAAACCTCTTTTTCTATAATTTTTTTCCACTCTTTTTCTAATATTATCTTTGAATTTTGATAGATATTTTATAGGATGGAGGCAAATTTTCATATGTAACCTATCTCTGAATTGGATATTTAGTGCATTGATAGACCCATTTCCTATGAGTAATTGGCAAATATAAATCCTTTGTCATAGGAGCATGAATATAATGATGAGAGGAATCTAGACCTTAGTGAGTTACAAACTCAAAGATAGTGAGGTTTAGTTCTTGTGATTGATAGTACTGTATAAAGTAATCCCAACATTGTGGTGATCACTTGAGATAACTATTGAAGTATGAGCTAATACCAACAATTTTCTACTTGGTGTATATGCCCTCATTCATGTGCTGATTTTGTATCACCGAAACTTCTCAATAGTCATTGTTTCATTAAGTAATCATTGTGATGATCACTTGAGATAGTTGAAGTATGACCTAACCCCAACAATGCCCCTATTGTTGCCAACTTTATTATGTATAATATTATAAGGTCATTATTTGTGTTTTGATTCAAACTAACTTTTAGTATTGGTTCAAACTTGTGTAAGTTTGAGGGGGTGAAGTGTTTGAGTTTGATGTTTTGTTTTTATTTTTTTATTTTTAATGAGGCACCCAACTCATGTGGGTTGTTCTAATTACATTGTTTCTTATATATGGGTTTTTATTTTTGTTGTTTCATGATAAAGTTGTATGAAGTTGTAAATTAAATTGAGTTATATTGTATTATTATTTTTCAAGTTATTCTTTTATTTTTCGTATCAAATTGTAAGATTAACAATCTATTTGATCAATATAAGTATTTTTTCCATGTAAAGAGTTGATAGAGGTAGAGGGCATTTAAGTGTTTTCTCGTAAGTTATTCAGTGAAAAGATAAAACATAGTCAATTTTTGTCATTAATTTATATTTATAAATATAAATAAGTATATAGTTTAATATTTAAAATTATATATTATAATATTTAAAATTATGAATTTAAAAACTTAAATAATATAAAAAATTCTTTAATTTAAAATTACAATGTGAATTAGAATATATTTAAAAAATATTACATAATATTTATTCTTTCAATTAAAATTTATTATATAAATTAGCAATATCATATTAAAAAAATATATAAAAATGTGACAAATAATAAAGTCGTAAAGTAGTAAAGGTAATGCAATGCTCATGGTGATGATAATTGGATAAAGATCATCAATCATTCATTGTGTAAATTATTATCTACCTCACATGTAGGTATATCATTTTGAATTGATCTTGAAAATTCATTCATATATTTTTACTTTTTTTAGTATGGTAGACTTTTATATTATCTGATTATTGTTCTATTTTCTTGTCTGAAATAATATTCATAATTGTAAAAAAAAAATCTAATGTTATACTAGATATCATAAGCATCAATAGACTACAATACATTTTAGTACAGAAAAAATAAAATCATATGATTTTTATAAGTTTAATATATTTAAATTTTATATATCATCATCGAATAAGATAACTAATAATTGGTGTCTAAGTATTATGATATCTCGCATATATTCAATTGATCATATCATTATTTATTCATAACTAACTGAATAAAAATATCATTGTCTTTGAATATGATATTAATCTATATACTTGAAGGCTCACTAAAATTATTATATTTCTGTAATATTTAAATAAATTTTCTAATTATTTATAATATTTATCCCATGGTTCTTATAGTTGATTGATGTACCTACATATGTATCATAATATTTTTGACATTGTTGATGTTAAACTTTACCCCAGTGTTTTAAATGATTTATTTTCATCTCAATAAGCAATTTATCAAATTATTAGTGTTCTTTATATTTGTTAAATACAATATTCATGCTGCATATGCATCTAAGTGCAATGCAAGATATGAGAATATATATATAAGAATACAAGCTTGTTGAAATAATGAAATTTTTTATGAATTAAAAAAAATTCTTATATGATAACCTGATTTATTAATTATTATTTTAATAATTTTTTTGATAATGAAGTCGAATATAATGTGTTAGTAACCAACACATGAATCTAATATCAAATGTGTTGAATTTAAATAATGTTGATATTTAGTGGAATAGTAAAATTTTTGTAATTTGTTAGATGTCTTAATATATTTTAAAATATTTTGAATTTGTTTAAATGAGTATGAAATTATTTTAAAGCATACCTATACTATTGAGTTTATTATGTGAGACATATATCTAACTTAAAAAATTTTAGCTAGGAGCATATTTCATATGATACTTACAATCATACTAACAATGAAATTATTATTTGAAATATTATTAAATATTATATTATAAGTTTTATTTTATATTTCATATTTTCTAAACATAATCAAAAAATTTCATATATGATAGGATTATCACAAGAATAAAAAATTTCACAAAATACTAAATTTTTTTATTAAATTTTGCATAGATTTAATAAGGTGATTGGTGATATATGCGAAATGAATATCATTATAATCAGTCCATATATTAGACATCATCGATATCACTTTTATATATTTTTTAAGTTTATTAATTATTAACTATTTTTATATTTATAATTTTTTATTACTTCATTCCTATATATTGATTTAGGGATTCTATGATAAGTGGATTGAATATATTTATATATATAGTAAATTAGTTTTGAATTTTTTATAATTGAAGTGAAAGATTCATATTAGTGATCAATCTAATAATATAGTTTTTAGCAAACTTATGATGATAAATGAAAGAGTGCTAAACTTAAAGTAAATTCAAATTAAATAGTTTCACTGCTAAGCTATTTTTGCAGATTAAATATATTATATTCTTTGATATATTGTTATGTATGTCTCATAATATGTCAATCATACAACTAGCTGTACAGTTGTAATTTTTTTATAATATATATATTAAGTTGAATATTTTTAATTTTTATAATATTTTTATTATAATTATGTCAATATAATTTTAAACTATGCTATGTTTGTTTATGTAATCTATGATAATCTTACCCCAGTGCCCCAAGGCTATGGAGACTGAGGGATATTATGACATGAGTTGGGGGAGGGACGGAATACAAAAAAATTTTATGTTTTTTATTTTTCTGGGCTGCCATATGATTATGTGACTAATTAGTTTTGGTTTTTTTTTTGTGTTATCATTATTTATATTAAATTTATTTATAATATTAATTATATTTTATTTATTAGTTAATAATTTTTAGAGAGTTAGGAATATAAAATATATTTTTAATTATCTAGTATTTATAACAAAATAAATAAAATTGTGGATGTGCACCATATAAATTTATAGGCATGTAATAGTAATTTCATGGACGTGAATCATGATTCATAAGATTGAATGTCCTCCGTTAGTAATTACAAATTATATGTATTTTTGGATAAAATTCTATAATAATATTATATTCTAATGCCAAATATTTAAAGAGAGAAATCTAGAGAATTTTTTTAGAGAGAATTATAGTAAAAGAGAAAAGAGAGGAGATAATTTTAGTTATGATAGGGAATAAAAAATAAAAAATATAAATTTATAATATTTTCTTAAAAGTAAAAAATATATATATTTTAAATGTTTAAAAAATATATATATATTTATTTTATTTAATTTAAATTGGACAAAATCATTCGTGGTGCATCAGGGTTACCTTTAGTTTTTTTCCCCCACCCTAAAAGTCTCATATTTCATAATCAGTGCACTAAAAGGTTTGTGCATGATGTGATTAGACACTATCAAATATTTTCTTATTTTAATATTTTATTTGAATTATTTTAATTTTCATTCTCATAATTTTATTTTAAGGTCTATTATTTTTAGTTTTATCATATATTTATCTTACTATTCTTATCTCTATAAATATTTTTATAATATTTTTCTTTTAATTTATTTGGTATTCGTTTATTTCAAATAATTTTTAATATAATTTATTATTATTCAGTCCAACTTTAATCCTATGAAATATAATTGTATTGATTTTTTTATTTTTATTTATTATAGAGTTATTATACTTAAATTGATTGATATTTGATATTTTTTGATTTCTCATTTTGATTATTATATTATTATTATTCTTTATATAATTAAACTCATATTTCAATCATGTTATCTTGTTATGTTTAATCCTAAATTTTATAGATTAAAGTGTAATTCTTTAATTTTTTAATTTCTTACCTAATTCTTATTTAATCTCACAAACCAGCAATATGTTATCTGCAAATAACATATATTAAGAGATTTTTTGTTAGAGATTTCTTGTCAATTTATTCATAATTAATACAAAAATATAAGAATTAAAGTATTATTCTTGGTCTAATTTCACAATTATTGGAAACTTGTAAGTAATGTCTTGAATCAATCAACTTTGAATATTATTTTTTCATACATATTTTTGATTATTTTAATATACACACTTAGTATCCATTCTCTATGCTTATCATATTAGTTTCATGATATTTTATTATAAGATATCTCTAAATTAATAAATATTATGTATAATTCATTCTTATTTTTTTATATTTTTTGATTAATTATTTGACTAAGTAAATAACATTCATAAATCTATATTAATATAAATTCAAATTGATCTTTGAAATTATCATCTATTTTTAGTTTGTTTTCAATTATTTTTCTTTCAATGTTTATAGTATGATTCAAGATTTTTATGTTTTAACTATTATTATAATCTTGAATGTCTCTTTTGTTTTTATAAATGAGAATTATGTTATTTTATCTTTATTAATTTAATATTTTTTTGGTCATCATGATCTTATTAAATAATATAATAAATTATATCATGTTTTTTTTTTCTTTGAACCTATAAATTTTAATTGAGATACCAATAGGTCCTAGAATCTTTTAATATTTATTTTTTTGAGAATATCTCTAATCTCTATGATTTTTATCTTAACTATATACCTAAAGATATATAGTTTTTTATTATACTCAATATTCAAATTTGAATTCATAAATTTATTTAAAAGATTTTGAAAATATATTCTCATTTCTTTTTGATTATTTCAACTTTTTTTATAACCTAATTATTTTTATTTTTAATATATTTTATTTGATAAATATTTGTGCTTTATGCTCTTCTTCTTCTTCTTCTTCCTCATATTAGTCACCTTATAAATATTTTTTCATTTTTTTTAATTTATAATGTATCATACAACTTATTATATGTCTTAAATTTAATTTGATTTATTATTATTTTTTGGTTTTTTGTCTCATTATATAATTTTATATTATCTTCATTTTTGTTGTCATGATTTTTTAAAACTAAGTTTTTTTATCCTTAATAGTTTGTTGAACCTTAGTACTTTATTATACTTCTTTATTCTAGTAAATATTTTTTTGATAATTTTTTTAAATCTGTTTATACAATTTGTTATTTTATTTTACATAGTATTTACATCTAAATCCAATGATTAATTATTTTTTGATCTATTTTTTTTCTAAATATATTTATCTTTTCTTATTTAGGTTTTAACATTTTGTTTTCAGATACTTATTTAAAATTTTTTTATGATTGTACTTTCTAAAATATAAATTAATTATGACTAGTTTATATTGAGTGATTAGACTTATACTAGAAAAATTAATTATTTTACTTTTTTAATGATAATAAATTTTTTTTAGTCTTTACATAATATAAACTAATTATTTTACTTTTTCTAAAATATAATTATATAAAAAATTAATTATTTTTTAGTCTTTACATAATATGCTTTTTCTTTCTTAATGATAATAAATTTTACTCTTAGAATCACTCTTTTAATGTAAGTATTAACTAAAAATGATCGTAAGCTAAAGTAAAATTTAAGATTACTTTTTTTATTCAATTCTATTCTTCAAACACATATTATATATGGTGTCACTCATAACTTCTATTAATTATCCGATCATGTTCATTTAAGTCTATAAATTATGATTATTATTTTTCTTGACATTCCTTGTATAATTTTAAATTTCTTCTCAAAAAATTTTATTATTTTTCACTGAGTCATATTTGTATAGAATAGATACTGATTATATTTACGATCTTTTTATTAACTACTAGTTTGATCGTTACAAGTATATCACAAATTCTCGTGACTTATATCAATATTATTTCTATTTGTATGTTTATATATATTTTTTCATACAAGTTTTTTATGTATATTTAATGTGATGCACATAATATCTTGTTGGGCAATTTCATTTTCATGATTTTGATTCTAGAGATTTAGAAGAAGAGAATAACAAAAAACAACAAACTATATATATATATATTCATAATCACAATCTAACAAAGCTATGGTAGAATAAAAAAAAAATAATAGAAAACATGAAATAACGTGGTTCACTAGTCGTTCAACATGACTATCTACATCTACCAGAAAAATACTTATACGTTTATAGATTATAACTAAATAGAATCTCCAGAATATCTTACAGTATATGTGCAGAAGCTGTCGTGATGAAAATTGTGCAGAGAGGAAAAAAAATGGAGATGAACAGTTCCAAGGCAAAAATTACAACAACCCTAAAAACATAAATAAAATTAATTTATATTAATGACAGAGTAGGTTGGATCACTTGGATGGGCCGGGTTCTGCTCAAAATTTTTTCGGTTCGTTTATTGGTTAGTGAGACCTCTGTTATTGTATTATTGCAGCATTTTCAGTCTCTTATTATTTTCTTTCCCAATATTTACATAAAAATATAAAAATAGAAACATATTCGGTTATACAAAATAGATATCAAAATAAATTATATACATGTCTCTTTTGAAAGAGACAAGATGACAACTCCATGAAATAAGTTGGTCTTGTTCTTTACAATAGCAAATTGTAATGCACTTATTTCTCTTGTTCAATAATTAAAAATTATTATTTTAGTCTATTTAATTTTTCTCTAAATGAAAATTATCTATGAGGATTGTTTTTGTTGTGTATAATCTTTAGTGACCTTTGTGATTTTCCCTAATTTCATGTCTTAGTGGGGTTGCTACAAGGATTTGGATGGCATATATTACTTTTTTTTGTTGTCTTTCAGACAACCTAGTTATGTTTATTTAAAAAATCTTTTCTTTTTTGATTTTGTTTCATATTTTAATAAAAAAATAATTTTACTTATTTAATGGTATCATTAATATATATCTTTGATATTAAAAAATAATTTAATTTTGATTACTTGCTTCATGAGATAACATATTTAGTTTTTTGCGTGTGCAAATATATCATTCTCAAATAGAGTTCAAAAAAGAACAATCATTAAATTAAAATCATTAATTCATTTCTTTAAAATATATAAGTTTTTATATATTTTTGGAGTGTTTTAATTTTTATTATAAATTGTTGGATTTATTTTCATTAAAAATTTTGGATATACTTGTTTTACATGCTATTTTTTTTTGAAACAAACAAGTTGACCATAAAAATAAATTAAGTGTATTTTTGTTCTCTACTATAACAAATAATAATGATGCACATATTTTTTTTATTTGATAGATAAAAATTATTATTATTGTCTATATTAATTTTTTATAGAAGAAATTTGTTCGAGGATTTTTTTTAGTTAATGTTCTTAAGTGATTTTTGGATTTTTTTTTTCAATTTCATATCTTTGAGGGGCTCCTTCAAGGATTTCAATATTATATATTTCTTCTCTTTGTTGTTTTTGAGATTATTTAGTCGCATTTATTTTAAAAAGTATTTCATTTCTTATATCTTTATAAATTTTAATATAATAATAAAAATTAATTTTAATTTTGTATCATCATTTAAATATATTGTCGATATTGAAAAAATTAATTTAATTTTGATTGCTTGTCACATGAGTTGATGTTGTTTATAGTTTTTTTTTGTGCAAATATATCATCCACAAATTGAATATTAAAAAAAAAAGAATAAGTAGTAAATTTAAATCATTATCATACTTGTTTATATAATTTTATTATTTATTGTTGAACTTCAAATAGAGTTGTTGAAAAAAATAATCATTAAATTAAAATCATCAATGTTCAAATAGAGTTGTTGAACTTCATGTAAGTTATATATATATATATATATATATATATATATATATATATATATATATATATATATATATATATATATATATATATTTGGAGTGTTAAATTTTTATTATAAATTATTTGATTTTTTTTTAAGTCAAAAATTTTGAATATATTTATTTAACACATGACATTTTTTTTGAAACAAACAAGTTGACAATCCAATTAAGTGTGCCTTAGTTATCTACTCTAGCAAATAATAATGATGCACATATTTTTCTTATTTGATAGATAAAGATTATTATTATTATCTATATTGATTCTTTATAGATAAAATTTGCTTATGAGAATTTTTGTTGTTGTTGATGAAGTTTTTTTTTTCCAATTTCTTGTCGTTGAGGGGTTGCTATGAGGATTTCAATGACATATATTTATGCTCTTTGTTGATTCTGAGACTATTTAGTCACATTTATTTTTATAAATATCTCATTTCTTATATTGTATATATTTTAATCAAATAATATAAATAAATTTTAATTTTTATAATCTTAATTTAAATATATAGTTGATATTTAAAAAAAATTAATTTAATTTTGATTTCTTGTCACATGTGACGATGTATTTAGGTTTATTTTTTGTGCAAACACATCATCCACAAATAGAATTATTGAAAAAAGAATAAATATTGAATTAAAATCATTAGCACACTTCATGTTCATATAATTTTTTTATTTATTTTTGGAGTGATGCATTTTTTGTTATAAATTATTTGATTAAGTTTTACTCAATTTTTTGTTTTGCATATGACATCTTTTTTGAAGGAGATAAGTTGACAACTTTATGAATTAAGTGTGCTTTTGATCTATGCTCTAGTAATTAATAATGATACACATGTTTTTCATATTCGATAGATAAAATTAATTGTCATTGTTACTATTAATTATTTTATGGATGAAATTGTCAATAAAATTTTATTTTTGTAGTGGATAATCTTAAGTGACCTTTGTGTTTTTTCTCAATTTTTTGTTTTTTGTGGGGTTGCTAAGAGAACTTCAAAAACATATATTTCTTCTTTTTGTTGTCTCTGAGACTATTGGATGTTGTATTTAGGATGAAATGTCTACTTATTGGATGAAATGTCTACTTATTGAATGAAACTCTACTTATAGAGACTAATGTTAACATAGCCTATGCCTTTTGATTTATTTGAGACTAGCGTGGGAGGATAAAATGTCTACTTATTGGATGGAGGCCCTAGTTCTCTATTATTCATGTTAAAATCATTTTCATTGATGTTGAGAAAACAAGTTAGACACAAACAAATGTATACTAGGTGCACTAGTCATCTCTTATCTCCTATTCAATGCTCTTTGAAGCTAGTTAGTCTTATTGGAGATTTCTCTGATGATTTCTCAATTATTTTTTTTAAAAAAAAAGTACTTTGTACTTATTTTTAAATTATCTTTTATTAATAAGTTTTTGATTCATATATTAATTTTTTTGCTTGATTAATTAGTATTTTGAGTTTACTTTTCGAATCATCTATTTTTTGATGGTGAAGTTATGCTAGATGAAATATATTTTTTTCATTCTATGAAAACCTATAAACTAGTTTATTCTCATTTGATAAATTTGTGACTGAATATTAGTAGATATTTTCAAAAATTGGTTTTGATAAAAAATAGTTCAACTAGTTTATCATAATATATTTTTTTTATTAGTCAAAATAATTCTAATTTTGATAAAGTAATTTGTGCATTAGCTTGAAGTGAAAAATATATTTATTTATGATAATTTTGACTAATAATGATTCATAGTAAAATGATACCAAGTTTATTAAGAATCATTGTTTACTTAATGGGTAATGCAAGCATAACTCACACAAGTGAAATTTATATGTAGATAAGAATGATAATAATATTGAATATTTGAAATAAATTTAATAATAATAAGTGTTATAATAATTTTATAGTGAAAATGAGTAAACAATAATAATGATTCATTGTAAAATGATAATAAGTTTATTGAAAATCATTGATGATTGGTAATGTAAACATAACTCATACAAGTGAAGTTTATATGTAGATAAGAATGATAATAATATTGAATATTTGAAATATTAATTTAATAATAATTAAAATTATAAAAATTTTGTAGTGAAAATGGCCGAGCAATACTAAATATTAACTAATTCAAATACTTAGGTACCATATTAAATAATTACATAGAGTTTAAGAAAGATGTATCTTATAGAATTAAGGTTGAATGAATTAGATATTAGATAACATTAAATATTCTTTTTCATAATTGAGTGTTAAATAATTTAAATGAAAAATTTTATAAAATAATTATAGGATTAATTTTGATTTATAAGCTTAGCATTGGACAATCAAGAAAATATATACAAAAAAACGTGATATAAATGAGGATAATAAATTAAATGCTTTATAAGACTATGAATGATATGATTAAAAATAAAGTTATTAGGAATTATATTATAATAATTATTATAAATAATAATATAATAAAAAATTATCTATGATGTTTTGGTCATGTCTAATATAGACATCTTGATGCATTTGTTAGGATGATTGAGTCTATTCTGGTAGACATAAAAAGATATATTATTGATATATTGACTAATAACTTTAATTTGATTTGTTATTGATATTGACTAACAACTTTTATATTGATATTGACTAATATCTATAAATAGAATAAAATATAAATGATAATATATAATTAATTTAATTTTATTTGATTTGATATTAACTAATAACTTTGCATCTAGATTCCGCTAAGTATTTTTGATTAGGGGAGGATAAATTATTTTTCAACTATATCGGAACTTGTATTCATTGAAATAGTTTCTATGTAGTTTTATAGTTTCTTTTTAATTATTATTTTTTTGTATTCCACTAAGATACATATTGATTCTTTATATGGTTAAGTATTCTTCTTATTCATGTAGATTCTATTGACATAGAAGTCTCATTATATTTTTTTGTTATGTCAATGACGTTATTAGTTATAATAAATTAGGATTTTCTCAACTCAAGTAGTTTATGCTTATGATATTAATATTACTTCTTTGTCTCTATGATAGTAATTTTTTTTCAAATTTTGGTTTAGGTGAATGTTTTGTGTTGTGCACTAATAGGGTTTCTAGCTCAACTTGATTTTGAAGTAAACTCTATTTTAGACATTGTTATAGTTCTTATTGATTTTATTAGTAATATAATTATAAAAAAATTTAATTATCAATATGAATATAATTTCTTTCATACTTAACCATATAAAGAAAGTAATAGTTCTTAAAATTTTTCTAGAAATTATAATTACAGATTGTTGACTATTCGATTTTAAATTGAGCTTCTGCTTTTGTATTGATTAATGATGCACCGCATGATTTTTATTTTTCTAAAGTCAGCCTTTTTATCCAAAAAAATATAATATACAAACAATTATTTTTAGATTTACTTTTAAGGCATGGTATTAAGTCATCATCATAATTTTTGGATATTGAGTTTTCAAGTTGATAGTCAATGATACTACTCTACTTGGTTGTATTTACTCTCTATCCAATATGACTAAAGAAATTAGTTTGCTCTAAGTTTAAACTGTAAGCCCTGTCTGACCAGTACAACAGCTTTAATAGCATTCGTGCACATTATACTATATGTTGAGTTCTGTGATTCCAGGAAGTTCATGATTATTTGAAGACGGTTAGCCCCAATTTGCATATAACTTTGGGTGAATTTGATGAAGAAATTCGGTATCCAGAGACGCAAATTTTAATGATTGGTCAATTCAAACTGGGACTTTTCCATGGTCATCAGGTCTGATTTATTCATTTGTTTTTTCTAGACCTGGCGATTTGTTCCTTCTGGTCTAGCCTGGACTGCCCTGGCCTGTGCCAGCTATGCCCAGTGGTTTCACATAGCTGTGCTAAGTCTGGCCAACTCCAAAAGTATTTGCATACAGGCCTGGCCCTGTCCATCCTACATGTCCCATCCATGGGCTGGGTCATCCTAACCCAATTATGTTTTAGGGATGGTGCATTGTGGAAACTGCTAGGGCGAGCCCTAGCAGTTGAGCTGCACTACTGCACTAGGGGTCGGGTGGGGTTCATATGACCTGTCAGGTGATGTGGCCGCCCAGGCTAGACTGGGTCATTGTGTTCCTGGGCTGGGTAAGACAACACGGTCTTTCAGAACACTTACCTGCCTGGCTCAGTGGCCTGGACCGGTGGCCTAGCCTGTTTGGGTTGATTTTTTAGGTCTGGTTGCTGACTGGGCCATTGCTATGTCTATTTTTCTTTTTTAACTGGGAAAAAGTATCTCCGAGTTCGCAGATTATGATGATTGGAGAATTCATATAAAACATTGCCTACTTTTTTTTTCTGTTAAACTAGTAAGGAATAGGATTCTAATTTGTGTACAGTAATTTTCCCACACAGAGCTTGTAGTACACCATGAACATTGACCATGCTCTCCTGATCACTGCATTGCTATATACATCATGGTTTTGTTGAAATGTGCAATTGTAGAAACATAAGATAAAAAAATTGATAGAGAAGGTTATAGTGGAAGTGCTTTGCAGGTATCCAATTTTCCTGCCCCTGTGATTCTAGTCAATTATGTTTAAAAAACTAAAATTAAATACTAGAATTGTCGATAACTTAAAAATCTCATTTTTATTCTTGATAATATAAAGAACTAGGCTTTAATTATAGAAATTTTAGACATATTAATTTTTACTGTTCTCGTAGTGAGAATGTATACCTCTAACATAATCTGATATTCTTCTATCTAAGTGAAATTATTTATTGTTATCAATTAACAGAACTTGGTAGTTAAAGCATTGGAGGGTTAACTAAATTTCTGTTTTTTGACTCAAGTTTAGTCTCTTTAAAGAACTCAAATTAATTTTTAGAATTGTTGATAAAAACATAAAAATGTTATAAACAGGTCCACTCCACCCACAAAATGTTGTCTGCTCTGGCTCAACTTCAGGCAGTCCTCACGGGTTTAAAACACGTAAAATGGATTTGAGGTGGACCATGCTTATAAACCGCTCATACGCCTCATTTGTGAGCAATGTGGGATCAACAAGATCACAAGAAAAAAAATATCATTTTTATTATTGATATTTTAAAGAACTAGGATTTAATTTTAGATGGTTGAGGCATTTTGGTGTTCATGTAGAGTTTGATGCTAATCATTCTTCTAGTTAAGTGAATTTATTTATTGATAACAATTAACAAAACTTGATAGTGACATCATTTGATAGTTACCTAAAGTTATTGCCTTTATAAATATAAGTCTGGTGTATTCAAAGAACTAAAATTAAAATCTAGAATTGTTGATAAAAATTTTAAAATATCTTTTTTTTTTCCAATAATTTAAAAAACTAATATTTAATTTTAGAAGTACTAGAAATATCATTGTTGATGTAGCACGATAATGTTACCTCTAATATAGTTTGAGACTAATTATTATTCAATTTAGTTTAAACTATTCTTTGATAATAATTAATAGAACTTAGTTAGATAGTCATTCACCATGTGCTTCACTAAAAATCCCATGGCGACAAATTTAATGCATTTATCTTCAAGAACTTTAAATTCAAAAATTTAGTTAATTCTTTCGGCCCAACCCAGGAACTCTTCTACTTGTAAAACTTCTTTGAAATCAAGGATGGCGATCTTGAGATTAGATTTCCAGAATAGAATCATTATTGTTGACTATTCATCTTTAGTAGTAAATATTTTCTAACTCTAATTTGAGGTGGGTAAAACTTGGAAAAATTTAATTTTTTATACCAATATGTTTGGGGCTCCCAATGTTAGTGTAACCAAGATATGAAAGATGGCCAAATCACGATAGGCATAGCACATTTACGCGATGAAAAAATGAATCCAAATGATTCAGTTCAAACAAAAAAAAAGTGTGTACTTAATGCACAAGATTCCTGCTTATGCTGTCCCGAAGGCTAATTCATTCTGTTCAAATATTTATTTAAAAATGTCACAAATATTCTGAAAGCAATCAAATATGTATAGGCAAACAAAAATACACCATTTTTAACATGATTAATTCTTTATAGTTTTGTCATGTATTGCATAATCATTACATATATTTTAAGTAAAATGAAGAGCATCTCTTCACTAATTATATTTTAAATTCACTTATTTATATAATCATTACATATCATCTTGAATATTGATTCTTGTATTGCATTCTTTTGTTACAGTCTTAAGTAAAGTGAGAGTGTGTTCACTATTTTTGAACACACTTAGGATTAGTTTCTGTATATTCAAAATTTTATTTTTTTGTTTTTATCCTTGACTATTCGAGGAGAAAAACTCTAAAGAATAAAACCTACGCCTAATTTTCCAAAGAACATTAAAGAAAACAAACATGTACCTGTTTTGAAATCTTTGGTTTCCTCTATAATTTTAGAATTACAGAACTTTGTAGAAACACGTCAAAAAACATGTCATATTAGTAAGACTAGCTTGAAAATTCCGAGCATATTTGAGTGAACTATTCTAGAACTTGTTTCAAATGCTACATAAATCGAGTTTGTCGGAATGCATTCTAATGATTTACTCTTGAGACATACTAGATCACTTATGGATATATTTATAATTCGAACTCATTCTGATAGAAACAAGTAGATTATTTCTAGGCATTTCCCAAAATCGACCCACCTGAACACATTTTTATGAAACACGATAGAGATGTTCCAGACAAATTCCGTAACACATCATTTTTGAACAAATTCAAATGAAAACAAATAGTTTCTAGATAATTCATGGAACTCAATTCATTTTGATACATTCTAACCAAACTAAATTGGGGGGTAGCAGACATTTTCAATGACTTGTTCATACATTATGGAATGAAACTACATAGAGGGGAAAAGCTTAAAGGTCTGCCATATCTGAAAGATAGTCTCAATTCTTAGTTACCTCTATTGTAGTTAAAAGTTCGCTTTTCTTTGCTCTAGCTAGGCCTGCCATATCTGTACTCTGCTCTGAATCATGTAGTTTCTTGTTAATCTGTATAGTGATCTATTCAATTGTTTGTTATCTGAAAGATAGTCTATCAAGTTGTTCGCTAACTATACACTATTAAGAGGGAAGAATGCTAATGCCTATCTTCTCTTTTCTCTAGCACTTGTAAATACTGAACTACCTGTGAACTGTCACCTGAATTTGAAGATCTCACCAATGAGAACTTTACTTGCGGCACATGTCTAAGAGTATTCTTATTGTTAAACATACTCTGGCTATAAAGGTGTCAAATGGGCGTGATGGGCTGGCATGGTCCATTTTTATGTGGTTCAAGCTGGGCCACCATGCTGGGCCACCATGCTGGGCCTTGTCGGCTGACACGTCTATAAAACTAGGCAGCCCATCACAAATCAGTGGCTCCTTGGGTAGACTGAATCATGCAGGGTCAGGTCAGATTAGCGATCGACCTGACATGACCCTGGCTGAAAGCACCGGTCGTGCTTGGCACGATCCGTGGCTAACTCATAGCTAGTCAGAATTAGGGCTAATTACTAACTTCAACTCATTTATAGATAAAATATAACTTTTATCTTCATCTAATAAATTGTAAAATTATTCCTAATGATTATTATCAAATATTTTAATCCTTTTTAATACATTTTATGATAAGTTAAATCGATGAAAATTAAATAAAATGTGTTTGAATTTAGTTTAAACAAAAGCCATGAAATATGTTTATTATCCTATATTTTTACAATGTATATTTTTATTAAATATAACATAATATTACATTTTTTCTAACTTAACCATTTATGTCTCACTAAAAATTGTCTAGACTCAACCAAAAATTGTTATAAAACTCTTTTATTAAAAATTAAGAAAAATAATTTAAAATAATCATGAAGTACATATTACTTTTTTGTTTAGAGTGTTTTCTCATTTTTATCACTTTTATTGTTTATATGGTATTGGAGTGAACCTTAGGGGAGAGAAAACTTTAGGGTTGTGGAAAGCAATTTGTTCATCATGGTTTATTGTTGCACAGAGTGTTTGCAACAAATCTATAATGCCTTGGTGGTGATTTTCTTTCAAGCATAGTTGAGGTTCTTGTGTATTTTTCGGTGTTCCTAAAACTGCACAGTGGAGACCCACAGAGTGTTTGCAACAAATCTATAATGGCTTGGTGGTGATTTTCTTTCAAGCATAGTTGAGATTCTCGTGTATTTTTTGGTGTTCCCAAAACTGCACAGTGGAGGCACAGTGGAGAGCGGTAGGTGAATGTGTGTTTGTGCTGTGTGTTTGTGTTCATGATTTTCTCTGGATTCTTGAATTTTGAATTTCCGAATTCTCTGAATTTTCAAATTTGAGTTTGCGCCGATTCACAAAGTTTTCACCATGCCTATTATGTTGTAATTCTGGTAGAATCCAAAATATGAACATAAATTTTAATTTGGGTCATGCTTTTTTTTTTCTTGAAAATATCTTGAATGGACAGATTTCTTTTAAAATATTGATAAAATTAGAATCTCGGTCATTATATAATGGAAGATTGGAAACTAAAATTTTGCATAGTGAGCTATCAGAGTTAGGACATTGTTCTTTGATCATAGGTTGCTAGATCACTTGACAAATAAGCTATCTAGGTAGACATACCTACATGTATATTTCTTTTTTTTAGTTATGATGTGATAGTTTAATGAGATAGAGTCGACATCAACTTTTTTTGTCTTATACGTCTTACAAGAAGTTGTGGTTGTTTGCAACATAATTATATTTGTATTAAATGACACGAATATATAATGGAGTTGTTCTGCTTTTTGAACTGAGAGTAGGTTATTATTTGTTCTACATAGTTTTTCTAATTAGCAACAGTTTTTGAATGTCTTGCCAACTAAGGCTAAGGCTATGAAGAGAGACAATTGAAGAGGCTTTTGGACATGATATTTTTTGTGTTCTTAGTTTGATAAGTTTTCTGGATTTCACAATTATATTTTAGGTGATAATGAGTTTTCCAGCACACTAGAGTTGTTATACCGAGTTGTTTAGTTTTAATGAGGAGAAACATCTTATTTAGCTTTTTGCACTTACTAGTAGTTGGGAGGTACTAGTGGTATTAATCATAACTTAGGCAAATATAGAAGTGTCTCATTTCAAGGTATCTAATATAAAAGGATGAGACATACTAGAGACAATTGTCGAGAGTTGTTTCTAGATAGAAGGCCGAGAACACTACAAACAATTGAGAGAGATAAGGTGATAACTAAATCCATCTGGGAGTCCTCACAAAGTCTCCTACTATAACCTTTATTGAAAGAAGTTATTTGGGATTACTTCCTAGTGGGACATGACTTGTCCTTCTCGTCTACCATGTACCATAATTCTTGTGTGTGATTTTTCATTTTTATGCTCATAATTTGTTAATTTACGAGCTAATACTTATATTATAGGTAATTATTCTTTTTTATTATCTTTTATTCATATCTTTTGAATATTATTGTAGCTAATGCTAATTATTCAAAAGTTATTAAATATAATATTATTCGATTTGATTTTTTATTTTTTTATTTGTTTTATTTATTTTTGATTATCCAATCAATTTTTTTTTTGAGTTATATTTTCAAGTGATTAAATTTTGATTTTTTTTTCTTGTGATTTTTGTTTATAGGTTGGAAGACAAAAAAAGATTCCCTTCAGGATGAAGCATAATGAATTATATGTCTTCTCTCCTATAACAAAATTTCATAATAAGTGTACGAGTGTATTATATCGTTTGTATGTATATTTTTAACTTGATCACTTATCATTGACTCTATTAAGAATATTTTATCTTATTTTTAAGGATATCAATATCCTATATTGTGAGACATGACAATTAAGATGACATATAAAGTTTTCTATTTTAGATATCAGGTTGGCATGAGTAAGGACTCATTCAATCATATATATTCAGATGTATGAGAACATACTATAGATGAGTCATAAGTTGACTTTAGATATTTGATTATTTTTATTGATGATTTTCATGATTTACATGAGTTTTTATTTTGTATTTAATTATATGTGACTTTTATTTTTTATGTATTTTATAAATTTATAAAAAATTAATTCGATAACATATTAAAAAAATTGAGAACTAACTATGCGTTAGAATTAATGTCAGAGTGATTTAATATTTACTTTATGAATTTGAAATTATTTAACAAATTTTATGTGCTGACACATCCTCATTGGGTGAGGTGGTTGAAAGGAATAATAACATATAGTGAGATAACTCGTATTCTCATATTTGGGAGGAGTGTTATGAAGTTGTTTGAGGAGAGGTGATTTTAACTGTAAATTAACTAATTAATTGGATGCCTTTTTTTATTATTCTCACTATGTGTCATTTGAAATTTTTATATAATAAAGAAAGATCATTTACTTTGTATTTTAGAAGTTTTGTGAGTATTTATTTTGTTCATAAATTTTATTTTGTTCATAAAGAAAGATCATTTACTTTGAAATTTTTATGAAATTTTTTCACAGGTATTCTTATTTTATAAATTGTACGTAATACAAGACTTATAGTTAGAGGGTTTACTTAGTATTTGGTGTGAACTATCAATTTAATTAGTTATTTTTTAGATTTTTTATAGTATATTCATTTTAATGTAGTTCTTCATTTGCTGAGATATGTTAACAAGTCTCTAGGACTTAATATTTTTTATAGTTATCACATACAGTTATAGTTGGTAGGAAATTCAAAATTTAGTTCACCATTATCTTGTGTCGATAGAAAGTTTATGATAGTTTTTTTGTATTTTTCTTGAAATAATATTTTGTAGATCGAACATTTATATTATTTTTTTTTATTATTTTTTACCGTGATCATTAAGCAACAAGATACTTGCTTTGTCCCACGGAGATTGTCCCTGTTGAATATATTCTTCTTGCTATATATATACACACACCTCTCCTTGTAAGAAAAGATGCAGAAAATAAAATAAGGTTTACTCTCTCTCTCTACTTGGTATCGGAGGGTGGTTGATAGAAAACCTAATTCTTTCACGTCACTATGTCGTTGGCAGAATCTGGCCGCTCTCATTCACATCCTGATTCGTGATTCATGACGACCACGCTCATTCACGTCAATATTCCGCGCCAGAATCAAGCGACCTCTTGCTTTAGAATCTGCGTCAATACGGAATTCCGCGCTGCCGAAGGATGCCATGAGCAGAAGAAACGGGAAATCTAAACCAGAGTTTCCGCCTACTTGGTGTTGCTGGAAATTGTAATTATTCTCTCCATGGATTCAAGATCTTGGGAACTTTTATTAGTATCGGAGAAGGTATTAATGGCGTTGTCGGTTCTATCTTGAGTCTTGATTCTCCATCAAAGAGTGCAAAGAAGAAATGGAAACACTAAACCAGATGAAAATTCTAGTGAAGGTATGACGGGGAATGTCTCTTCTCTCACAGCTACTATATCACGTGAGGTATATGCTAACATTTATGGCCCTACCACTGATGATAAAGTTTGGCTCGGTGATACAAATTTGTTTGCTGAAATTGAAAGAGATTTTGTTGTTTATGGTTCTAATTATGGTGACACATTCTCCTCTCTTGCCAAGATTGCTCAGTTCGTTTTCTTATCTCTATGATTGCTATGTGTTCTTGGTTTCTTTATCAGTTGGATATTAAAAATACATTCCTTCATGGTGATCTTGCCAATGAAGTTTATATTGAACAACCTCTTAGTTTTGTTGCTTAGGGGGAATCTAGCATAGTGTGCAGACTATGCCGTTTTTTATATGGCTTGAAACAATTTTCTTGAGCATGATTTGACCATTTTAGTTTTATTGTTCATGAGTTTGGCATGCTTCGTAGTTCGGCAGACTATTCAGTTTTCTATCATTATAATTCTTTGGGGCAATGTATCTATTTGATTATTTATGTGGATGACATTATCATTACAGGCAGTGATTAGGATGATATTTAGAAACTAAAGCAATATCTTTGTATTCACTTTCAATCTAAAGACTTGGAAAACTTAAATATTTCTTGGGAATTGAGATAGCTCAATCAAATTTTGGTGTGATTTTTTTTCAAAGAAAGTATGCTTTAAACATTCTGAAAGAAATTGGTATGTTAGACTGTAAATTGGTAGACACACATTTGGATCAAAATGTCAAACTTGTATCAGGACATGGTGAGCCTTTAGGAGATCTTGGAAGATATTGACGACTCGTAGGTAAATTGAACTACCTCATTATTACTCATCTAGATATCTTTTTTCATGTGAGTGTTATTAATTAATTTCTATAGTCACTATGTGATAGTCATTGGGATGCAGTAATCCGCATTCTTCAATATATCAAAAGTACACCAGGCCAAGGTGTGTTATACGAGAACATAGGCTAGACTCAGGTTGTTGGCTACACATATGCAGATTGGGATGACTCACCCATATATAGACGTCTCACTTTAGTGTATTGTGTTTTTATTGGAGGTAATTTAATATCTTGGAAGAATAAGAAATAAGATGTAGTGGCTAAATTTAGTACTGAAGCCGACTATCGAGCTATTGCTCATACAACATGTGAACTTATGTGATTAAAACAATTTCTTTGTGAGTTAAGATTTGGGAAGGATGAACATATGAAACTCATATAATAACTAGGTCGTATTACATATTATATTAAATCCAGTCTTTCATAAAAAGATCAAACATATTGAAGTTGACTGTTACTTCATCAGAAAGAAGATCGTATCAAGATGTGTTGTTATAAATTTTATTAATTCAAATGATCAACTAGCAGACATCTTTACTAAATCTCTCAGAGGTCTTAGAATTAAATATATTTGTAACAAGCTATGTGCATATAATGTATATTCTCCAGCTTGAGAGGGAATGTTGAATATATTCTACTAGCTATATATATATGCACACACACACTTCTCCCTATAAGAAAATATGCAGAAAATAAAATAAGGTTTACTCTCTCTCTCTATAGTCCCATTTCAAATTAAGGGTGAGATTAATATTCCACGCAGTCTAATTTGTCGATTTTATGCATTATTATTAAAGCTTATATTATTTCAAATTGACCATCACTTTTTTGAATTAAAACACGCTTATTTTGATTGAGTTATCGCCATTTGAATTGTTTGTTTTTTCCGCTTAATTTTATTTTTATCGCCTTGAAGCTAATAATGTTTGGCATGACTGTGAATGGACTGGACAATGTGAATTAGTTTCGGAAACAAAATTAATCAGATGAGCAACGTAAAGCTCTCTACGAAACCCTCCTCACCTAAGTGCAAGATAATTGTCTTACCTCATGGAGCTTTTGAACAAAATCCCACATATGGGAAAGGCCTTGTTGGCAAGTCAAGGAGAATTACTAAAATTGATTTCGGTCCTGTTCACTTTGTTCAAGCATGTTCAGGAATTAATCAAACAATAAATGGATGCTAAAGCTCTTACATTAATGCATTCATTGACTTAATTAAAAATGGGACAAACTTAATGCAACAAGGCATAATGCCCAAATGGGACAATACATTGGGACAGAGGGAGTATATAATATTAAATCCTATATTTTATGAGCAGACGAAGATGTGAATTGTTTCTTTTTTAACAAGAAGCTGATTGAAGAAATCATTGTGACAACCTAAGTTCAAACAATATAGTAGTCAGCAAGCATCTTTATTAATGCCATACAAATATATAAATTTGCTTTTTTTTCAAAGCTTAATGTTTTGGATTTATGTTCACTAATGTTCTAGATTTCTATTGCAATCTAGTATGTTATTGTATTTAATTTTTATTTTTTATATCATATATGTGAGCATTCAACTTATGAGATACTCCAATTATGATTAGCTCATTATAAAAGCACTAACTTGATTTTATTTTTTGTTTAGAAAATGTTTATTCATTTTCACCACTTTCATTTTGTACAAATATCTTTGACACACCATATAACAATGCATTTAAACCTGTCATTTTTAAACCAAGAATAAAATATAAACATTTAAATTTAAATCTAGATAAAATAAAATATAAAGACTTAAACTATTAGTAGGAAATAAACAATCTAACAATCATAAAACCATACATATTGTTTTTATAACTTATAATCAAGGTGTTCTAATTATTTTTATAACTGTAAATTACAAGTCAAATAACTAAGAGTTAACCAAAATACATTTGAATTTAGATTGATTTCTTTGTTATCATATTCTTGTTATCATATTCTTCTTATCCATACATTTTCACAACAATTAATTGTATTTTTTTTCATATTGCATTCTTTGTTATCATATTCTTGTTATGCATATAGTTATTTATTTTTAATCTGTTCAAAAACATGATTACACAAACAAACATGTAACTTTATCTTGAACACTTCACACAATATTACACAAACAAATCATATTTTTTTATTGGTTGAGACCCATGCCCATTTGGGTTTTGGGCCAACTACCTAGTCCTCGAGGAAAGGCATAGAATCCCCATCCTTGGGATATAGGGCAGTTGATGGGGATTGAATTCACAACCTAAAGATTATGTGTTCCTTATTCATCAATCCAATTATCATGCTATTGGTGTATAAATATATCATATATAAATTATAACAATATACAAAGATTTAACTTAATTTGATATAATAAAAATTTATTTTGATCCAATGAGTAATGAAATCATTCTTAGTGGCTTTTGTCTAACTTTCTAATTATTTTTAATATATTGTATTATAAGTTAAATTGATGAGAATTAAATAAAATGTAATTGAATCTTGATTAAATTAGTATCATGAAATATATTTTTTATCATATGTTTTTATTTTGTATTTTCTTATTAAGCATAAAATATTATTAGTTTTTTAAAACTCAATATTAGTATGATTGAAATTTATTTAAAATAAACTAAAAATTAAATAAAATCTTTTAACAAAATTTAAGTAAAATATGTCATGTATTTAAAGAACAAAATACAAAGATTTAACTTTATTAGAGATAAAATAAACTGATTTCTTCCAATGAATTATAAAATGATGTGTATAGTTTATCAAATAATTCATTTTGACCTAGCAATTTCTTTTGAATATTATCTGACTATTCTAGCTCTTTTTAATTCTACATTACAAGTCAAATTGATGTGATTTAAACAAAACACATTTGAATCTAGATTAAATCAATGTTATAAAATATTTTTTTTATATGCAATTTTTTGCAATCGTATTTTTATTAAGCATATGATAATATATATTTCCAACGTTACCCATATAAGTTTGATTGAAATTTATCTAAACTCAATGAAAATCATGATTTATGCTAAAAATTTATAATTCATTTGATAATACTTAGAATTTTTTTTTTTAAAATGAACTAATAAAAAGATGTATGAATAAACACATTATGAAATTAAGCTTTTATTTTGATGACTGGACTTATCTTGTATTTTTCTTGGAGACAACCTTGTATCTTGAAAAAGTAAGAGACGTATTTATTTTGAGATCTAATACAAAGGTAGAGTTCAATGAGATTGTGACAATTATTTATGAATACTTTAGATGAGATATTTGCTCGAGAAATTTAATTTGATAACCTGTCTAAAAATAGTTTTTGAATTGAATGAATCTCAGCTTTTTATCTCACATAATTAAATTATTATACATATAGATGATCATATATATGATCATTAAAAGTATTTGTGTAATTTAAATGAAGTAATTATTTGTAAAAACTTTACAAATTAGATTCTCGGTAACTACCTATATCATCCTGAAAAAATATATTCTTTATGTTTGGTTGATATATCTTAAACTATATATTCTTATAAGAGAAATATGAATATATACATAGACAATCTTGACTATTGGAGAGTATCTTAATATTCCACACTAAATATATGCTTGTCTTTGCTCATTATATGTCTTGTCTCAAGATAAATTTATTTTCTCATATAATTTGACTTTATAATGAATATCCTCTTGCACCCAACAGTAGATCTTTTCGAAGGTCTTGATATTACTTTCGTGGTTTTATTAGAGTGAAAAATATGCATCTTATCTATCATATCCGGACATCATTTTGAGTGAGATAATGTTTTTGAAGGAGACTGAAATATGCTAGTGTTGTAAATAAAATTAATAAAAGAAATAAAAAAAAGATGAGTGATAAAGCCTATAAAATTAGGTGCCAAGTATAGCTCACCTACCTCTTTTAGAGTATACTTGGAATATTTAGATCAAAGGGACTAGTTGTATGATTATTTAGATTTTTAATAGATTCGTCTTTAGTTTGATCAGACTATACAATGGTCTCTCTTCTCGTAGACATTCTAAGTCTTGGGTGATCAAGTATCATAATTGTCGACTCAATATGAGTTTGTATAGGTATACATTTTTGTAATACTACATTATCTAGGTTTGAATGAGATTTTCCTATTTGGGAACTCCAAATTTCTTAAAATTTAATATTATCTAAATCTATTAATAAATGATTATTCTATGAGAGTAATATTATTTTAAGTATTGACATGATCAAATATAATTAATGAATAATTTTTTCTACCAACTGAGAGTTGAGGTTGAGCTATAGGTAAGAGAGGAAGGATAATAAATTTATATGCAACATTTTGTTCATATTTTTTCAAGGCTTATTAAAGAATGAGGTATCATAAAAAGAGGTAAAACTCATATTCATTAATATCGTATCAATCTCCGAATGAAAAATATTTGTTTTTCTTTGTTACTAGAGTATTCAAGAAAAATATAACTCAAGGCCTTAGATGTCAGTTTGTTTTATTTCATGACATTATAATTTGTAGAGAAAAATAATTGAGAGAGTAGTGTGTGTGAATACCATGAGGATATACATGGTATTTACACCTCGAGAGCAAATTAATGTGTGAATTAGAGTGCAATCATGTACAATATGGTGACTATATGAAGTTGATCATATTATACAATTGATATATAGTTGTTATATATACCTATGGAGAATTCAAAAATTCTTTGGGCCATCTAGTATGTATTTGGTTCATATACATGTAGATAAGAAATTTTTCATATAATAAATACATTGTAGAATGAGAGAACATATCAAAGTGTCATCCACAGGGATACATAGTGTCTCCAATGTGATCCTTATTATAGAAGAATTCACAAAATATTTCTCTATGATAATAATAAATATTTTTCATCATCTAGCCAATATTAGATCTTATGAATTATATTTTTATTTTATATTTTAATTCATGGGCTTATAATCACATGATGCATAGTTATTCTTTGTTTATTATTTTTAATCTTGTTTTTTGAATATAATTATAGCCTTTTATAAATTATTTAATATTTCTTATAATGATAATATTTAATTTGATATTTTATTTATTTTACATGTTTTTTGTGTATTATTTTTATTTCTGAGTTATATTTCTATGCAAATTAAAATCTCATATTATTTTGTCTTGTATTAATATTATTTTGCAAGATTAGAAAATTTCAAGTAAAACATTTTTTAGGATTGCCTATGATGGTTTAAATATTTTTATTCTTATGATTAGGTGTCTCACTATGTGTTTGTGTATTTTTGATTCATTGTTAGTTTAGGTGTCTCATTGCCTATGATGGTTAAATATTATTATTATTATCATTCTTATCTATATATAAACATGTCTATATCTTAGATTATGAGATATGTCATTTAAATAAGTATACTAGAGCTTTATATGCTATCTATTAGATTGTTGAGTAAAAATTTATTCGATCTGATATAGTTAAAAATATTAGGAATTACTATAGTTGAGATTTGAGATTAATCGAAATATTTTATTATTTTTATTGAGATCAATTAAACTTTATGTTTTACTTGATTATTTATTTTTTGTTTTCGATTATAATTTTATTTATTTGTTAGTTATTTCTTAACAAAATGAAAAATTAATTTATTAAAAATATAAAAATTATTAGGCATCATAATATTATAGAATATATGTTTCATAGCTTTAATATTTATTAGACGATTATAAGTGCACACATTAAGTTTCATGTGCTAATACACTCATAAAATGAGATTGTAAAAAAGAAAAATAAATATTTGGTTAAAATGGTATGACATTTCTCTTTGGTAAAAACATTCTTAAGTATTTTTATGGATATTTATTTTTTTACTGTAAATTACTTAATCAATCAAATATTTTTTTATTATTTTTTTTGGGGGTCCTTTTAGATGTTACACAATGATGATATGTTATGTAGTTATCTCACAAAGCTTTTGAGAGCATCTGCTTTGAAAGTTTACTCTTTATGACATGAAAAAATGAAACATAAAGAAGTAAATTATATATATCTTAGTTAATTTAGTATTTAAGAAGGATATAAATATTATTTCATGAGATTGATAGTGTATTAATTATATATTTTCTTTGAATAGAACTATTATTTAAGGGATCTAAATAGGATTAGAATCTATTTGTTATATTTATATATCTTAATTTTTCTTATTTTTTAAATAGTCATATATGGGTCTTTTTCATTTTAATTTTTTGATTTTGATTTTCTTACTTTTTAAATAGGATTATAATATTTATATATCTTAATTTTTATTACTTTTTGATTTTGATTTTTTATTTATTTATTTATGGTAGAAAGACATGAGTTATACTCAATTAGAGGTGAAAAATTGTAGTTGATTAGGAATGACATAACACATCTAATATTGTATACGTTTGTTTGTTCATGGTGCATTGAATTGAAAACTACGTTTATCTATTTGATTATCACTAGAAAAAATAATTTTAAAAAGTCACTATAAATTTAATCTTTTCAAATAGAAATTTGATTAATAGAATCTCATAGGTGATTATAATAATCTCTTTATTCTTTATCTTTGAATTAAATTTGCTTATTATTATTTATATTTTATTTTTTTAGGAAAAAATATTATCTTTAAAAATAATAATGTATGATAAATTTATTCTCTACTCAAGTTGGTGACTAACTAAAATTTAAATATTTTATTAGTTGAAAATGCTTATGATCATTAAATAAAATATCAAGTACTATAAGTTTCTTTACATATATGAATATGAAGTGTTGTTTATTAATAAATTTTTTTGAAAAATTATAAAATGATTAATTATAATGATTACATAAGTTATATATGATTTGATAATAATTAGATAATTAAATTTTTTTATAATTTTTTTTCTATTGTTAATTCAACTGGAAGACTCATCATATATACCAAATAATAAAGTCTTGTACCATACTTTCACACTAATCTATACCAGATTTTATTTTTCTTTCTAGGGTTATGCACATACTATAGAAAGAGAGATTTGAACAAACCAACAATGGTACTATTTATAACAATTTATAAATGCACAATGAAATCCTAATATTAGATAAGGAAATTATCAATGGAGGTAGCTCATATGTTAATTGCTTCTATCATAAAAAAAACAAGTAAAACAATGAAGAATAAAAAATTAATAAAATTGCAACAAGGATCTTTATCTTGAAAGAGAAAATATGACACAGTGATATACCCACTAATTTGGGATGCTCGACCCAATTAGCCAAATTGAGCATCCTGAAAAAAAGAGAGTATCTCACATAGTTATTGTTGAATATTGTATTAGTTTTCTTGCTCTCTCTCTCTCTCTCTACACACACACACACACACACACACACACACACACACCTCTCCTTGAAAAGATTTGATGAAGAAAAAAGAAAAGTTTTACTCTCTCTCTCTCTACATGGTATCGGAGGGAAGATAGAAAACCTAATTCTTTCCGGCTGATCCTTGAACCCATTCGTACATGTGTCGACAAAATCCGACACGGCCGCGCTCATCCACGATAATACGTCGTCGGCAGAATCTGGCGACCTGCTCCACAAGTTGAAGTTGATGTGCCGTTCCAAATCTCGTGCCGGGTCAGGCACGGCACGAGGCCCGGTTGGCCTTGGCACTGCACGACATGGGTAGTGCCTTACCCGGGCACGGCATGGGCCCGGACACGAGATATTCTCGTATCGGGCTGACCCAGGCACGTCGGAGAACTCAATATAATATTTGCATTGTGTTGATTTTTATTTGACATCTTTAATATTTTTTTATTTTATTATATTAAAGTGAGTTCAAATTACTGAAGTTTTAGTTTTTTATTTTTTAGATATTTGGGTCGAAACGATCGGAGAAATCAAAGTTTCGGCAGCCTAGGATTTTTTCGTAGGATTTTTATTTTCTAAATTAAAAATTAATTTTATTTTTCTTATTTAAATTATTATTTATCATTTTTAATTATTTTGACTAGAGAGTAGAGAGAGAGACTAGAGAATACATTTTAAAAATTAAAATTTTAAATTAAAAAAAAAATAAATAAAAAAAATACAAAATACTCGTAAACTGAAATGTTTTAAAAATAAATAAACGTTAGTTTTTTTATATCTGTATCACAAATCCAATGCCGAGTCTCAAAGGTTGAATTCAAAAACTCTGAGAGAAAAAATTAGAGAGAGAGTGAGGAGCAAGTACAAATCCAAGAGAAGATTTATATTTTAAAAAACATAAATCTTAAAGTGGGGGGGAGGAGATTTTATAGATTACTAAAATAATTTTTTTTAAAAATATTTTTTTTAATCTTTTGAAAGTTTTAATTATTAAAAAAATGGGCAAAATCCTTAGTGTCATCGGATTTTGCCCTTAGTCGTTGGAGGTGAAATCCAACGACTAAGAATGAATTTAATTTTTTTTAACTATTTGAGTCAGTTCAATCGTCGAACTGACACAAAAAGTTTCATTCCAGAAGCCTCGGCTTCTGGAATGGAAAGGATTCACTGAATCGTGCCTTAAACTTGGGTCAAAAAAGATTGTGAGTTTGGTTTAAGTCAGATGGAACTTTTAGATTTGTCTGGCTTCGAGTTGTAGGTTTGGGTCTGGGGCATCGGGATGGGTGGGTCAGGGCATATTCCGGCTCGTGTTAAGATACCATGCCCACATAACTTGATACTAGGTTGTGCCTGGCCCGACACGTGGCCTAATTTGTTTCGGCTCGGCACGGCACGACACGAGTCGTGCCATGAATAGGTCAAACACGAGCACGGACACATGTAATTTCCGTGCCAGGCCAGGCATGACCGAATCGTGTCGTGCCAGGCTAGACATGACTGAATCATGCTGTGCCTTTGGCCGGGCCGGGCTGCCTAGCCCCATTTGACATATTTAAAATAATGTATTATTGTGATTAGTTTAGATATTAGACATTATAAATATTATTTCATTATATTTTTTAAATTTATTAATTAGTATTTTTTTTAATTTATAATATCTTATTAAGTCGTCCTTATATATTCACATACAAATCCTATGTTAAGCAATTTGAAAGTAGGATTGCATGATTCTGACTATTTTAGGATCTTTCGAAAATCTAATTAAAAAATCTATGATCATAATCAATTCTTTTGTCTTTTCTTTCTAAAGTATTGTCGTGTATGAATGGGATCAAAGAAGCTGAATTAGATCTAGCTTCGAAGATCCCACATCTTAGTCTTAGTTGTATTTGCCTGAGATTTAATGTATAATATTTTTTGGTACATTGATTGACATGTCTTTTTAAAGGATTTGTGTCACATGTACTTTTATATATATTTATTTTTTGGTAATATATATATAGTGCAAATTCTTAATTGATATTCTTAGATTTTTTATTTATTATTATGTTAAAATATTTTCAAATAATTAAACTTTTTTTTGTTCTCTTTTTTTAGGTATTTAAATTGAGTTGATGTTATGAGATAAAATATAATTTTATTTTTGTATTTTTCTGTATGATTATCATTATTATTGATATTTAAATTGATATCAATTTTATTATCATTATATTAACTAATATGCATTAGTTATTTTTTTAGTTTATGTTTAAAAGAAATTAATTTATATTTATAAAAAAATATAAAAAAATTGGATTTTGGTATTGTTAGGTATAAGCATAATCGCAATTAGAATTGGAATTATTGCTAGTGAATACTGAGTTGTGATTTTCTTTGGTATAAAAAAATGTTCCATCATTTTAATTTTCAACTTTCAAAGGGCATATCCATAGAGAGAAAATTAAAGAATACAAACTTTAAATTGAAAATGAGAAAGATGGATAGTAGAGGAAAGCAGTTGAGAGGAGAGATGTATTTTTAAAATACAGAATTTTAAATTATTTTAAAATACAGTATTTTTAATTATTTTAAAATATCTAATATTTATAATTAATAATTTTTTTTTAATTTTATTTTTTTTATCATGACGTATCCTATCCGTATCCTAGTTTTTTAGAATTTGCCGTGTCCCCGTATCTTGCCGTGTCGTATCCCCGTGTCCGTGTCCGTGCAACATAGGACACCGCCAGTGATTGCTGTTGCTGTCAGGTGCTTGAATGCGTTTGCCCGATGCCCCACCCATGGGCATAGCCATTGGGACTTCTATCCCAATGGGGTGATATGCCATGTCAACATGGTGGTACAAGGTTTGTTAAAAAAAAATCTGCCAGGTGGACATGACAGTGTCACTTGTATACAAAAAAAATTCATTAACAAAAAAATAGGTTTGGGCTCGTGCAAGTCATATTCTTGGTTACCCAATTTTCTGTGACCCATGACCTATTCCTGGTTTTGGGTCATAGTTATCATATCAGTGGATCATGTCAACGGGTCAGACACTCTGGCTGTGCCTTGCTCGACACGAATGACAGTTTTTGACCTAGCAAGACACGAGCCATTCCTCGGGGCCAGCATAAAGTAGGTCTTGCCATAGTTCTGGACTATGTCGTGCTGGGCCAAGCATGACTCAGCTGGGCCAAACCTTGTGTTGTGCCCGAGATGCCTAACCAGTTTGATATCACTAATTGAAATAACTATCTCATAGAATAATTCTATTGTATCACAAACAATGATGATGGTCATATTATCCTATGAATCTGGTAGTGAACATAGGAAAATAATGACTTTGTTAATATCACTAATCTTATAATCAATAGATGATAACTACCTGGTTAGTATATAATATTCATATAAGTGTGATGAAAATATACTAGCTTTCTTCATGAACTTATAATTTCTTAATAATAAATAATTTATTGACCAACGACTTGTTTTAATATAGTACTTTAAGTTTTTTATATAAATCCTTTTATCATTTTTTCATTAGAAATCTTATCAAGATTTTATTTGTCTAACATAATTAAATCAAGTCTTGCATTCCTTGATCTAATTTGTTCTATTTGGCTATCTCGATAGTTGTTATTCTTGATTTTTTATCGCATATAGTTTGCTTCAGATTTTTAATTGAGGACCAATAATATTTATCAACAAATAATTTCTCTATCTTCAATTCTAGAGTTTGAAATCTTTCCTCAAATTTTTTGATCTTAATCTTATTTGTCATTATGATTATCATTCTCAGATTCACACCAAATATTAGGGTCTTGTAACTTTGAGCTTTGATATCAAATATAAAAGATCCTGATACTAGATGTAACCTCCAATGTCAAATGTTAGTTTCCTTTGATATCAATTATCCCTCTGATACCAATTGTCTCTTTGATGCCAAATAATAAGAACTTGATATTGAGGGTTAGCTTTTCAGCAATCCAAAAAAAAAGTGTTTTAGTGTCTCAGATATGGGGAAGAAAATTCTCAAAGATGAAACACACACAACACATAAAAGGAGGAAAAAAATAAAAATACACACAATTTTGTAAGAGGAAAATATTCACTAGAATTTTGAATTGCTTTCTGATACTTTGAAATTACATAATCTATTATATTTATAAATGCTTAAATAAAAAATATTTTTTTTAACTTAAGATTTAAGCCACACATCATGTCATGATTGCATTCATATCATGGTAATACAGAAAAGAGTCACTAATTGAATTCTTAAATTTTTCAGTCATAACAACACAATACATGTTATAATTTCATTAAAATTTTAATTTTGTTGAAGTTGTGATTTCATATCTAAGGTTGTGATATTGTTTGAGTCATGATTTCATCATTCAGGTCGTGAAACCTAACATATAATTTTAACTTCATTCAAATTGCGACACCAAATAGCATGACCTTGAATTTATTACGTTATGATACTAGAGAACATGATTGCTATTTGAATCCTTAAGAGTTTTAGGGTCACAACATAGAGCATCTTATGACTCTATTCAGATTGTGATTTCACAATTCAGATCATAATATCAAGCATATATTATATTTTTAGAAGTATGAGCTAGTCCAAAGTATCAGTGAAACTCAATCAAAGACCATAAAATATATTTCTCTTGGATACTCACCTCATTAAAAAGGATATAAATGTTCTTTGATAATCTGCAATTGTATCATTCCATGGATGTAACTTTTTTTAAAGATGCCTCATTCTTTCCCAATCTTGCAATTCAAAGGGATAAAGCTAGAATGTAATCATAAAATTGGAAACTTGTTCCTATTTCTTCTTTATCTCTCTAATAAAAAAATTAAAACTACCAATGTCACCCCAATTGAACTATAAGTTATCTCAACAATTTTATTAAGTCATCCATTGATTTCAAATAATCATACATTTCTTCCATCCTCGTGCCTCGGTCCAAATCAGATTAGAAAGGCAAGTCCACGGACTCTCCTGTGTTGTAAAAGGCACTGGTTCTCCCATGGCTGGGAAGGGAACTAAACTATTACCACCTATGGATCATACCTATTTGTTCTATTGAACAAGTATTCTATTATTCGATTGCCATGTAAGTACTTAAGTAAGAGCAAGACTGGCCAGTAGAAGAGATCATATTAGCACACTGGCCCCCTAGACCCTTAGACAATGGCCTGCCAAAAAGTCGAATCAAGGGAGGCTTTGGGAGAAATGTTCTGGATTGGGGGGACCCCCTACCTGCGACAGGTTAACTAGAGGAATGCCAGGTGATATGGGCATCGGCTTTCAAGGAAGCGGTTGATCGCCTTGATAGGACATTCTCTTTCTCGAGCTTTCGTGGGCTACAAAAAAAGAGCACATCCAACCTTAGGATTGAAAAAAATACAAGAGCAAGAGAGAGTAAACTACCGGATGAACAACTGATCTGCAAGCTTAGTATATTGAATTGAAAGTGTTGGGAAATCGCGCTTCCATGGATAGTGAGATTAAGAACAGAAACACCAGAAAACACAGAAACAAGTAATATATATATATCCCAAGTTACAAGCATCCACGATAGAATCAAAACGAGAAATCAACACAGAAATATCGTGGTTCGCTAGTTGCTCAGTACGACTAGCTATCTCCACCAGAAAACGCTTATGCGTTACAAATTAAAACTAAGAATAGAATATCTTACAGTATGCAGCACGGAGTAGTCGCGAAATCGCGCAGAGAGAGGGGAAGAGATGATAAACAGTTCAAACGGGTCAAAAACAGTTGCCCGAAAAAAAAATACAAATCATTTTATAAAAAAATTAAACATTCGGTTTATTTAACCGAAGCGGGTCAGATCATGGAACGGGCCAAGCTTTGCTCCAAAAATTTCGGCCCACTGACCGGACAGTAGGACCTCCGTTATTGTGCTGCTGTTGTATCTCTGGGCTTTTAATATTTTTTTTCCTGCACTTACATGAAAATATTAAAACAGATTATTAAGTAAAAATAAATTACATATACAGCAGAAAGAATGGCCTGGTTAATACTCGACAATGTGTTAATCCTATTTTTTGGATTCCTATTCGCCCAAAAAGTGGCTTTTCATCAAGATTTTAGATGCCTAATCTTTGTGATCCAATCATCGGAGAGGATTTTAAAAAAAGGAAAGAGTGCGAGCTAGTGAACTAGGTTTTAATCCAGGTGGTATAGAATATCCCTCTAAGCTTTATTGTCTGATTGTTTTTATCCTCTTCTGACAGAATAAACCATCGGTATGAAAGCTGATCTCTAACTTAACCCCAAAGGAGTGGTGTCTATGTAGAGGTGTCAAACGGGCAATGTCTGGCTGGCCCGGTATGATTTTGGGCCGCACAACCGGGTTACTAGGCTAGACATGGTATGGTTACCATGTCGTGCATGGCTTGGCATGGTTCTTTAGAGGTCAGGTCCGGCATGGGCTCATAGCACGAAATCTGCTAGGTTCGGCATGGTTTGGCCTAGTTCGGGTCAGACTATAACCCTAATTAAAAAAAATTAGGGTTTTGGCGTGCGCCACCATGCATCTTAACCCTTTTGTGGCTCGGTGGGCTTCACTCGTCGATCGTCGACTTGTTGTGACCATGCTCGGTGCATGGTCATGTGTACCGTGCCGAAGTGCCAGGTGTTCCATGCAGTGTCTAGCACGGCACGCGGCCTGAAAACTTCGGCTCGGCAAGGCACGACTTGTGCAGTAGGTGCGCCTGGCACGGGCCTGGGCACGGCACGGCTGAACTGTGTCATGCCTCGTGTCGGGCCGGGCTGGGCCAGCCCGGCCTGTTTGACACTTCTATGTCCATGAATGAGATTGCGAAGGCTCTGTGCACCCCCCGGTTTAGCCGTAAAGCAATAACAATGCAATGGTTGATGTCATAGTGTAGCTCAATTAGAATAGATTCTATAGTGAGCCGGACTGACGAAATAAATTAGTGGATAAGCTCCAAAAAGAAATCCTGCATCAGGTCATTGTGTTGAGGACAGTATGTATACATGTACTAGGCCTTGTTCTCTTTAATGTTCGAAAATTCTCCTTGTTCTAACGAACGAGCCCTCTCAAATACTTAAGCCAAGCAATTGAAGCTGCTCCTTGCTATCCTGGAAGCTTTCTAAAGTACGCTTGATTAGTGCATTAAGTTCAGACTCTCTCTTGGTATTCCGCTGGTTAGGGATCTGCTACTGCACTACCATTTCTTCAAGTTTAGGCAGGGTCCATTGGATTGTAGCAATCATGAATGCAACGGGTCTCTGTCATTCAATAGTTCACCAGGTCTTGCTCTTTTAGATCCGTCTACTGTTTAAAATCTTGATACACTTTAAGGATCTCCTTAAATGAGAGTTCGATGATCTCCATTATCAGCTGGTCATAGCTAAAAAAAGGTTTTTTTCTGCTCAAGCATTTTTGCTCGAATAGCTTTTTGAGGAGCCTTGGAGGGACGGTAAAAATCCATAGGCACTTGCATGTTATATGGGGCAATTTTCTTTCTGCGTGGGTCAAACTCAATTTCTCTATGCAGCAAGGTGTGGGAAAAGAGGGATCTTCAACCCCTTGCCTTGTGATGCTGAAGAACCGATTCACTTAGACTAGGATTCTTGAGTTTGAATGAAAGGTAGCATAAAGCAGAGCAACATGACTATCAACAAGTCTTTCTCTTCATTTTAAAGTTCATATCTGAATGCGTCCTTTTTCGTTTACTTACGTTATATGCTTTCCCTCAACTTGGAATTGGAAGATTTAAGGGAAGCTACTACTCTCGGGTACTTGTTGACAGACAAGACCAAACAATGTTAAGGCTTCGAGTGTAAAGAAGCTGGCTGCAGAGGGAGCTTGGGTTCCATTAAGTTTATGATCAACTTTTTCGATTTGCTTTTCTCTTTGGCGGAAAATTGTCTTTGTCATTCAAATCAGCTGATCTCTAGCTTCTGCCTGTTCTTGATTAGTGGTTTCTTCACGAATCAACCTTTTCCAGACCTTGCCAACAAATCCATAAATTCCTTCTCATATCAGATTGGCTTGGGCGGGAGAAAGAAGAGAAATAGAAGTTTTACAGGCGAGTAAGTGCCTGTCTCTTCTCTGTACTCTAGTTAGACTAGCAATCCTGTTTATAGGCTGAAGTACCTTGGTTCTGATAGACTGAAGGAGACAAGTGAAAGCTAGGTGAAAGGCCAATCGAAAGAGTGGCGCAGCTTGACCACACATGTGTCGTGGATAAGGAGGGGGTCTGATGTGAGTCTAAGCTTGAGCTCCAATTCAAATCGGTAGTCACTCCTGTCGAACAAGGGTTTCTTGAATTTCTAACTTTTAGGAAAGGAGCGGAAAGGAGAGATTCTTGGATCAGTCAATGCTTGGTTGGCTAACAAAGGAAGTCGGAAAGAAAAGGTAAGAGGAAATGCGTGGGGACTCCCTTATGCGGAAGCAGATTAGGGCCAATGGAGATATGGCTAAGGGTACCTTTGGCTAGGGACACCTGAAACCAAGATCTATAATGGTTCGAGGGATGGTAGGGAGCTGGATAACTGCATGTGGCAACTAGAGCGCTCTTTTAAGGCTACCAAGCTCAAAGATCAAGAGGCCAAAGCCACTTTATACTTGACCGAGATTGATAGGCTGTGGTTGGCACAGGAGACATGCTGATATGGCACGAGGCACTTGCACCATCAAGTTTGAAAAGAGCGGATTTGTTCAAGCAAGCTAATCACATTTCCTAGGGTAGGGTTATGTGAACAATTGATCTTTCTTGCTCCTTATGAACCAGTCTTTCTAAACCTGTAAAAAGACTTCGACTTTGATTCGATCTTGAAAGCCTAGACTTCATAAAAGGCGACTGCCTCTTCCACTACTACATGAACCATCCACTCATTTTACTATGCTGCTTCAATTAAGTGAATAGATCTCTGTGATTCAATCGATTCGATTCTCGTTCTCACCCTCGAGTAAGGAGATACCTTGGTAACAATGAACAGTGAAAGCATAATCCTATTTCATTTAGAAGAATGCTTTTCTTGTCCCTTCTCATAGTAGGCTAAACCGGAAAGCATCATCTTCAAGGTCTAAGTCAAGAAGTCAAGCAGCAAAGACTGCTACTAATAAGATATAAAAGAGCTACCACCCTCTGTGAACTTTCCTTCAAAGACAGACATAAATGCATTTAACCCCATTCTTTTGGCAGCAAGCCATATTCCCTTCTATGAGGATATCCTAGAACGTGCCACTTACTTTTAGGGAAGTAGGTCTTTTTTGCTGACAGGGTCAAGGAAGAGATTGGCTTTGTACAAAGAAATCCACAAAAAATATAGGATTCTTGGCTTCGCCACTAAAGAAAGAGTTTTGGTTTTTTTTTTTTTTTGGGCTAATACTTGCGAAAGCAGCAAATTCTTCTCTAAGTATGAAAGTAGTTAATTAAGGCCTACCATCTGATAGTTTTTTTGTTATGTCGACAAGCTAATAGCTCTTTCTTTTTTTAGTTGCCACTCTGTGAAAATCTTCTTTATTGATGAGAACCCTTATTCTATGACACCAAAATGAAGTTCATCCCTTGGCTTGTGTATGAGCATTTACTTTTTTTTGCCCACCCTAGTAGTGTAGGGCTCGCTTAATTCGCATATTTGGAACTCTTTGATATGAACTACTACAAATTCGGCTATGAACTCACATTTTGCCCTAGGGGACTCTTGCTTCTGTTTTTCTCTTTCTGGCATCTGGTGGAAATGTTATCTCGATTGATCAGTTTCTTCAACTCTATGCCTACTAAAAGCTTAACTATGCCCTACCACCAAGATCGCAATCTATTTAGAGTTTAGAGGAAGAATTTCTTTTTCAACAAAAGAACCCACAGCTCGTAGTTTGATAGTTTGCTCCGCACCTTAAAAAAAAGAGAAAACTACTAAATTAGTTTCTCTTGGGGAATTTCACTACTTTGAGAGTAGAGTTAGGTCTTTTATTCTGCTGTGCCTGGGCATGAGTAGACTGTTTTCCTTATCTGTATTCTGTACATTGTCTTGTATAAGATAGAAGGTCTTCCCTCAACACCTGTCCCATTTGAAAGTGCTTCCAATGGCCAATGAGCAGGAAGAGGTTTGGGGGGTTTAGTCAAGCAAGAAAGGTAAGTCCATTGACTTGGCTACGACCATCAAGAAAGAAAAGTTTACTGCTACCAGCACCGATTCGAACTAAGAAGAATTACCTATTACTATTAGTAGTCATTTTTCCAATTGATTCAATAGAATGGTTTATTCCTCCAATAATGGGCTAATGCCTGCTTTTCTTTGTTGAGCCGAATATGGGTGTGACTAAAGCTGAGTGTTATTGTTATATTTAATATTATTTTATAACATGATATCATAGTTAACCTAGAGAAAGCAGGTGTGTGATTGTTGAAAGGCAATATAGTTAATAAATTTTATGTATACAATGGTGTTTTTCACAAAGTGAATGGCAACAAGCATGCATAGTGGTGACATTCGGCACTTGTGGTGTTGGTAGTAGTGGCACATGTGGTGATGGCAATAACGGCATGCACTATTGGAGATAGTAGAGGTGTCAAGTGGGCCGAGCTTCCTTAGTTCAACAGGAATCACGACATGAAAATGTCATGCTTGACACATGATATGACATGGTCTAGAATTGAGCCTAGATCAGCCTTGTGATAGCTGTGGAATGATTCATGTTGTGCTAGGTCATGAGGAAAGCTCTCTGTGACATTCCTGGCACAACATCAAAAATAAGGGGTATCGTTCTGGTCCGTAATAATGTTGCTTGGTCAGATTTTGTTTTTAAAAAATGTGCCTGTTGATTCAATGGATAAATTTCAACATTTGTATAGTTATAGTGACATGTCATTGTTAGATTTTTCAATAATTTTTTTTATTTAATCTAATCTAAGTTGTTGGATTTCTTCTAATAGCTTGATGGACATAAATCCAACAGCTGTTGGATATCTCTCCAATAAAATATAATAAAATTCAAAAAAATTTAATTTTTTTTAATATTAATTTTTTTATAAATGTAATGTTAATATTTTTCATTTCCACATTGAATCTGTAATTTTTTCTCTCTAAAAAAATCTACATTATCTTCTAATAGTGATTTTGCAATATATTTTTTATAGTTTTATATATTATATTAATAATAAATTGATTATATTAATATTTTATTTGTGGGCAAGCATTGATTAATTTGATTTCTCATTGTCATTGGCTATTTGTGGTCTTGCTGTGCACATAAGTTGAATGTACACATGTATAAATTAAATTATTATTTCTAGTTTTTTTTCTAGTGTATAATTTAATCAAAAAAATAAATCATACTCTAAACTCTTTAAATAGTAAACTTAAAATAAAAAATAATAAATTTTATGAAAATGATTTAATTCTAGACATACATAAATAAAGACAATTTGACTTAAAGGTTACATAGTGGGTTTTCTCTTAGTCATAAGTTAGCCTCAACTATTGTAATTAAAAATTCTAAGAGTAAGAATAAATTAACATCTGAAGTATGAATTAACTTAGGATAATTATAAATAAAAATTTCAGGGGTGTCGAAGAAAATTTAATATAATGTATATATTATAAAAAAATATGTACATGTAGAAGAACTGATCGTGTTGAACATCTTAAGAGACACTTCGAGCAGTATAATAAAAAATATGATATATCGGATCCCAAGCAAATCTAATTGAGTAGCCAACTCTTTGAAGTTAGATTAATTTTAGATTTAACTATCTTTATTTACTAATATGATTTTGACAGGGAAAGTATTACTAAGTTTATTGTGAACATGATTTTTTCGATTAGATTTTTGAAAGATCTTAAACAATTGAATCTTATGCATACATGCATCCAACATGTTTATCATAAGATTCATAGGTTGACTAATAATAATAATTTAATAAAAAATTATAAAAAGGAAAAAAATTGTAAAAATAATTAATATACTTGGGATATAAAATAGAGTAGTGTCTATGATATTTGATATTTAGATTAATTATAATGATAATACATTTGTATGCATTATCATCCACTTTGTTGATCATAAGTGAAAATTAAATAAAAGAATATTAGGATTTTATAAGATTTTTTATTTTTATGATGATTCTATCATATATGAATATTTGTTGAGTGTCTTTAGGGAATATGACATATAAAATAATTTTTTTTTGTATTACATTTGGTAATGCATTAAATAACAGTGTCGTTATATGTATGTTGATCAGAGCTATTAGAGATTGTCTCTTAGGTAAATATTTTCATATTTGGTGTAAGCGTCACATAATAAAGTTAATAATACAATTCAATTTAAAAATTATTTCTCACTCATTAAAATATATATGAAATATAATAAATATATTAAGACACATAATAGACTAAGAGTTTCATACTCTATGTAAGTTAGCATGCCTAAAAATCAAAAAAATATATATGTATGTTAGATACTATTAGAATTGTATATAGGTTATGTTAAATTTATATGCTGACTATCAATGTGTGATATCTAACTATGGTAATATTAAATATTAACAAAATAATAAATAAAAAATTAGGCTGAGATAATTTTATTTTTAAAATTTTTTAAAGTCTTTTATTTAAATAAATATATTCACTTATATATACTCCAACCACATTTATTGTATTTAGATATATGTGTCATAATAATAGTATGTTTAATAAATATATAGTACTTATTTTTTGTATATTGGCTATCGAGATAGAAATGAAATATGTAAAATACTAATTTTTTATTTAATCTCTTTATTATTTGATTGATTATATGTTCATTTGCATGAATATATAATAGTCAGATTCATTTGTATGAATCAAAAATATCATGCGTGACTTGATATTATCATAAAATATATATTAAAACCTTAGGATCTTTTATATTTATTAGGGTTAAGGTTGAATGAGTCAAAAATATCATAAAATATATATTTATTTGCATGAATAAACTACAAGAATTAAATAGTTGGATTAATAAAAAATTAGATATAACCTATTTACTTATTATGAAATTAAATATGATGGTATTAGCAAATCTCTGAGAATAGAAATTGATATTGTATTATGAGATAATTTTTTAATTCACTTAGCTAGGAAAAAATGATTGAGGGAGAAGTTCGTAGAATAAGAGTCAACTTTAGAGATACTTAGATACTTATTATTATTTTATCTTATTTATAGTAATATAATAAATATAGCTATTTTGAATTGATAGAAATTATATAAAATTTTTATTCTCGTGTTATGTAAAATAACATATAATCTATTAATCGTTTTGATTTTTAATATAATATTAATTTTTTTTCTATGATTGTGAATATGATTTCAGATAAAAAGAATTTATGATTAAATATCATTAGAATTGTATATTGCTTAAAAGATTAAGAAGATTTATAAATAACATTTTAAGATAAAGTAAAAAAATTACAAGTTGATGATGATATATATGAAAACAATGATACAAAAATTGTAATTATGAATTGTAATGATTTGAATTGGGCATTATGATACTGGACTGATTCGTTTGTTTGGAATTTGTTTTTAAATTTTTATTTTCATTTTTAGTCATAGGTATAATTTTTTTTTAATATTGTTTTGTTATATTTTATTATAATGGCATTTGTATTATAATTTACATTTCAATAAAATTTGTTTTTTTTTTATTTTATATACATAATAATAATGTATATATAATATAATAGATAAACTATATAATAATTATAAGTTCAATAACACAACCTTACAAACACATACACAACAGGCCAGCACTAGGTTGCCACTTACGGCCTGCTTGGTGCTTGGCTGGATGCTATAGCTAACCCAGGCTCGCCTGGGTTAATCATGGGCTAGGCCAGGCATGAAAATGTGCTTGGCTCGGTTGTGCCAGTTTTACCCAATTGGAAGCTGATTCGGCATGGCCTAGCCCAGAAAATTGCTGCAACGGGCTAGCATGCTGTGCTGGACTGAGGTTTCTTAAGCATGCCCGCATGACATGTTGTGGATGGTTCAACCATGTCATTTCTGGTAAGGCACCATGGCCTGTTTGGACCTCAAAAAATTATCAGCATGATCTATTTGATATCTCTAGATGGTGGTAGTGGCACATGATTGGTGGTAGCGAGTGTGTCTTGTTGAGGGGATAGCAGACATTGGTGCTTAATAGCAATTTATACAGAAATCATAGTTGCTTGTGTTAAGGTGCGGTGGCATGTGGTGGGTGTGTGGCGGTTTTATGTGCATCTAGTATTTTCACAAAATTTATTTATCATGATACTTAAATTTACTAGAGATGAGTATAAATATTTTTTTTTCCTAAGATAATAGTAGATTTTTCATTTCTTTTAAATTTCACTGATTATTTTACTGGTAAACTTATTTTAAATTCATGAATTATTAATATATATATAAATATATAATATTTATATTATTAATAATCATATCTTATTTATTATATTTTTTTTTATGTTCTAAAAATATTATTATAATTATTAATAAATATTTGATTAACATTGGATATATATTAATATATAACTTGAATCTTTGTTAGTTTTTTGTGTCGTATCTATTCTTGTTGGTATTAATAGGCTATTCTTCATAAGTTTTTTTAGATAAATTAATTTTAATTTTATTTTTTTTACTAGATGATTGTTTGTAGTATTAGGAGGTTCTGTGAAAAACTATTTGAGATTTATTGTTGATTATATTTTTTCTTCAATAATAAATTTTTTTTCTAGATGTTAAAGTATATTAAATTCTTTACTTATGCATTCTTAACTTGACTATTTATTATTGTTTAAGTTGAGAATATTTTATCATAGTCTTAAAAATATTTTGACCAAAAAGTTAAAAATATATTAGTTAGGAAAACTTACTATTATTTCATTTCTAACACATTTGTCTAATTTGAGTAGTAACTTATTCAATTAAATATATTTAGATATATAACAACATAGTAGCCATGTAACAAAGAAGAATTTATGTATCTGATCATTTTTTTTAATTATTATTTAAAATATACACGGATATATTTCTTTTGAGATATATCATACATATTTTTTTATAATTTTTAGATTTATGATAATATGAAAAAAAATTAATTTAATAAAAATATAAAAAAATTTGGACATAATAATGTATTAAAATATATGTTAGATCGATTTCATATTTATTATATAAATCATATAAGTATACACTAGAAGTTATGTTAATTCTCTCCAATAAAATGAAATTGCAAGAAGAAATAATAGGCAATTAATTGAGATAACTTAGATATTCTAAAATGAAAAGAGTTTCAAAATATTTTAGTAGAGATGTAGTTTAAATTTCAATTTGTATTATCAATCAAATATATATATTTAAATTTTTTCTTAGTGTATACTATTTTTGGTCATACATTTAGGAGATAAATTAATCAGTTTATCTCTTAATATTTTTGGATTTATTTGTTTTGTTATTGATTGCTCTCCAATATAAGTTAAAGTTAATATTTAGAGTATTGAGATGTATATTCATTGAATACTTTAGTATTCAAATAGGATATTAATATTTTTTATCAAAAATTAATAGGATTTTAGTAAGGGTAGTTACTATTTTTTTTAGGTATGATTATTTTTTCAATGAGTTTAGGAAGGATGTGAATTCATTTGTTATATGTAGATTCATTAATGTTCCTACCTTACCTATAGCTATGCTTAGACTGCCAATATTGAGTCACTTGTTGATTATATTTGAGGATATTGATGCCTACTATGATAATATTCAATTGAAGTAATAATATCTACCAATAGATCCATATTATGTGAGTAGATAAAGTGAGGTTTCTTATGTAGAGAAATCTCTTTTAAATATAGATGATATGATAGTCCATGAGTTTTTATAAGTACAAACTTATATTGAGTTGATGATTAAAAATTTTGATCACACAAGACTTGGAATCTATACTAAGAGAGAGGTATACCTAGTTTGTTCAAACCAAAGATGAACTTGTTAAAAATCTAGTTGATCCCATAATCAATGTCTTTGATATTGTTTTTTTGGCCATTTTTTGAGAGAGATATATATTATATTCAGCACTTGATTTTATAGATTTTGTCGTATTTTTATATATACTATATTTGAGGTATTATTTTGTCTAAAATGATATCAAATTATGATAAAAATAGTGTATACACTCATTTCTTATGAGATTTGAAAACTAGTGTCATGACATTTGAGAAACTTTGTTGTTAGAAAATGAGTGTTCATAATGACTATGTCTAAATTTAAAGGTATATCATCTTAATGCAGAACTTATAGTGGGGAGGAGTTTATGATAGCCTTGAGAAAAAAATCTATATGAAACAGTCATGTGAGTTTCAAATATTATATTCCAATATAATTTATAGATTATTGAAGATATTGTATGGACTGAATCAGTTACTAAATGCTTAATTTTGAGATTTGTATAGACAATCACCTCATGTGTGTTATATATATGTGTGTGTGTGTTATCGATTTTTCTTTGTTATTCAATAAAAGATTTGATTATATAATGATTTTGTTAATTATCTATGTAGATGATATTTTAATTGTGAAAAATTCAGATGAATTTTATTATGAGTATTTGATGTATGAATTTTATTAATAGTATTATTATATTTAATTATCAATATTATTCTTTTTTATTTAATCTTCCCTCTCTAACCCATTTTCTATTATCCTTAGGCTCCTCATATATTGGGTTTGGGGCTAAGTGTTGGAGCAAATAAGGCTTCCATCCTAGCAGTATTTATAGGGTGTTTGGTAAATATATCTCGGGGCATGTATTATGCCACTTGCACATACTCAGCCTTATGTTTTCATGCAGTTTAGGCCATCTCCAAGGCCTAACCACTCTCCTATTTTGCTTTCAGAAAAGGATTTCAGTTCAGTACCCTTTTTCCTATTTAAATTTGTCTTATGCTAAGTTATCACCGAGACATTTTGCTTTCTATCTCAAAATGATAAAGTCAAAATTCCAATAATTACTCAGAAGCAATGCAGGAACCAAAGTGGAAGGATGGTACTTATAAAGAAATTCGGGCACTTGAGAAAAATGAAACATGGGAAATCACTAATCTTTCACTAGGAAAGCTTACAATGGGGCGTACTTGAATTTTTTCTGTAAAACATAAAGCATATGGGAGCGTGGAACGATACAAAGTTCGATTAGTAGCTAAAAGACTTAATCAATTATTTGGTATAAACTTACAAGAAAAATTTATGATCTTACTTGAATAGGATCAATTCTATAGGTTGTACTGCATTCTCGTATAAAAAAAATACTTCCAAAAGATATTTGCACTGATTGCAAAACTTAATACTGCTTGAATCTCTTATCTTTTGCCACAAATGTGGATTGACCCTTATACCACAAGTAGATGAGGGTGTATATGAATATTCCATTGGGCTTTGAGAATGAATCTACAATCAATAGCGTGTAAACTCAAAAAATTTCTATATTCTCAAGAATGGTAGCTATAAACTAGTGTTTTTAAAGGTGTTTTTTTTTAACGCCTTGATGCGCCTCAAGGTGAGGCATTCGTAAAATGCCTCAAGGCGTTAAAAAAGTATTGAACTCGACGAAGCTCCTTGAGCTCCATGAGCTTTATCGTGGAGCTCCACGCGAGTTCCTTTGAGCTCGGCGGAGCTTGCGAGCTCTGTTATGGAGCTCGTGCAGTTCCAGCGAGCTCTATCAAGATCCATGATGGAGCTTGTCTGAGCTCAAGGAGCTCCATCGAGCTTTTTGTAAAGTAGAAGAGCGAGGGAGAGGGGCAAGGGCAAGGGTAAATTAACAAAAATTTATTTAATAAATTATCAAAATTTATTAAAATTTGATAATAATATTAATTAATAAATACTAATAAATAAAAAATTAAATAAAAGTAAATAATTTAATAAATTTAAATTTTAAATTTGATAATTTTATCAAATTATCAAATTTAAAATAGTATTTTAATTTGATAAAATTAGCAAATTAATAAATAGTATTAATTATAAAATATTATATATTATTTATTAATTTTTTTTATTTATGTTATTTTATTTTATATATTTTAAAATTTTAATTAATTATATATTGAGATACTCAACAAATATACGTCTTAACGCTTCGAGGTTTGTGTCATGCCTTACGAACATAAAAATATTTCATCTTATATTTTCGTTTATTAAAATTTTGTTATAAACAATACCAATTAGCCCACATTTTATTTGTGAAGCACTCTACTAATGGTATGATTACAATTATTATTGTTTATGTTAATTACATTTTGTGCACGGGAAATAATGTATGCAAGATTGATCAATTAAAATTGCTTCTCTCCAAGAAAATTGAGATTAAAAATATTGGACAATTAAAATACTTTCTTGATATAAAGGTGACTAGATCAAGTAAATAGATTTCTATTACATCAAGGAAATATGTTCTTGATATTCTTAAGGAAACAAGGATGCTTGGGTGTAAACCATTTGATACTTCTATGGACCCAAACACTAAATTGGAATTGAAGAAAGGCAGCTAAATTGTGGACAAAGAACCCGTGATACCTAAAGAAGGACCCAAACACTAATTCATCTTGCTCATACTCATCTGGATGTTTGATTTCCTATTAATGTTGTCAGTCAATTTATAAATAATCCTTTCAAAGAACACCTATTGGTTGTCATTAGAGTTCTAAGATACCTAAAGGACTCATGGGAAGGGTTATTGCTTGAGAAAACCAGAAACAAATCAATTGAGGTGTTCACTGACATGAACTTGGGAGATTCTCTTCTTGATTAAAAGTCAACTTCAAAGTATTATTTTTAATTTGGGAAAACCTAATGACATGGCGAAGAAAAAAGTAGTTTATTGTAGCATGGAGCAAATATTATATTTTATTTTATTTTACAAACATTAATATATTAAATCTCATAATAACATTAAAGTTAAATATATATGATTCAAGAATAATATTTGGATAATTGATCACCTGGGAAGTCATTGTGCTGCATGTATATATTGAAGTTCATACTTTTATGTGATGACTTATGCCTTCGACAAAGAGTGTTAAGTCTAGAGTTCAAAATTTTTCAGATACAATTTCTTTGATTTTTATGAGTTAAGTTATTGAGATATTACAACCTCACCTAGACCTCATGCTAAAGTGAGAATATTGTACACTGGGTATGATATATATTTTATGTTTATGTAGTGATAATTTAGGAATATAAGTTTAGATTATTACTTTTTTAAGGATAATTTTAATGTGGTAAGTCAAATGAGAGGTGAGCTAAGTGAAAGGAGAGATACTAGATAAAAATATACTTCACTATGTTACTTAAATAATACTAAATCAATATTATATGTATTTTATGAAAAAAATAATTAAAAAAGAATTTTATCTATAGGTCTAAATAATATTTAGTTAGAAAAAGATATATTAAATGTAATTCTAACAATTTTATTTTGTTGAATGACATTGATGATAGAAATGTGTGACTGTTGGAAGAATGGAATATTTAAATGTCGATCAACATAAATGTTTGGAAAATGATTCAACTTTTGATGATGATACACTCACTTTGGGCAATATGCTTAAAAATTATTTGGGTAGAAAATACCATATAGCATAATAGAGCTTGTAGATGATTGAATATGTTCATAACAAGAGAGGTATCTTCTAGTTGTAGGACTTTGTATTTTATATATTTGATAGAAGATGATGTCAATGTGGGTGCATAATGCATCGTCATCTAAGGACGAGTTAACTTGTAAGTATGCAACTGATAGTCAAGAAATGAATTTACATGATGAGTAATATTTATTGTATTATTTTGTTTATTGTATGATATGCTTATTTGTAATTAATATTGAATATGAAGAAAGATACTTTAATTGAGATAAATAATGATAAATTTTATAATATATTCTTTTAATATTAGAATTTATATTTTAAAAGAATAATTTTGTGTTGATTTATCATCTAAAAAGTATGTGTTACATGTAAATATTGGAAGTCATGCATTGGTAAAATGATAAATATTTTCGTTCACGGACAATAAGTTCACGGACAAAAAGTCAATTAGTTTAAATGAATGATAACATCAGAAATTTTATATAACAAAAGAATATTTGCTAGATTTAAAAAATTATTATAAGATAATTATTAAATTAGTTATCTTTTTATTAAAAATATTGGATTGATATGATATATGATATTCATAATATAGTCATAGAGTAATTGTGTATTCAATTAAATATATGAGAAAATTCATAAAAACAAAATTTAAAATTAAAAAAATTAGAAAATATGTACCAACATATAAAAGATGAATTATAGAAAAATATTTTACTTAGTTTGACATCTAAATAAGTGAATATATTTAATTTTGAATAAAAAATACTTGATAGGATTGGTGAGAGAAGTTATACATAAGTTAAATTTGTTTAGTCATATTATTTAGAAAGTTAAACATCATATGATTGATCTTAATTATACATGACTTTATATGGGTAGTGATTATGTGTTACATATTTACATTTTATATTATATTTTATTTTTTATATTTTGATATTTTTTTTTTCATTTATTAGTTATGCTAATTAATTATGGTTCTATTTTTTTAGTTTAATTTTATTATTACGTATTAGTATGTGTAACTAACTAATTATACAAATAACAATTTCATATTTTATAAGAAATATGAAGTTAAAAATATTTGAACAAGAATATTATTTAAATTGTTAAATATTTGAGAAATTTTTATATTACATGTATATATCAAAGATCATATTTTGTGTGATGATATTTGTTTTTGTTCAAGTTTGGTAGATCTTGGGTTAGAGATTTATCAGATGTAGTCTTTTTAATTTTTAGAGGTAAAATTATTGAAATATTAAACTCTTTCAGACATCACGCTAAAATGAGTCTTGTGCACTAGGTATGATCTCTTTTTCTATTATGTATAAAGTTTATTTTGTTAAAATTTAATTATATGTTTGTAAAAAATAAATAAATATTTATCAAGTTTACTTATATAAAAAAATTTATTATGTGATGAAACATTTGCTTAAAACTTGTTTGGCACATCTTGTGTACCAACAATCTGTCTTATGATAGTTAAATTATACTATGCATCAGTTTAAGAAAGTTATTGAGAATATTACTATTTTATTTACTTTTTTGAATTGTTAACATATTTACATTTTAATTTTTAACAGACAATTTTTTTATTTCGAACTGTATTATATGTTTCATTTTCTATAGTAAATGAGTCAAGCCTAACTAATTGTTGAGATTATTAATAATAATGATAAATACATTCATTTTATATTTTTAAAAAATGGAAAACATGTTCTCATAATAACATATGAAAACTTATTACTAATTCATAACATGGTAACTTAGTTTTATAGTTTTTTTTTAACAAAAATTGAATATAAAAAAAAAGCTAACTTATTTTTTGTAAGTAAACATGTCATTCTTATAATTTTTGGCTTGTTGGTTGTGATCTGCTGAAGATTTCCACAAGTCATAAAACCAATCTAATTATATACATACAAATGACTACAAATCATTACAAGTCAGTTTACAAATTCTTGTAACATTATTTTTATTTCATATGGGTCGAAGTTATCCCAATGAAAAATAGGCTCTAGCAATCATGATGAGTTGACAATTTTCATTTGTTTTTAAAAGGCAATATTTCCTTTTGTATCAGTTGGGATTGAAGTTCCTGTAAAGACCTGTTTGGTATGTGGGATAGGATGAGATGGGATGGGATGAGATGGGATGAGATGTCCATTGTTTTATCCGATATTTGGTGATGCTGAATAATAAAACCGGACTTGGATGATGATGCTTACAGAAAGTATTGCAAAGCCTTTGTGAATTCTGTTATCCAGTCTAATCTTCCACTTTAGGGTGGGATACGTTGATTGTAGGGGAAAAAAAAAATCCTGGGATTACTATCCTGGGATATAATCTGTTTGTTATCCTGGATACCAAGTAGGTCCTAGGCTTGTTTCCTGTGTTATAATTCTTCCCCCATATTTAAGATATTTTGTATTTTTTTCTTGCATTTGCAAAATAAAATGTTTTAACAATTTAGCTGGCTCAACTAAGTCATGATCTCATCGTTAGTTTGGTCATTTTGTTAATATAATTTTGCATGTGAGACCAAAACTCAACCAAGTCTTGATCTTATCTAAGAGCAACTCCAACGAAAGTTGCTATAATAGGTACCTTCGCCGTAATTGTCAAAATGATACTTAAATTACAAAAAATATTGCTCCAATGGGGATGACATTGAAGGTGGCAAAATGTCATCCAAGGTCTTGGAGTGTCATATATAGTAACATTAAAGATAAAAATAGGAGGATGCAAAATAGTAGTTGATGACTACTGTGCATCTCAACTGCTCTCTCAACAGGGTTGAAAAAGACTATAAATAAAAAAATATTTAATTATTAAAATAGCAACATATTTTGGCATCTATCATTAAAGTAAAAATAATGTCATCCAAGGGTGACACAATATTGTTCAAGGTTATAAAATGATTATGGTACCCCATTTTAGGCAACTTTCATTGGAGTTGTTCTGATAACAACTCTCATGAGTTGCTATTAGATCATTATTGTTATCAAATTCTTTTTGACGCAAACTTGCATGTGACTATAATATTTTTTGCCCATCTCACTTCCCATGCCAGTTCTCATCATGCTCTGTTAGGTTACATGCAGCTTTGCTTGTATGCCTGGCTGGGTCACCTGTGGTCTGACATGTTTGCCCAACATGGTACTCAAGCTTGATGTATGATTGGACAGATCTAGAGGTGTCAAACGTGCCGGGCTAGCCCGGCCCAGTTCAAGGCATTGCATGGTTCGGTCATGCCTGGCCCAACACGACACGGGAATGACCTGTGCACGTGCCCGTGCCCGTGATGGGCCTGTTCACGGCACGCCTCGTGCCTTGATGAGGCCAACCGGGCCACGAGCTGGGCTAGGAACGGGCTAGTACCGAGGCCCGTGGGCACGATTTCTCACCACGAGCCGAGAAATGGCCCGACCCACTCAGCACGATGCCCTCGACTTGAACCGACAACTCAAGGTTAGAGGTGTCAAATAATTCAGTTTTTTCTGGCTCAATTAGGTTGGCGTGACGTGCCTGACACAACATGGTTTGGCCTATAGCCCAAAATTCGCTTGGTTTTGGGCCATTTCTGCCCTGGTCGGATCTGACCAAACCCCTAATTTTTTTAAAAAATTAGGGTTTTGGTGCCGCGGTGCCATGTCGCCGCATCACGTCGCCCTGTCGATAATCGAGCCTAGCCTGTCAAGCATTGGCTCGTCATCCCTCCGTCGTTATGACGTGACCACACTCGATGTGCGGTCACCCATGTCGTGGCCACTTGCTAGGCACTCGTGCCGTCCTTGGCAAGACACACGGGCCGAAATCCCTTGGCCTAGCACGACACGACTGGTGCTAAGGGTGCGCCAGGCATGGGCCCAGACACGACACTGTAGCGTGCTGTGCCGACCCATTCATGGTTGAAACATGCTGGGCTCGGACTAGCCCAACCCTTTTTGTAAACATTGAGCTTTGCTTCCATTGTGGTGTTGATCTTCTCACTTGATGAAATTACTATTTCACCATTACTGATATTCAATTAATAAACTCATCAGCTGTGTTGTAAAATTTAAGTGACTATTTATTTTTCTTGGATATTAAGCCTCATATAAAAATTGGGTTTTTTTCTTTTTCATCATTGAATAACAATTTTATTGAGTTTATTATGGCTTGCTTCTTGATCTTTATCGTGACTTTATTCTTTTTCTCCCTGATTTCTCTCTTCTTCTTTTCAAGTTCTCCTTTATAATCTTTGCCAGTGTAAGGAAAAATTGTTCTAATATAATAATTTGGTATCGGAGTCATATATCTATCTGATATCGAAGTATTTTGAATGATTATTCGAAAGTTTTTCCAGAATAGACGATTCTAAATTATCATTTTGTCCTAATTTTTTTTTTCTCGGATTCTTTAGATCCAGTACAAACGTGTCTAGATCTAAAGGATTTGTGCAATTTAAATAACAAATTCTGTAAGATTTTCAAATTTTTTCGTTCAAATTTTTTCTAAACTTTGTAAATAGAAAGACATCAAGAATCTAAGTTCATCAAGCTCGGGGTTGATCCCCATACCTCCTTGTTTGATGATAATTTTTATTATTGGTTTGTTAAAACGAAAATATTATTCATATCACAAAATATATGAGAGATTGTAGTTACTGGATACACATAACCACCTAATATCTATTCTTTTGGAATGAAAATAGTTATTAAAGGAACAAGAGTTAAGAAGATTAAGTGTTAATGCATTATTGATCATCCAACAAGGAGTCAGTAATGTCATTTTCTCTCGACTATTCGGGTGTACTCAAGCCAAAGAGGCTGATGATCTTCTTATAGAAGAGTTTCGGGGAGATAAAAAGGCTCGCTGAGCTCTTCTATATTCCTTGAGAAATGACTTAGAAATCTGAGTATGAACAACTCAGATTCTCTTATTGGTATTCCCAACTTAGTTTTTGGATGTTGTTAATCAATTAATAAAAATTCATGGAGAGAAAATCACAGAAATCTTTCTAGTTGAGAAACTGCTCATTTGTATGTCTGACAAATTTGATGCTTTTGTGACAGTAATAGATGAGACAAAATACATGACAAAGTTAACTACTCAATAAGTTTTTAGCTCCCTGATATCATATGAGAGGTGATTACTTAAGAGAGCCGAACTATTTGGAGAATCTACCATGCAGTCATGGTGGGAAAATCAATCTATAAAGGAAGATGGTCAAGCAACAGAGTCAATAAATAAAAGAGGAAATCCTAGCTGTGTTTAAAAATGAAAATAAAAATAAAAATAAAATTAGCTTTTCTTTTGTACTCTCAATTGCTTCACAGAAAGTCTCACATATCTCTTGGAATGTATGTAAGAGAACAAATCACACAGAGACATAGTACTGGTTTAAAAAATAATATCAATGCCTATCTATAAAAAGTTTGGACATATTTCAAAGGACTGTAGGTTGAAGCACACTCAGTGTGCTAGTTGTGCAGAACAAATAATCTTTGCAAAATACTTATTTTATGTAACTAAAACAAAAAAATAATTTTCACCCAATATATGATTTCTGGATAGTGGTTGTTCAAACCACATGTCTGGCAATCAAAGCATATTTGTATATTTATTTTCTATAGTAAATTCACAAGTAAAATTGAGAAACAGAGATCTTCTCCAGGCAAAAGTCAAAGGCATAATATATGTTCATACTCTCACTAAAGTTAAAATTATAAGAGATGTTCTTTTGGTTCCAGTACATAATTAAAGAATGGATAAGTTATTGACTATGAGTGCAGAGTTAGAAGCATCATTATGATATAGGAGGTTTGGATACCTTAACTACTCTAGTCTAAAAAATATTTTTCAAAAAACAACTTATGAATGATGGACATTCAAATCTTACCATTTCCACATCTGTTTGTGGCGAATGTTTATTTGGGAAATAATTCATACATAATTTTTTCAAGGACTCTATATGGAAAGCCTCTCAATCACTAGAATTGATTCATACAGATATCTGTATACCTATGTTAGTCCAGTCTATGACCAACAATAGCTATTTATTACTGTTCTTCGATGATTGTATTATGCATATGTGGGTATACTTTTTGAAGTACAAGTTTGATGTACTTGACTGCTTAAAGAAATTTATATCTCTAATAGAAAGATAGTCTTGACCATTTTTTACTCACCACAACAAAATGGTATTGTGGAGAGAGAACAAAATCGTAATGAAAATGACTAGAAATATTTTGAATGAAAAATACACGCATAAAGTCTTTTGGGCAGAAATAGTAAACACTGCAGTGTACCTACTTAATAGATATCCTACAAAGGCACTGAATAACCTCACTCTTAGGGGTGTCAAACGGGTTGGGTTGAGTTAAATTGTTACGGATTAAATGGGTGACGGGTGAAAAATATGTAAACCCGTATACGACACGTTTAATAAACGGATAAAAAATTAAATCATGAACACGAACCATTTAATAAATGGATAATACGACACGAGTCGTTTAATATATCTAATTTTAACGGGTTGGGTTGAGTTGGGCCGGGTTAATACGATAAACTACTCATTTGACCTTTTTACTGGTTTACTACACGTTTAACCTATTTAACACTGCAAACCATCCGTTTAATCATTTTATCATTTATTTAAATGGGTAAACGAGTTATAAATGAGTTAGCATGTCTAACCCAAACGTGACCCGTTTATTAAATGTGTTAACGGGTTGACTCGTTTATCACTCGAATCCGTTTAGGTTTCATTCAAATTCATTTAATCAGTAGATAATTGCGTCAGTTAATCATGACGTGTTGAATTTTTGACATGCTTATTCACTCCACTAGAAGCTTGGAGTGAGATGAAATCAAATATAAACACCTCAAGGTATTTGGGACTGTGTGCTGCTCCCACATACCAAAACCCATTAAAACTAAGTTAGACTTTAAGAGTTTAAAATGAATATTAGTTGGATATAGTCTGCAATCCAAAGGTTACAGATTGTATTCACCAGAAACAAAAATATTTCTAGCGAATAGAGATGTAATTGTTGATAAAATTGTAAATTGTGATAAAAACTTTCAAGATTTTGAAGTGTAAATTTCAAGTTTGCAAGGCAGTAATATAGATATTTTAGCAAGTAATAATGAAGAATGCAATCCAAGGTATTTTTCTTGCTTCCCTTTTGAGTTAGAGTTGGATATAGAGGAGGTACATGACATAATTATACTAGTTAAATATATGTTGTTGACTGAGATATACCAACGATGTAATTACTCAGTTGAGTTTCTCAATTATGAAGAGACAGAAAAATATCAAGTGTGGGTCAATGCAATGAAGACTGAAATGTCTGGCATTGAAAAGAATCTACCTTGGACCTTAGTAGACTTGCCTCCAAATAAGCACAACATAAGAGTCAAATGATTATTTAAAATCAAAACTTGAGCAAATACAAATCAACCTATATATAAGGCTCGATTAGTAGCCAAATGCAATTCCCAAAAGGCCGGAACTGATTACTTTGAAATCTTTGTTCCAGTAGTAAGGTTAGAAATAGTAAGATTTCTATTAGTTTTAGCCAGACAAAAAGGTTGAAATTTATTCTAATTAGACATTAAATTGGTCTTCTTGAATGGTAAACTTAAGGAAGAGATTTATGTAGAACAATTCCCTGAGTTTGTAAAGCAAGAGGTTGAGTACTATATTTATAAATTAAACAAGACTATATATGATTTGAAACAAGTTCATCATGCTTGGTATCAATAAATAAACTTATACTTGTTAAATCAAGGATTTAAACTTTGTATGAGTGAGTCTATACTCTATTAAAAGGGCTAAATATTCTGAAATTTTAATTGTGTTAATTTATATAGATGACATAATTTTCACAAGAAATAAATTTGAATTAATAGAGGACTTTAGACTAGATATGAAAACTAAGTATGAAATATCAAACCTAGGTAACTTAAAATATTTTATGGGACTTGAAAATTTTTAAGCCCCAAGTAGTATATTCATTTGCCAAACAAGATACAAACAATCTATAATGAGAAATTATGGGATGAGTGACTCTAAGCATGTCTTTATTTTTTTGGCTGTAACTAGATCTTAATTTTCGCCCAATGCAAAATAGTTAATGGCAAGACATATAGAAACTTAATTGGAAGCTTGCAGTATGCATCTGCTACATAACCTAACATTGTATACTATGTTTATCTTTTATCTTAATTTATGCATGCACCCAGTCATATATTCCTTAGTGCTGCCAAACAAGTCTTAAAGTACCTAAAAAGAACTTTAGACTTTGGTCTAAAGTACTCTAGAACTAATCACACAAAAATATTTGAATATTGTGATAGTGATTTGGGTAGATGTCCAGAAGATTATCAAAGTACATTTGGATATGTATTTAACTTAGGAATTTTTGTTGTTTCTTGGCAATCCAAGAAATAATCCATAGTTCTATCACTGAAGCTGAATATGTTTTAGCTTCAGTAGTCACATCTCAGGCATTGTGGATGAGAAAATTATTGGCTGATTTGAATGGATCCTTGAAAGACCCGACTAACATGTTATGTGACAATCAATTGATTATATCCATAGCAAGTGATGTTATTAATTATTATGCATAATAAAACAAAATATATAGGTCTTAAATATCATCTTATTAAAGATGCAATTGAGACTAATGAGATTAAATTGTCATTTTGTAGAATTGAAGAATAACTGACTGATGTTTTCACCAAGTCTCTGCCTAGAGAAAACTTATGTATTTACGAGCGATGCTAGGACTCACATTAATTATATCAAATGGGGGAGATTGTTAATATTGGGTTTTGCTTCTGGTGCTGTGTTAAGCTTCTCACTTGGTGAAATTACTCTTTCACCATTACTGATATTCAATTAATAAACGTGGCAGTCATGCTGTAAAGTTTAAGTGACTTTATTTTTATTGGATATTGAACCTCATATATAAACTGAGTTTTTTTTTCATCATTGAATAACATAATTTTATTGAGTTTATCTTGGCTTGCTCTTTAGATATTCATCGCGACTTTCTTATTCTTCTTGATTTTTCTCTTCTTCTCAAGTTCTCCTCTGTAATCCTTGCTGAAATAAGAAAAAATTATTATAATACATGTTTGACACCTCTACCCAAGGTTTGATAGATTGGAAAGTTTTGTCAGGCCCAAACTTGACCCACACTCTTTTTTGACCAGAGTTTGAGGCCTGAATCTTTGCCTCCACTCCATTATAGAATTCGAAGCTTCTGGAATGGGATTGTTCGGATTGGTTCGACGGTTGAACTGACCCAAATGTTAACACAAAAAAATTTGAATCTAAGCCCTTGGATTTTGCCTCCAACGGCTATGGGGTAGAATCCGACGGCCCTAAGTATTCTGCCCATTTTTTAATTATTAAAAATTTCAAAAAATAAAAAAATACTTAAAATAATCATTTTATTAATCTATAAAATCCCTCCTCCCCTCAATTTAAGATGTATGTTTTTTTAACAACATAAATCTTTATCGTCTCATTTTCTTGGCTTTTGCTTCTCTCTTTTTCTAATTTTCTCTCTCAAAATTATCTTTTGGGACTCATAACTCAGCTTTTGTCTTTGGTTTGTAGTGCATGTGTGGCATGGATATAAAAATATTAAAGTTTACACATTTTGGTTTATGAGTATTTCCTATTTTTTTAATTTGTTAATTAGTCTCTCTCTTTCTCTCTACTCTTTATTCTAAAAAAAATGTAAAATAATAAAATGATTTAGAAATAATTAAAATAATTAAAATGAAATTAATTTTAACTAGAAAATGAAAACCATACGGAAAGGTTAAAGCCTACCTAAAAAATAAAAAATAAGGGCTTTAGTAGTTTGGACTCACTTTAATATAATAAAATAAAAAAATATTAGGCATACTAAAGAAGAATCAATACAGTACAAATTTTATAAGAAAATTTTAAGTTGTAAGAGTTCGTGTGAGATTTGGCACCTTGAAATGTATGACGAATTATATACCAAAAAACATGGTGTATTAGATCCTAGGCAAATCAAAATTAGTGGTGGATTTTTTGAGGCTGATTCTAATTAAGTCTCAAAGTTTATCCCTTTTATATATTACAACGAGTTTGGGAAGAAAGACATGACCAAATTGATCACTATGATATGTATTCCCATTATATTTTTGGAGGATCCAAGGACAGTCAGTATCATGCAAACATATTTTCAGCTAACATATCTTAGGATTACTAGGTCCACATTTAGGAATGACATACTAAAATATTATAAGTTAAAAAAATAAATAATAATTAATAAATATCATGTACAATGATGTGTGTGACGTCCGATATCTAGATTAGTCATGATAATGTATCTTATGATTGTCTCACTACTTACTATTTAGATTCAAAATGGACTCTAAATAAAAAAAATAAGGTTCTCTGAGATTCTATCCTCATGATGATCCGATCATTTTTAAGTGCATGATAATGATATTTTGAGAATATAAAATTTAAAATAAAATTTTTAGTATCACATTCGACAATATATCTAATAATGAAGTAGGGATAAACATTCTTGTTAAGAATATTAAGAATGAACTGTTAGAAGAGATTTTTCATATCTGATATGTCATATTATTAACCTGATTCTACAAGTGGAGATGAAGGTATGTGCTCCCACTTTAAAAAATATACATAATGTAATAAAATATATTTATACGTTTCATAAATAATAGGAGTTGGGTAATCTCTATTTGTCTGTGAATCTTAAGATAAAATTTTAATTGGATGTGAGACACTGTTAGAATTATACTCATCTGATGTTGGAGTTATATATTGGATACGAACACGTAATATCCGACTACGTTAATAGTAAGAGTGACGAAATTATTATTGACGACACTGATTGGGTTACTGAAATTTTATTTATGAAAATTTTGAAAATTTTTTATGGTATGATGAACATATGTGTTCGTTAGTTTATACTCTCATGACTAGTATTATACTCAGGTGTATATATAATATTATTAGCATGTTTAGGAAGTATCAAGATGACCTGACACTTAGCAATATGGTTGTAGAAATGAAAATCAAGTACTTAAAGTATTGGTCTATTATTTTATTTTTTTATTGTCTGGTTGCCTGCATAGACCTTATGATTAATGTGGAAGGGGTACATACTGTTTTGACTTATATTTTCTCGTGCATGAACTTGGAATACCCACCTGAAGGGTTCATTCATGAGAAATTGACTAAGATGTTTACATACTACGATACTAGGTATGATGATAGTAGTAGTTAGACTTTGAGTACGGGCATGAATATTATATTCGGAGACAATGACTTTTTCATTCTGTTAGCGAGGGAGAAACGATGAGATAAATCATCGAATAGGAGCGAGCTGTTTCGGTATTTAGATATTGATTACTGTTCAATCATATCATATCTTAATACTAAAAATCTTGATATATTATAGTGATGGAAATCATCCGGGTTAACTTTCCCATGTTATCTATGATGACATTGGATCTACTGACTTCTCCAGCGTCAAGTATAGCATAATAGTCCATTTTTTCTAGTTGCAGTGAATATAATTTTGATTAGGAAATTGAGATTTCGTTCAGATTTATTGAGGCTTTAACATGTATGAATGATTGGAGGATTCGAGCATTGACATCCAGATTATGTTGGAATTATAGCAAAAACGTAAGAGTTGATTGTTGATGATCCATGTGATATTAATATTGAATATGATGATTGATAATGTTAATGGTTGATGATTGTCGGATTGCGACACTTTTTTTGATTCTAATATTTGATTTCGATTTACTTATTTATATTTTATTTGTGTTTTTTTTTTAATTTTTGATTGTGATATTACTCTGAGACTTGAGTTTTTGATTGTGCTATTGTGAATTGATGTATTTGATGCTTGAAATTTGAAACTTAAATATTTATTTATTTTTAATTTTTATTTATATTTAAGTTTTAATATTTTATTATTTCATACACTTAGATTGAATGTATGATACACTACACATAAATTATAAACATAAAGTATTAAAAAGTAAAATTAACATTAACTAATTACTAAAAATAATCAACAAAAAAAAAACTTTTAAAGTATAAAAAATATTAAACATATAAATATAAACTAAATTTTAAATATATAAACAACATTATCTGAAAAATAAATTATTAAAAATTTAAAACTGGCCCATACATATTCTACCTGGCATGGTTTCTTAACCTCCCGGGCCGATGGGCTGTGCTGGGTCTGGCCAGAAGAAACCTTCCTGGGCCAGGCACGGCACAGTTATAGTACTGTGTCATGCCAAGCACGGCATGGTGGACAGGTTGGGCTACCTAAAACTGGCTTGGCCCGGACCATTTGACACCTCTACCCAGCTCATTCGAGTTGCCATCTAGTTCAGCACAATGAATTCATTTCAGTTGAAACATTATAAAGTGCTACTGGTTGAGCTTTCCTCCCAATCTAATTCCACAACTTTTAAAGGTGATTCCTTGGGGCGACTTAGATTCCTTAACAATGCTGCAGAGGGAGCTGGATGTAGACATACTTGTGATAGGCCACACCCATCAGTTCATTGCCTACAAGCATGATGGAGGTGTCATTATAAATCCGGGATCTGCCACAGGTGCCTTCAGCTGCATTACTCATGATGTGAATCCTAGCTTTGTTCTCATGGACATAGATGGCCCCCGCATAGTAGTATATGTTTATGAGCTCTTTGATGGCGAGGTTAAAGTAGACAAGATTGATTTCAAGAAGACTGCTGCTGCAACTCATTATTCCTATTGAACTTTCCAATTCATCTCGTGCGCATAAATATCACTATTTGTTTTAGAAATAATGTTCGTTTAATCATCTCTCCAAGCCATCTTGTTTTTTTAAATGAGCTATGCTTTTTTTATTCGCATAACACTGTTATTTAAACAAAAATTTCTATTTACGTGATGAATGATTGCCTTATTTCATGTGTGTTGTATTCAAGGATAAAAATTTCTGATATATCTATTTATATATCTCTGAAATATCCATAAATTTAAAGTATTGATATATTCATCAAGACTGATATAACTATCATTTATTGATGTTCATATACAAAAATATACTGATATATCTTTGATATATCCAATATATTTGTAAAATTTAAGTACTGATATATCTGTAGAAATTGATATTTTAATCCTTGGTAGTATCATAATGGTCATTATTATAATTCATTGAAACCAATTTTGAAACTATTATGTCGGGGTTTTCATATATTTGTCATGTTAGGGTAAAATGATACCCTGACTGTTACTATCAACTATGGAAATGTGGAACTAACTCATAGCTTGAGGTATTATGCAATATTGAATTTGAATTCAAAGATAACTGATTTCGTACTGTCTCAAGTGCAAACCATTCAATTTGGCTCAAGTGATCATTAAGAGACCATGACTATTGCATAATGATCATTATGATCACTATACAATATTGAATTTCAATGCAGAATGAGACCCTGACTATTGCTAGGCAATGAGTGCCGACCATTTAATTTGCTGTCTCAAGTGATCTCTGACCTCTTTCTCAATTTTTTACTTAGATCCATCTTCATTTTGAGCACAATTTATTTGGCTCAAACAAATAAAAAAAAAGATTGGAAAAAATCTTAATACATTTACATATTGGAAAGAGGTAGGTCTATTCAATGATTGTCCATTATGAAAGGATGTTTTTTTAGTATTTAATTCTTTTTGCTCATTTAAAATTGGGAAAATTATGCTTCCATGTTCTAAAATATAAATAATTATATTTTGGTACTTAATTTTCTTTTCTATTTTAGATTGATGTATTAAAATAAAAAATAATTATGTTTTGATATACTAATTGTATCAATATAGCTTTGCCTCTCCTTTCCCACTTCATCAATTAAAAAAATGTTATTTCCCAATTTACAAAAAACCATGGATTGAGATGGGATTCTACATGTGTTTTTACAAATTAAGAAAATTCAATGGGTTGGATAATGTTTTTTTTTTAATATACTTTTTTTATTTTCTTATATTCACATTCTATGTGCTATATATATATATATATGTATGTATGTAATATATATGTATGTATGTATGTATGTATATATATATATATGTACGTATGTATGTATATATATATATATGTATGTATGTATCATTCACCAAGTCTTGTGTTAATTACTTGGGGTATGTTGTATTATATGTATCTCATTTTTTTATATTCATAATATCAAAAAATCATGTTTATTTTCAATTTTTTAGTTGTTAAATTCTAATTTATAATGTATTCCAATTTTTTTTAGACTTCTAGTTGTTAATTTCTAATTCATATCTTATACTAATTCTTTTTAGACCAAAGTTTTTTTTTTTCAACATTCAACTATAACAGTCTCGTAATTCCTAATTGGTGCATTAGGAGATTTATGTTGGATGCCCTACAACATGTCTATCTTACCATCATCATCTTTACTTTCCTCAACTTTTGTATATATTATTCTTTGGTCGCTCAATATTCATTTCCATAAAATATGATTCATCTTATAATTATCATATAGAATTTTCCATACACCAAGTTTAAGGTATATGATTGATCTTTTGTATTTGTGTTCAATCTTAAAATATGATTGATCTTTGTGTCTATCTGTCTATCTAGTTAGCTATTTGTTGTTTGTCTATCTGTTTATCTGTCTGTCAGGTTGGCTATCTGCTATCTATTTGTCCTTATGTTTGTTTATCTATTTTTATATCTGTCTCTTTGTTTGTTTGTTTGTCTCTTTGATTGTTTGCCTGTCTATTTATTTATTTATTTATTTATTTATTTGTCTACCTTCTTGCCTACCTATATATCTATGTCTATCTATATCTCTATCTATTCATCTATCACCTACCTACATACTTGTTTGTCTATTTATTTATTTATCCGACTATCTATTTATATGTCTCTTTGTCTAACAATATGTATGTATGTCTGTCTATCTATCACCATCTCTTTCTATTTGTCTTTCTATCTTTCTATCTTTACACACACACACACATATATATATATATATCTCTATCTATATATTTGTCTGTTTGTCTATCTCTTTGTTTGTCTATTTATTTATCCGTCTATCTTTCTCTATGTCTATCTATCTGTTTATTTGTTTTTCTATCTTTCTTTCTATTTGTCTCTCTCTAACCGTCTACCTATTTGTGTGTCTATCTATTTGTTTATTTATCTATCTATCTATCTCTGTCTATCTATCTATCTATGTGCCCATCTGTCTGTTTGTCGGTGTGTCTATCTGTTTGTCTGTCTATTTGTCTATTTCTCTATATGTCTCTCTATCTGTCTATTTATATGTCTTTCTACATGTTTGTCTGTTTCTTTATCTGTCTGTCTATCTATTTATCTATCTCTATGTCTTTTTGTTTTTTTATCTATCTATTTGTCTATCTATCTGTCTATATGTGTCTCTTCATGTCTGCATGTCCGTCTCTCTATTAATTTCTCTGTTTGTTTGTCGATCTCTTTCTCTATATGCATGTCTGTCTATTTGTCTCTTGATATATTTGTCTATTTTTTGTCTATTTGTCTGTCTGTCTGTCTATTTTTTTTATTTCTCTATCTATTTGTTTGTATGTATGTATGTATATATGTATGTATATTTTTCTATTTGTCTGTCAGTTGTCTATCTATCTATGTGGCTAGTCTTTTGTCTATTTGTCTGTCGGCTGTCTATCTGTCTATATGGCTAGCCTTCTGTATATTTGTCTATTAGTTGCTTATCTGTCTGTATGGTTAGCCTTCTATCTATTTATCTGTCTATTTGTTTGTATGTATGTCTATCTCTCTCTCTCTCTCACTATCTATCTATGTATTTGTTTTTTTGATTATTTATCTATCTATTTGTCTCTTTGTCTAATTGTTTATCTGATATTTGTTTGTTTATCTATTTATCTATCTATCTTTCTATATATTTATTTGTATGTATGTATGTATGTATGCTTTTCTTTTTGTCTTTCTATCTATCTATTAATCTATCTATTTTTCTATTAGTAAGTCAGTTTGTTTGGCAATTTGTCTATTTATTAGACAGTCCATTATCTGGATATCTATTGGTCTATCTATGTATCTATTTTTTTGGTTGTTTGTCTTTATGTTTGGCTGTCTTTTTGTATGTCTGATTGTCTTTCTATCTCTATGTTTGTATGTCTATTTTTATTATCAATCTTTCTCTTTGACTATCTTTCATCTGTCTGTATGTCTATTTATATGTTTGTCTCTCTATCTATTTGTCTCTTTGCCTATTTATCTTTGTATCTATTTATCTATCAGTATGTTTGTCTATCTATTTATCTGCATGTCTATTTATCTATCTATATGTATATATGTTGTATCTTTATCTGTCTATTTGTATATCTACCTAGCTTTATGTCTATATGTCTATCTATTAATTTGTCTATCTAGCTTTCTATATGTTTGTTTGTCTAGTACTCTTTCTGTCTATCTATCTATCTATCTATCTCTCTTTCTATCTATCTGTCTATCTATTTTTTTTATTTTGTATGTCTATCTATCTTTCTGAATGTCTATCTATATTTCTATTTGTTTCTCTATCTTTCTGAATGTCTATCTATATTTCTATTTGTCTCTCTATCTGTCTGTCTATTTATCTGTCTGACTATCTATCTATTTTTCTGTCTCTCTATCTCTATGTCTGTCTCTTTTCTGTATGTTTATCTAATTGTCTATCTATCTTTCATTATATCTGTCTATCTATCTATATATCTTTCTTATGTCTATTTGTGTGTCTATCTGTCTATCTGGCTATTTGTTTGTATGTATATCTATCATTATCTATTTGTCTACCTATCTATCTCTCTTTCTCTCTCTGACTATCTATCTATCTGTCTGTCTATTTATTTATCTATCTAGCTATCTGCAATCTGTTTATTTCTTTATATGTATATACGTATGTAAGAATGTATGTATGTAAGTATGCATGTCTATCTGTTGGTATGTCAGTCTATCTATCTATTTATATGTCGGCCTGTCTATCATATAGTATATCTATTGTTCTGTCTATCTTTTTATTTATCTGTCTATCTATTTGTCTATCCATTTGTCTCTATATATGTATGTTTGTCTGACTTACTATTTGTCTATCTGTTGTCTCTCTATTTGTCTCTCCATCTCTCTGTCTATCTATCTATTTATCTATCTTTTGATCTATTTGTTTGCTTGTCTATCTATATGTCTGTCTATCTATTTGTCTAGGTGTTTATATATATGTTTGTCTATTTGGATGTTTGTCCATCTATCTGTATGGCTTTTTGTCGGTATGTCTTTTTTCTATTTATCTATCTGTCTATATATCTGTCTGTCTGGATGGATGGATGGTTGTCTACCTATCTATTTGTCTATATATCTTTTTGTTTGTCTTTCTATATTCAATATTTTTGTCTTTTTATCTTTCTATCTATTTGTCTATCTGACTTCCTTTCTATATGTATTTTTTGTCTATCTATCTGTATGTCTGGTTATCTGTCTGTTTGGCCGGCTAGTTATTTGTATATCCATCTCTATGTTTGCCTGTTTGTGTGTCTGTCTATATGTATTTCGATCTATCTTTCTGTCTGTCTGTCTATCTCTCTGAGTGTCTACGCCTCTATCTATTTTTCTATAGGCCTGCCTACCTATTTATCTATCTGTCTGTCTATTTGCCTGTCTATCTATCTATATGTCTATTTGAATATCCATTTATTTGTCTCACTGCCTGCTTATCTATCTATCTATCTATCTGTATGTCTATTTGATTTTTTGTCTAGTTGTATGTCTGTATGTTTGCCGATCTATTTGGCTATCAATATATCTATCTGTATGTCTAGTTGTCTATTTGTATCTCTTTCTTTCTGTCCGTTTGTCTAACTATTTGTATGTCTATCTATTTGTTTGTTTGTTGATCTATTTGTCTCTGTGTCTATCTATTTTTCTGTCTATCTATCTGTCTGTTTGTATGTTTGTATGACTGTCTTTCTGTCTGTCTATCTGTTTGGCTGGCTGTCTGGCTGTCTTAATGTTTGTCAATCCATCTGGTTGGCTATCTAGATGTCTATATATTTGTCTAAACATCTGGTTGTATATCTGGTTGTCTTTCTATCATGCTCTCTCTCTCTCTATATTTCTTTATCTCTCTATTTGTGTGTTTGTCTAGCTATCTGTCTAAAAATTAATCAATCTATCTCTCTATATGGAAATCTATTTGTCTGTATGTCTATCTATTTGTCTGCCTATATGTCTATCTCTTTGTGTGTCTTTCTATCTCTTTATCTATTTGATTGTTTGTCTATTTTTGTTTTTGTTTATGTGTTTGTCTCTCTATCTATTTGTCTATTATCTATCTATCTATTTGCATGTCTATTTGTCAATCTTTATGTATGTTTATCTCTCTAACCATCTATCTATCTGTCAATCTGCCCTTCTGTCTGTCTGTCCATTTGTCCATCTGTCCACCTATCCACATATCCATATTACCATATGTCCATCTGTCCATCTATATCTATCTATCGATTTATCTATTTATATGTATATATGTCTATCTCTCTATCTCCTTATCTATCTTTCTATCTCTCTAACTATCTTTCTATTTCTTTATTTATCTATAAATCTATCTGTTTGTATATATGTCTTTCTATCTATCTATCTGACTGTCTATATGTCTAACTATTTATCTGTTTATCTATCTATCTGTGTATTTATCTATCAATCTATTAGTCTATCTGACTATATGTCTATCAGTCTATCTATTTTTCTATCTATTTATCTATTTTTATATATGTATATCTATTTATCTATCTATCTTTCTTTCAATTTATTTGTCTACCTTTCTTTTCATCTATTCATCTATCTTCTTAACTATATATCTATCTATCTATTTGTCTATCTATATATATGTCTATCTGTCAACCAGTCTTTCTATCTCTCTGCCTATTTGTCTCTTTTTCTATTTGTCTAACTATATATATGTTTATCTGTCTATCTTTCTATCTATCTAACAATATATCAATCTTTTTGTCTACCTATCTATTTGACTATTTGTCTTTATGTATATCAATCTATCTATATATCTATCTAACCATATATCTATCTATCTAACTATTTGTTTATCTTTTTATCTATCTTTTTGTGTATCATCCATCTATCTACCTTCTATCTATCTATTTATCTATCTATCTGTAAATTTATCTATTTGTCTATCTGTCCATCTATCTATCTGTCTATCTATCTATCTGTCTATTTATCTATCTGTCTATCTATCTATCTATCTATCTATTTGTCTATCTATCTATATTTCTATTTGTCTATCAATCAATCAATCAATCTATCTATCTGTCTATCTATTTATTTATCTGTCTATCAATTTGTCTATCTATATATTTGTCTATTTGTCTATCATTTTTTAAATCTATCTATGTATCTATATATTTGCCTATCTGTCTATATGTCTATTTATATATCAATCAATCAATCTATCTATCTATCTATCTATCTATCTATCTATCGATGTGTCTATCTATTTATCTATCGACGTGTCTATCAATCAATCTATTTATATATCGACTTGTTTTTTTGTTTATCTTTCTATTTGGCTATCTTTATATCTTTCTATTTGTATGTCTATTTGTCTATCTATCTATCTTTCTATTTATCTATCTATCTACCTATGTGTATATTTATTTATCTACACACACACACACACACACACATATATCTGTGAATCTATCTATTTGATTATCTATCTATCTATATACCTATTTATATGTATATATATGATTTGACTATCAATCTGTCTAACTAAATACCTATTTATATGTATATCTAAATCTATCTATATGTCTCTTTTTATATCTATCTATCTATTTGTCTGTCTTTCAATCCATCTATTTGTCTATCAATCTATATGTCAATCTATCAATCTATCTATTTGCCTATTTTTCATTATATCAATCTATAAATTTATCAATATGTGAATCTATCAATGTATAAATCTATCCATCTATTTATTTTTCTTTCAGTCTCTTTATCCGTTTGTCTATCATTCTATTTGTCTATATGTCTATCTATCTAATTATCTATCTATCAATCTATTTATCTATCTATAAGTCTATCTATATATCTCTCAATCAATTGATCTATCTATTTATCTATATATATGTCTATTCTTCTATCAATATATCTATCTTTTATTCTATTTTTCTATTTATCTATCTTTCTATCTATTTGTCTATCAATCAATAAATCAATCTAACTAATTATTTGTCTATCTGTCTATCTATATATTTTGTCTATCTATCTATCTATCTATTTTTCTATCTATCTATATGTATATTTGTCTATCTATCTGTCTATTTGTCTATATATCTATTTGTCTATCTATCTATATACTTATTTGTCAATATATGTATTTATCTATCCATCTTTCTTTCTTTCTATTTGTCTACCTATATATCAATCTATATGTTAATCTATGTACTTATCTATCTATCTATATATCCATCAATGTGTCTACCTATTTATATGTCTATCTATCTATCTATCTAGATATCTATTTATCTGTCTATTTATCTATGTATCTTTAATCAATCATTCAATCAAATCATTGAATGATTGATATGTATGTCTTTATCTATTTGTATATATTTATCTATCTATATATCAATCATTCTATATCTCAATCATTCTATCTATGTATCTATTTGTATGTATATCTTTTTATCTTTTTATCTTTTTATCTATCTATCCATTTATATATCTATCTGTCTATTTGTCTATCAATCTATCTTTATATCTATCGATCAGTCTATTTGTCTATCTGTTTATTTCTCTATTTGTCTATCTATCTATTTATATATCTATCTATCTATTTATTTATTTATCTATCTATATGTCTATCTATCTATCTGTCAAACTTTCTATATATTAATCTGTCAATCTATCAATTATCTATTTGTTAATCTATGAATCTATCAATTTGTCAATATGTTTATCAGTCTATCTCTTTATTTCTCTATCTTTTTATTTGTTTATTTGTTTGTTTATATGTATGTCTATTTGTATATCTGTCTATTTGTCTATCTATCTATCTATCTATCTGTCTGTCTTTCTATTTTTCTATCTATCTATCTTTCTATTCGTCTATCGATCTATCTATCTTTCAATCTATCTATCTATATCCCATATGTCTATCTATCATTTTGTTTATCTGTTTATCTAATCTATCTATCTATCTTTATGTATATATGTCTATTTGTTTATATTTATATCTACCTATCTAATTATCTTACTATTTGTCTATCTATCTATATGTTTATCAGTCTATCTATTTGTCTATCAATTAATCTATCTATTTATTTATATATTTATTTGTCTATTTGTCTATCTATCTATTTATATATCTATCTATCTGTCTATATGTCTATCTATCTATCTATTTATCTGTCTATCTATCTATTTATCTATCAGTTTATCTTTTTATCAATCAATCAATCAATCTATTTGTCTATTTATTTATTTATTTATTTATTTATTTATTTATCAATCTATCTGTATCTATCTATCTATCAATTTATCAAATCTATCAATCTTTTAGTTTGTCAATTTATCAATTTGTCAAAATGTCAATCTATCATTCATTAAATCTGTGTATCTATTCAATTTTTAATATGTTTATATGTCTATATATTTGTCTATATATTTGTCTATTTTTCTATCTACTATCTATCTAACTATCTATCTATTTATCTATATGTTGATCTATATGATTATCTATCAATCAAATATCTATTTGTCGATTTATATATCTATCTATATATCTATCTATCTCTCAAACTTTTTATCAGTCTATCGATCTATCTATCCATCAATCCATTTATCCATCTATCCATTTATCCATATATCCATCTATCCATTTATCCATTAACCCTTTTTTCCATCTATCTATGTGCCGATTTGTCCATATGTAAATCTATTCATCTATCCATCCTTTTTTCCACCTATCTATGTGCACATTTTTCCATATGTCTTTTATCCATTTTTCTATTTGTCCATCTATTCATATATCTATCATTCTATCTATTAATTTATCCATCTGTCCATCTATCCATTTGTACTCCTATCTATCTTTCCATCTATTCATATGTCCTTATATTTATATGTCCATCTATCCATCTATATATCTGCTATCTGTCTATTTGTTTATCTCTCAATCTTTCTATCTATTTATTTATCTATCTTTCTATCTGACTATCTATCTATATATTTATTTATCTATCTATCTACATATCTGTCTATTTATTTATCTATCTATCTGCTTATCTGTCTATCTATTAATCTATCTATCTATCTGCATTTCTGACTATTGATTTATTTATCTATCTATTTATTTGTCTATTTATCTATCTATTTGTCGGCCAGTTATTTGTATATTTGTCTATCTATCTAACTATCTATTAGTCTATGTATCCATCTTTCTTTCTTTCTATTTGTCTATCTATCTATCTATTCGTATATCCATTTATCTTTTTAACTATCTATGTATCTATTTGTCTATATATCTATCTTTCTATTTGTCTATCTATCTTTTTGTCTATCTATCTATTTATTTGTCTATCTATCTATATGTCTATATGTCTATATGTATATCTGTTTATGTGTCCATCTTTCGATCTATCCATCTATTCATCTATTCATATATTCATCTATTCATCTATCTTTCTGTTTATCTATCCATATATCCTTCTTTCTATACATCTTTCTTTATACCTATCTATATGTATATTTATTGTCTATCTATCTATCTATCTCTTTATCTATCTTTTTACCTGTGTATCTACCTACATATCTATATATTTTTCTATTTATCTATATATCATGCTATCTACCTATCTATCTATCTATCTGTCTATCTATATATTTATTTTTTTATCTTTATATCATTCTTTTTGTCTATGTATCTATTTGTCTATCAATCTATTTATCTATTTGTCTATTTATTTAACTATCTACCTATCTATTTTTCTATCTATCTAACTGTCTACTTGTCTATTTGTCTATCAATCTATCAATCTATCTTTTTTTATCTGAATATATATCTATCTATTTGTCTATCTCTCTATCTATATATCTATTAATTTGTCTATCAGTCTATCAATCTATTTTTCTATTTGTATATATATATATATTATATCTATTTTTCTATATAGCTATCTATTAATCTCTATATATATATATATATTTCTATATATCTATCTATTAGTCTATATATATATATATTTATTTATATTTCTCTATCAATTTTTCTATATAACTATCTGTATCAATATCTATATATTTGTCTATCTATCTATCTATCAATTTATTTATTTGTCTATCTGACTATTGGTCTATCTATCTATATGTTTATTTGTCTATGTGTCTATCTATCTTTATGTCTATTTGTTTATATATCTATTTTTTATGTGTCTATTGGTTTGATCTATCTATATGTGTGTCATTCTATTTATGTGTTTATCTATTTATTTGTCTATTTATATATCTATCAAACTTTCATTCTATTAGTCTATTATTCTATCAGTCTATATATCTATATGTCTATCTTTCAATCTATTTGTCTATCTATCTATCTATCTATATCTCTATCTATTTATCTATCTAACTATCTATTTGCCTATATGTCTATCTTTCTATCTATCTATTTGTCTATTTATCTATCTATCTATCTATATGTTTGTCTGTCTCTTTGTCTATCTATCTATTTGGCTATATGTCTATCTATCTATTTGTATATTTGTCTATCTCTCTACTTTTATATATATCTATCTATTTGTCTATCTATCTATCTATATATCTATCTTTCTATCAATCAATCAATCTATATATCTATCTCTCTCTATCTATATTTATCTATATGTCTATCTATATATCTATCTTTTGGTATATTTGTTTATTTATCTATATGTCTATCTATCTATTTTTCTTTCTATCTATTTGTTTATCTATCTATTTGTCTATCTATCTATTTATCTATTTGTATATCTGTCTATTTGTCTATCTGTATATTGTTTATCTATCTATATGTATATATGTATATCTATTGATCTATCTATCTATATGACTATCTATCTATCTATCTGCCTATCCATCTTTCTGGCAATTCATCTTTCGTTCTATATATCTATCAGTCTATTAGTCTATCTATCTATCTATCTCTAAGTTTACATGTTTCTCTGTCTAACTAACTAACTAACTATCTGTTTATTATCTACCTTTCTTTCTATCTGTCTATCTAATTATCTATTTATCTTTCTTTCAATCTATTTGTCTATATGTATATCTATCTATCTATATATTTATCTATCTATTTTTTTATCTATCTATTTTTTTATTTGTCTATATGTCTATCTATTTATCTATCTAAACATCTATTAGTCTATATATCTATTTTTTTATTTGTCTATATGTCTGTCTATCTATCTATCTAAACATCTATCAGTCTATCTATCTATTTGTCTATCTATCTATCTATCTATCTATTTATCTATATATATATATATATATATATTTGTAATTTATCTGTCTATTTGTCTATCTATGTATCTATTTTTCTATCTATCAATCTAAATGTCTATTTATCTATCTTTTTGTCTATCTATATATCTATCTATTTTTCTATCTATATATCTATTTGTCTATATGTTAATTTGTCTATCTATCTATTTATTTATTTTTCTATTTATTTATTTATCTATCTATCTTTTTGTATGTCTTTCTGTATATCTATTTATCTTTTTATCTATCTATCAATCTATTTATCTATTTGTCTATCTATTTATCTATATATTTATCTATCTATTCAATTTTATATCTATATATCTTTCTTTCTTTCTTTCTATTAGTCTAAATTTCTATCATTCTATTTGTCTATCTATCTAGCTTTCTATATGTCTATCTATCTATTTGTCTATATATCAATCAATCTATCTATTTATCTATCTATCTATCTGTTTGTCTATCTATATATCTATCTATCAATATATCTGTCTGTCTATTTGTCTATATGTTTATCTATTTTTCTAATTGTCTATCTATCTATTTGCATATTTATCTTTATGTCAATCTATTTATATGTATGTATTTTTGTTTCTCTATCTAATGATCTACCTATTTATATATATCTATTTGTTTATCTGTCTATCAATTTTTATATTTGTTTATTTGTCTATATATATGTGTATATGTCTATATGTCTATCTATATATCTATTTATCTACCAATCTATCTATGTATCTATTTACATATCTATGTATCTATTTATCTATGTATTAATGTATCTATGTATCTTTTTATCTATTTATCTATGTATCTATGTTTCTATGTATCTATGTATCTATGTATCTATTTATCTATGTATCTATGTCTTATGTGTATGTCTATCTATCTATTTGTCTATTTATCTAAATAATTATCTATCTATTTGTATATCTATTTATTTATCTGTCTATCTATCTATTTGTCTATCTATTTATTTGTCTATCTATCTTTCTTTCTTTCTTTTTGTTTGCCTATTTATTTATCTATCTATATGTCTATATGTATATCTATCTATATATCTATTTATATATTTTGTTGTATATGTAATTTGTTTTAACTTAATAATTTGTTTTAATATTTTTATGTAAGTGCAGGAAATGAAATATTAAAAGCTCGGGGATGCAGCAGTAGCACAATAACGGAGGTCCCGCTGTCCGGTCAGCGGGCCGAAATTTTTGGAGCAGAGCCTGGCCCGGTCCATGATCCGACCCGCTTCGGTTAAATGAACCGGCTGTTTATTTTCTGTATAAAAACATTTGTATTTATTTTTCGGGTGGCTGTTTTTGACCCGGTTGAACTATTCATCATCTCTTCTCCTCTCTCTCTGCGTGATTTTTCGCGACTGCCGTGCTGCATACTGTAAGACATACATTTCTTGGTTTTAATCTGTAACGCATAAGCGTTTTCTGGTGGAGGTAGCTAGTCGTACTGAGCGACTAGCGAACCACGTTATTTGCTGTGTTGTTTTTTCTCGTTTTGATTCTGTCGTGGATGTTTGTGGATTGGGATATATATATTGCTCGTTTCTGTGTTGTTTCTGTATTTTCTGTTCTTAATCTCACTACCCGTGGAAGCGCAATTACCCAACATATTTGTTTATCTATGTATCTAACTAATTATCTATCTATTTTTCTAACTTTGTATATGTCTATCTACATATTGTTTATTTGTTTATCGGTCTATATATTTTTTTATCTAGATAGATAAATAAATAAATAAATAAATAAATAAATATATATATATATATATATATATATATATAGATTGATGGATAGATGGATACGTAAGTATTTAGATAGATAGATAGATATATAGATTGATATATAGATATATAGATAGATAGATAGGTAGCTATATAAATAGATATGTAGATAGATAGACAGACATACAAGAAAATAGATGGATAGATGGAATGATCGATTGATTGATAGCTAGATAGATAGATATATAGATAAACATATAGAAAGATAGATAGATAAATAGATTGGCATATAGATAGATAGATGGATAGACAAATACACAAATAGACATATAGACAAATACATATATAAGGAAATAGACATATAGATATATAGACAATTGGTAGATAAATAGATAGACAAATATGCACATAAAGAGATAGACATATAAATAGATAGAAAGATAGACAAATAGATAGACTGATAGAAAGTGAGTTAGATAGATAGATAGACTGATAGAAAGTGAGTTAGATAGATAGATAGACGGACAATGTAACAAAAAGTGGACTTTTGAAGGAATACTTTTTTAGAAGATTGCTAGTTGGTGGAAGATAAATGAGAGTATATGGATGCATAACTTCGATGATGTGAAAGTAACAAAGATGGTGAAGATGATAAGAACTTTTTTGGTATTGTAAAATTTAAAAAAATGAGGTAGATGACCACTATGAATTTGTAATATTCAAAGTACTAACCTTGCTAGAATCTTACATAGATAATTTTAAGAAGTTTATAAAATAATTGATATATAGTTGAGATAGAATTACAAATGTTCTAATCAATTAGAAACCGATGATCATTCCCATCACAATTACCATTACTTTGGTATTACATAAAGAAAATGTCCATAAGAATCTCGAAGATAAAGTTGTGTTTTTACATGATGCCACAAGTTTTGGGGTATATAAACAAATTGGCCAAGGAAGATTCAAAGACAAAGTCGTGGTTATGTATAGCACCATGACTTTGGGAGTACTTAAAAAATAGGCCAACAAAAGCCCAAAGACAAAGCTGTGGTTCGGTATAGTGCCATGACTTGGGCGATACGTGAAAAAATTGTTCAGGCTAGAACTATAGTGCCAAGAAAGAAGTGCAGCGAAAGTAAGCAAGATGGAAGAAACAAAAAAAATGAAGTAAAATAGTATATTAAAAACTAGCATGGACTATAAAGATCACCGATGGAGGAAAATAAATATCGATGGTCTAGCTATGGACATTAAATGTAGTACTGCTTTGGAGGCAATTAAAGAAATTATTTTTCCCATATTTGATATAATTTATACACTATATCCATCATATAAATGATAGAACACACCCAACCCTCCCATGAGTATATTTGTGTAACTTAAACCATGACATGAATTTTAATATGTCTAAGAGAACTTGCTCTCATTTTTTTAGATGTTATGATACTCATAGTCACGGAGAAAAAATATTAGATGAAGTCGAGTTTTTTTTTAAGTTGTGAGAAGTTTTTGCTTGGGAATGAGAAATAGTGTTAGTATGTGAGTTTCTTTGATATTAAAATTACTAAATATTGTTGAATATTTTGTTTCTTTTATAGGATATGTAAGTGTGGAAATAAGACATAAATAGATCGATTCATGACATTTGAGTTTTGATAGATTTTGATGAATAATCATGAAATCAATAGGTTTTTAAAGGCTTTTGGTTGCTTGATAAATTATCATTCATCGAATAATTTTGATATCAATTCTTAGTTAAAACTCTACCCAATTAGTCATTTGAAATCTTTGTATCTCATAACTTTAATACCTCATTAGTATAATTCTTTAACTGTTCAATATATTCTTTATGATGGAGATATCATCATGAAGTCACTACCATATTTTTCTCATAAAAATTAAATGGAAAAGATATTAATTTCACATCCTTTTCACCAAGTACTTCGTTGGTGTTAAAACACATGGTCACTTCCTAGAACCCTAACATTATCTTTAATAAGGTTTTGTAGTCTAGAGTCAGAATCATGGCTTTTATACAAAGTCACAATTTTTGATATATAGAAAGTTATAAAACTAAACTGCTTAAGCGAAAGGTGTAGTAATTATCTAATTTTTTGACTTTTAGACATAAAATATTACAAAGGGCACTTACTTGAGTACGGTCATTCTCCAATGTCATGACTCTTGTGCTCAAGAAAAGGCAAAATCATAACTTTTGTATTCAAGCTAATTGCTTGTACCATAGCCTTTTGTAGTGTTACAGCCATGTGATATACTAGAATGGTCAAGGCCAAAGATGTGGTAATTCTCAACATTGTAGCCATATTACGCACATGATAAGCCATACACAAAGTCATGGTCATTTCTAGTGACATGATTATATGATGCATATTAGAGCCCATTTTCATTGCTACAGTCATTCCTAGCACTGTGATGATATAATGAATGAGAGAGATCAATACCAAAGCCATAGTCATTTTCAGCACCACAACTTTATGTTACAAATACAATAGGCCCAAATCATGGATACTTATCAGTGTTGTGACTTAGTATTATAGAAAGATTGGTATACATTCCAAAGTTATGACCACTTTCTAGAGTCATGACCTCAATCTTAAAATATGAAGGCAAAATTCTAGGAATCTTCCAAAATCTTGGTTTTCTACTTAAGAAAATATAGAAATATCAGAGTATAAAAGAGAAAAGAAAATAAAATCTTTAAAAAATCTTTTTCTCCACACACCAAGACAAAGAGTCAAAGTACAAAATCCATAAGAAAGCAATGAATGTAATATATAAACTAAACCCTAGAGTTGAGGGACACAACTCTCAACCCCCTCCCCCTCTAGGGTAGATTCTAGATAGTCAATCAAAATAACATAATTTAGGGGTTGTTTCATAAATTTTCATGAGAGCTATCATTAGGTATATGGGTTTCATGAGACATCTTCTCATATATCTTATGAATCAATCTCGAATGTTAGGCTAAATTGAGAATTATGATTTGTCTAATTTTGTTTATGTGACGTATAAATAATTTTGACATTAATAAATGTATTTAATATATGATGTGAAATTGAAATTGATAGATAATGTGATTAAAGAGAACTTATATTGGGGATTTGACTATTGGTGGGTTTGTGCAAGTTTTCAAGGTGGACAATAATCAATAAATCATGAGGCTCACTTATATATATGGTAAGAAGGAAGTGATAGCTATTTTGATTCTGATGCATGAGATAAATCTATAAGTTTAAATTCAAAATTTTGGTATATTAATCATTATGAATATGATGCTTACAAAGCTAAAGTATGAATGATTTACATGGAAACCATTATATATGTCTTAGAAAAACTAGTTCTCGATTGATATGGATATTTTATAAAATGATCTTTTAAAGGTTTTACTTTTAGTATGAGAGTTGCATTATCATTGTAAAAAATGATGACATATAATTTATGGGATATACATGAGTGTATTATGACTCACAAGTTATGTACAGCCCTTTGAATTACTTTTACTTATATGATTCCTACTAGTAAAACTTTAGAGAAAGATATTTAAATTGTGTGAGTATGATGTTTACGAAATCAAAAGTATAAATACTTATAAATCGTGTCAATTCTTAGTCTTTATGAAATATGAAACTAAAGAATAAGAATACATATACAAAGTAATTATCAATAGTAGTTGATGAGTTTCCTAAAAGGTATGGGCTTATCAATGACTCTCGAAAAGAGATGATTTATTGTCTCGGTGGTAAAATATCAAAAGGATAACTATAAGGGGACCATCATTGGGATATGCTCAATGGTGATAACTACCTTATATTGCATTGGGAAGAAAGAGTTATTGCATAACAACCTAACCATTATTATGTAACTAAAACTAATATAACTCAAATTATTTGAATAAGTATTATATAAGTTAAGTGGATAAACTCTATGATCTAAGAATCATACCAAAGTTCCTAATCATTACATTTATTATAATTATGTTATCTCACTATTAGTTGTCTAAATTAATCATCAAGAGTAGTTGTCAGCTTGTATTAAACATTGAACATCAATATTACCTAAAAGATATAGATATGTGAGAATGAGCCTTGTATAGAACAATGTGTTACTTTGCTATTTAAATATTGAGGGAACAACTATGAGGAAATCATTATTGATAGTAACAATACAATGATGTTGGTCAGCTTGTATGTCAAGAGGACATATGGGCATTTTCAAATTAATCTATCCTTTGTCCAATAACCAAACATGACATTAACTAAACTCTAGAGAAACATCATTATGCACAAAGATGTGAGTCAAAATTAGAGTCTGAGTATCTTTTTGAAGATCATGTATAACTACTAAACTCGAGCAGTTGTTAGTTCACTATTTATTAATTGAACTACTTACACAATCCTCATAGGATTAATATATAGACTTATATCCACTAGATTCTCACCCATCAATGTTTTGGGATTGAGTCTAATATGATAGTTTTAACACTCTCACAAATTTACAATAATAACCAAGATCAATACTAATTCTATGTATCTAGTGGATATCGCACTTCTTTGATAGCAACAAAGATGTGAGGATGCTAATGTTCATATTTAGGAATTATTCAAATATGAATTTCATCAATAATTTTATCCAAAGTATGTGAAATATGAAGTGAGGGCTATGTTACGGAGACTAAATCCATATACAAAAGTAAGAGACTATGTACGTGAGTTCTCTGGACTAATACTTCAAATTTCTAATCATGGTAAGAAGAAGACCCTCTTTTTTTATAGATGGTTTGAAATCTTGGTCTAAGCTAAAATTACAATGAAGAGGTATCCAAGACCTAACTCATATAATGACAATAGATGAATTCTTGGTAGAATTCAAGAATTTGGACAAAGACAACTCTTCCAATAGAAAAGAGGTGAATTAGGTTAATCAAATAAATAGAATGAATAACTATCCGATGACAAGGAGAAATTATGTAGGGATTGCAAAAAGAAGAAAGGGTTACTCGCGTGCTTTCTTTGCTGGACAACACTAAAGTCATGATTATTTCAATAGAAGCAATTTTATTTTTATTTCCAAGGAGAAAAAAGAATCACAAAAAGATATTTTAAAACTAATTTAATCTTATTTAAGCTTGATCAATAACAAGAAACATGGAACACGGTGGGGCTTGATATTCATAAATTTCACTATTATTAGCCATAATATCAAAGTATTGGTGGATATATGTTTATCTCATCTTTTTATTTCCAAATAAATCATGAAGAAATTATATATCAATACAAAAAAATATAATGGTTGGAACATGATGGTAAATTCTAAAGAAATTATCAAAGTAATTTTCTGGATGACTATAACTTGGTACTTATATTTGATTTTGTAGATCGAGTAAAATACTAGTTTTGTTTGCTAATTGTATATGCATCATAGATCATATTTTATATTGTATTGTTCTAATAACACCAAGTTCTAAACAATATAAACATATATTATTTACAATACAATTAATAAAAGGGATGAGAAAATATAATAACATATAACATTTCTCTAAAGGTTCATGGATGTTTGGGGACTATTACTAAGGCATATATAGAAGTGTTGAAACTTCTTGAATCATTTCAAGATTTCATGCTTGCTGAGTTGCCAAAGCGGTCCACCATCTAATTGTGTTGGTTCTAAATATCCTTCTAACGGTCAATGCACCCTATCGAGTGTGAAAAGATGAATGTGATGAATCAAATATGACATATGTGATGAGTTCTAAGTCATATAAAGTTATAATGATGTCATTTAGATTTAAAAAAAAATACTAGCTACATTTTATACACTTATGAAAAAATGTACAATAGACTTTCCTTAATGATTTTGTAATAGGCAAATCTCATGCCAATTATACAATCACATAGATGTTTGAAAGATCATATTAAAGAAGGATTGTCCAAAGACCTGAAGACTAAATCTCTTATGAAATATGCAATGGAGGGAAAGACTCAAAGATTTTTGGTGGAAGATGATTTACTCTTCACAAAGGGGTCACATGTATGTATGCCCTCATCTGGGATGTTGAAAAATAAAATATGTATGATTGTCATCTAGGTATGCATCATATAATAACTCTGGTGGAGGAGAATTACTCTTGGCCACAGTTGAAAAATAATGTGGAAGCCTACGTGAACACTTATCTAGTTTACCAACAAGATAAGGTGGAGCATAAGATAGTATACGTTCTTCTACAACTATTACAAATCCCATAATGTCCATGGGAGAGTAACTCCCTAGACTTCATTGTGGGATTTTCCAAAATTGATAGTTTTGGGAGCTTTTTGGTGGTTGTTGGTCGATTTTCAAAATATATTACTTTTATTCCTACTATGAAAGAATTTCTAGCAAAGGAAGTAGATAAATCGTTTCTAAAGAACATTATGAAGTATTATATTATTCCATGGTTTATAGGCAGTGATCAGGATGAGTAATTCATAGGATAATTTTAGATAGAATTATTTAAGCTTATGGGATCAAATCTGAATTTTTCTATAAGTATTCACCCCTAAATTGATGAGCAAATAAAAAGGTGAATGTTTTATTATAGATAATTCTATGATAACTTGTGCATGTCTCACAAAGAGATTGACTGAAATCACTTGAGTATAATCTTCATATAACATTTAGGAAAGAAAAGTAATGAGATAATGGCCATTTGAAATTGTAAATGAGCAACTATATACCCAAAATTTCATTATGATGGGATATGCAGAATCAAATCTGGCTACTTATCAGTTTTCCAAGTAGTTACAAAAATAAATTGGCTTAGCTCAAATTGGATTGCACAATGTAGCTAAGAAATTGAAGAATTAGGGTGATAGCAAATGAGAATATGTACATTATTATGTGAATGACTTGGTGTTGATAAAGCTTCACTTGGTATTGTGTCACATAGGGATACACAAGGAACTAGTGCGAAGGCATGAGGGGCTTTATCATATTCTCAAAAGAGTTCTTGCGGTCTCATATCAATTTGATTTATCTCAAAAAAATAAAGTGCATCTAATAGGTGATGTGACCATACTGAAGTTATTTCATGAGGAGCAAGGTGATCCAACATGGGGTAATTCGTACTGAGCACTAATAGGAGTAAAAGTCTCCTATGAAAAAATCATTGAAGATAGTTTGGAAAAATGAGTTATGAGGCACAATAAAACTTGGTAAAATAGAATAATTAGTGAGATAGAATGCACTACTAGATAGTGAAGCTAGTTAAGAACCTACATATGCATTGTAGTAATTCCAAAATGAGATTTCAAAGTTTCAAAATAATACTTTGAAGAGAGTATCAACAAGATCAATGGGGAAGAACATCATGACCCAATAAAAGTCCAAAAATTATTATATCATGGGATGAGCTTTTGAAAATTTTTATATTGATATCAAAGAGGTTTTAGAGAAATTCTAGTAGGGTTTAAAGGCTTCAATGCCTCTATCAATTCTAAAATGTTATAAGGATTTATTATATAATGAGATTATGATATGTAATATATTTTGAGTTATTGGTGAATGAGTGCTCTCACTATATAAGGGAGCTCTCTCATTATTGTTCACACTCATGTTTTATTTATAATATATTTTCTATCTTTAAGTATTTTTCTCACTTTCTAAGCTTTTATGAAAGATCTTGTGGGTGTAACTCATGTGAGAGACAAGAGTATGATGACTTAGGCAAGTGATGAAAATAATTTTCTAACTTAAGGCCACATATATAGCACTAAATCTTGTGATCCATGACACAAGTCACTTTTTAAGCCTTTTATCTTTAGAGGCAATCACTTGAAATGAGGTTTCTTTTTTATGATAACTATCCTCTTGTGTATCAATGCTACAAAACTAGCTTCCAAATAGAAAAACATCAAAATCTCACTTAGCATGTGGACTTCATGGATGTCTAATAAAATAGGACCAATTATGTCCTTGAAGAAGATATGTTGTCTAGAAAAATTTTCATCAAAAATTGGTCAGAGAATTAGTAGCATAAAACATGAAAATGGACTAGATATTAATTCCAACAAATTTTGATGCAAAACAAAGAAATGGTTCTTTGACTTTACCTCCCTACCTTATTACAATCTCTTTATCCTTTCTAGAGCTCTTTCATCCATTAAAGTCATCAATGACCCCTCCTGCTTTTCTCTACACCACCCACATAAAGTTTAGAAACAATTAAGAAATCATAGGCTTAGAGAAGTCAAGTTACATAGATGGTAGCTCCAATGAGAGTTGATCTATGAAGGAAATTTGGCAACCAAGTTTTTTTATAGGGATCAACTATTAGCATGACTTATCTATCAATCATTTTTATATAATAAAGAAGGCTCGTTATAATTAGCAAATCAACTTTAATGGGTTAACATTGTAAATCAACTTATACTCTCACCTTTTAGGGTATAGATAAAAGAATCACCAATAGAGAGAGATTTTCATGGTAAAATTATTCAACACATTGCATTTATTCAACGCCCTAATAGTAATCAACTGGATTAAAACAAGCGGAAACCTTAAAAAATATAAAAACTACTTTAGTAAGGCTAGTAAGAGAAACTACACCCTTGCTAGACACTAATACTTGGTAAAATAAATTTCTCGACTAGAAACTCCTTTAGTAGACTTAGTCGAGTTATATGATAGCTCCACTTAGATATTATCTAAAATTTTATAGAATTTTTAAAATTTTTATTTGTTCATCTATTTTATTAGTTATTGATTAACGACTCAAATATTCTATCCCTTTTCTAGAATGTTGGTCAACTAGTAGAAGTTTCTTCTTATCCTTTCTTCATATCGAGAATAAAATACCAAATCTAGAAAGGTTGTAGAGATACATCTACAAATTCATGAAATATCATATATCTTCTAAAAATGATGCAGCATAATAAAAAAGATGAGTACCACCCTTGAAAAGCCAGATAGATGATAAACTTATGGTAAATAAAGAGAGTTTTATTTCTAGCTAATCATTATAGAAAGTGCATTTTTCCTTTTAACTAGAACCCTAAAGCACAGTATTTCAAAAAGTGGATTTTTTCCATGCCCATGTAAGTCCACTCATCACAAGAATAACCCAACTAAAAAAGAAGGTTTTATAGGCACTTAAAATGCCTATACTCTTTAGACTTCCTAACTAAGGGTATCTAAAATTATGGATACTTAGTTAAACTCGAGGACATATAACCCACCTAAGGGTATTCAACCATAAATAAGGATATCCAATTCACTTAATTGAAATTAACCCCAATAAAGGGTATTCAACTTCAAAAAATAACTTTCGGTCCTACTCAAGGGCATCATGCCCCAACTAAGGGAATCCAACCTTAAATACATTCAATCATTCTCTCTTAAGGACATCTTCCACTTATAAGAGCATATAAACCTAAATAAGGACCATTCACTCTCAAGTAGGAACATTTATCTAGGAAACCAATTCCAACACTACTAAATTTGCCTACACTGCTACATATCATGAGCCAAATGCACTACTTGAAGAAGATGCCTAAAAAAATCTACTTAAAGTCAATCAAGAAATTCAATTTCCCATTAGCATAAATAATCCTAAGGTTGGATATTCTCTTTTTATTAATGATGATAAATTGTCAAATGCTAGCGGAAAATATAATGTTGAGAAGTTTGGTGAGATGATAATTAGAAAGTAGTGTATAAAAGAAGTGACATGTGACAAAGGCTATCTTTTATTTTTCTTTTCTAAAAACTCCTCCATTTTCAACTTACTCATCCATTTTCAACTTACTCCTCCATTTTCAACTTACTCATCCATTTTCAACTTACTCCTCCATTTTCAACTTACTCCTCCATTTTCAACTTATTCCTCCATTTTCAACTTACTCCTCCATTTTCAACTTACTCCTCCTAAGAGGATGCATACCATCATTATTGTCTTTTCAACAAATAACATAAGCAAATGAGAGAGTGTCGAGCAAACTGATCACGATCTTTTTTCTTGTTGGAAGTCCATTTTTAAAGAAGAGAATGACAAAAATAACATAGTCCTACAACCTAAAAACTATGAGGTTCATGAACCAATAGATCGTTCGATCTAAGGCTTAACCACCAAATCTTATGATCCAAGATATTAAGGTCTATGGCCTTAGAAAGTATGTTCAAATAGGTGTATGTGATTATGTGAATACATGTGCAAATTCATGTATGTATAGGTGTGTATGTGTGTGTGTATTGTTATCATTTATTGCTCCATAAAATACAAATGCATATGCACATATAATTTGTTAAGTATATTTAGTGGTAATATTTGCAATTAGGGTGCACTTGCTCATGCACATATCCTCAACCACTCTTTTTGTTATTTAATATGATGCTTTTTCAATCTCTCTCTCTCTCACTCTCTCTATTTTTCTTCCCCCCCCCCATTCTTCAAAAATCCTCATCAACCTCATCAAATTGTAACTCACCCTTTTCAACAATTTGGCATTGGAACTTCACTTTATGTTGTATAAGTTTACTTCTACAAAGTAAACTTGGTTAAGATCAATAGATCTGAAATTTTCAAATTATGGAAAAGGGTTAAGGATCTATTAGTGCAATAAGGCATGGGGAAGGCTCTTTATGCAAAGAATCTAAAAAGCAATAGCAGTAAATTGGAAGGAGTTGGAAGTGATGGTGTGATGTGTTATGAATGATGAATCACCAACATCACATTGGTTGAAACTAGAAAATTGATACGTGCCAAATTCAATTACAAATAATATGTATCTTAAGTAGAAAATCTATGATCTTAAGATGTCATAGGGATCTAATCAAAGCCTATGTATAACATGGGAAACTAGATCATCTATAATTTGAAACAAATTGATATAAACTTTGATGATGAAAAGTGAAAGTGATGGAAAGATGAATTCGATCACCAAAAGAAAGAGCAATTAAAATAATGGTACGTAATACACAAATTTATCATCCATGAAATTGTCACAACATGAAATAAAAAGACACTTTTTTGTATGCAAGAAACCAAGATAGAACGATGTGCCTAAAACAATGAAAAGAATGATAGCTGAAAGTGATAAATATATTAGATTGAATGTATAACTTGAAAAGAACTTCTAGCATGAAGCTATAAGCATTGTATGCTATTTGACCAAAAGATTACCAACAACAATGTTGAATGAGAAAGTGGTAGAGGATGTATGGAGTGGCAAAGTAGTAAATTTCTATGGTTTGAGAGTGTTTGGATGTATAGCCTCTCTGTACATTCCTGATGAGGATTTATCAAAGCTTGATGCAAAGTATAAAAAATATATTTTTCTGGGCGTCACAAAGGGATGAAAGCTTGCAAGTTATAGGGTGAAACTTTAACAAGATAATAATTATTAGAGATGTGAATTTTGATGAGATATCCATGACACAACATATTCATAATGAAAATAAATATATACCAGAAAATTGTTGCAACAATAAGCCGTTGATGTAGGTGGACTACCTGCACATGATAGATAAGAAAATCTTTTTCATGCAGGGAGTTTTAGTCCAAAAGATAAAGCAACATTGCAATATAGTCATAGACAAGTCAATGTGCATTATCATGCCACCAACCATGTGTAGTTTTAAATATTTATTTTCTTGTGGACTAATTAATAATAATGGAAACCTAGTACTTTAAAAGAGGTAATATATATCAAAGTGAAGAATGAATGGATGAATGATATGATGTAGGTGATGCATTTTTTATATGACAACTAGGCTTATGAGTAGGTGAAAAATAAATAAGTGACAGTTATAAAATGGGTGTATAAGAATAAATAACATCAATAAGAAATGGTGAAAATTTTAAGACTCATTTACTAGCAAAAGGTTAATCAATAGAAAGGGGTTGATCACGATGAAATCTTCTCCTTGGAAGCTAGACACATTTCATCAGCATGGAGTCATGTATAGTAATACATCTTGATATGCAATTGGATCAAATGGATGTAATGATAGTCATTCTTTATAGTGTAGGATCTACATTACATATTACAACCAAAAGATTTCATAAAACAAAGAAAGAGACTTTTTAAATTGAAGAAATCAATGTGTGACCTGAAGTAATTTTCAAGGTAGTTTGACTTCTACAAGAACTGGTTTGGCTATAGGTGATGTAAGTATGATTGTTTTGTTTATGTTAAGAGACTAGATGATGATTCCATTATTTTGTTGTTTCTCTTAGTGGATAAGTTGCTGATTGCATCAAACATAATGAAAGACATGCACAAGTTCAAGATTATTGGAATGAGAAAAGAAATTGATATGAAGCATTTGTACATGGCTAATAAGATTATTGGAATGGAAATTCACAAGGATATAGGTTCCAAAAAAATGTAGTATATCAATTTGTGTGTGTGTGTGTGTGTGTGTGTGTGTATTTATATAAAAAAAGTAAAAGAGGTTCAACATACATAATGCAAGATTTGTAAGTATGACTTTGTTGAATCATTTTGGATTGTCTATAGTACAATACCAGAAGTCCAATGATGAAGTGCAAAATATGCCAAAGGTTCTAGATGTCATTGATGTGTGAAGCTTGATAATATGTATCATGGTTTCTATAACATCATACTTGTTTCAAATAGTTAATATGGTGCATAAGTTTTTTATTAAATCTAGGAAGATTGCATTGTCATGGAGTCAAATGAATTTTAGATACTTAATGGGTACTACAAACTACAACATCATGTTTAACAAACAACATAGTGGCCCTTAAGTAGTAGGATATATTGATGCAAATTATACTAAGGACTCGGATAATAAAAGATCCACCATGGGTTATGAGTTTTCTCGTATAGGATAGCTTATTTTTTTTTAAGGTCCATGGTTTAGTTCGTGATTGTTCTATCTATATCATTGTTAGAATATATGGCAGTTGTGTATGCCAATGAATCTTTGTGGCTGATAGAGTTCATCAAGGAATTAGGTTTTCAAAAAGGTGAAGTTAAAATATGATGGGATAATTATACATTCATTTATTTGGCAAAAAATCATGTGTATCTTGCAATGAGCAAACATAATAATATGATAAAAAGTGAGCTTTAGAGAAAGTAATAGATTTGCTGACCAAACCCAATATCAAAAACAAACTTAAGCTCTACCTAGACTTGATCAATGTATCTGAATGCCATTTGACCCATCTTATTATTAAACAAAGTGATTATTGTTGTATTTTTTTGTTAAGAGGGTGATGTTTGGTAAAGTGAAGATTGTTAAATATGTGGCTTTATAATATATATTTATATGCAAAGACACACATATATTATTTATTAATTATATTTTTTGGGAATATTTAGAATTATGACCACTTACATGTGCACATATAAAAGAAAAGAGGAAACACTTTCTTAAAATTGTTATTATATTTATTTATCTTTATTCATCATATTTTTAATTATTCTTCTCTCTCTCTCTCTCTCTCTCTCTCTTCTTAGAAAACTCTCATAAATTGTTGATCAAGTTTTTCAACACACACACACATATATATTGGAGATTCCATCTTAGGAACTTAAAATAATGAGCTTATTCATAACACACATTTCTTTTCTAAAAAAATTATTTTATTTCTAACAATAAAAATTTAGAAATTCAAAGTGCACAAAAAAAATTTCACTATCATTCCATCTCTCAATTAATTTCATCAAGTTATGAATTTTCCAAAATGAATAAATCATAACAAGAATCATGTATGTCTTTATAATCTAATATTTAAAACTTCCTCAATTTAAGAAGCTAGCAACAAAATCTACTTTAATTTTGAATATTGAGGATGGACTTCTATTCTTCCAAGTTTCTTTAAAAATCTCCTTTCCAAAAGAACATTATGGAGAGAATAGTATAGGTAGTTAGACGATACAATCTGTTTTAGCCATATAAGCTTCACCTCTTCTTGTAATACACATAATGCCTTCATTATAATAGTTTTGTCCTCTAATTATATTTCATATGAAAGGATGTGAAAAATAGTTTCCAAAGACAACTAATATGCAATCTCATGAGATTAATCTATCATTTAGAATGTAGGAACCTAATAGGGAACCACTAAAATACATGCATTTATATAAGTATCTAAAATAGCTTGGAAACTCTTCATATATGGGAGTTACAATTGAAACAAAATACATGAAAAAATAAAACTACCATATCCAATTTTTATAGTTTTTTTATCTAAACTATAAAAATTTTTATTCTAAACATCATTCTTTTCTTGCCATAGACAAGTAACAAAACAAAATGTTTAACTTTATTTCATTCCATAACCATCCTCATATTTATATGAAAATGTCAGATATTATTTCTAAAACCATAAATAATTCAATTAATTTTAGATTGACCTTGATCCAGTTGAGTGCATATGTTGTTGTTGTCCTCACTTTAGCTATTAGACACGGGCCTTCCCAATTGACCTTGAGCTTGATTACTACTACATCCAAATGTTTATGAAAACTCATCAAATCCATCTATGGAATTAAGATGGAGTGGTTGATTTTTGTAGAGTAGTTTATTCGAGCAATAGATGTCCCTATTTATGAGATTATAATGGTCTTTCTTCCATGTGTTTGGTCAAATGGTAAGTTTCTAGTCATCATAGTACTAATCATATAGTTTTCTTAAAAGATTCTTGTTTGTTTTCAACCCATTTTCCATTTGTCCTTCCCAAGTGAATTTTCCATGTCATGGTTAATATATTGCTTGAGGCTTCCACATGACTATTACTCTATGCATAACATTGCTTGGGGCTCATTATCATTTGAGACAAGATGAGATATCCCAAAATATAATAATAGTATTCTTCCATATGAAGTGGATAATATTTTACCTTTTATGGAGACATAATCATCTACTTCCACCTATTTATAAAAGTTGTCAATGTCAATCAACAATAATTTTTTTATGTAGATGCTAATGAGAGGGGCTCCCTCTATATTATTCATCGTTGTGTAAATGGCTATGGGCAAGAAATGGGATTCAATGATTTTTTTGAAAACTTGTAGACTAATGTATATCTTTCACATCAATCATTATTTCATATCTGACCAATAATTCTTCGGTGTATACCCATAGCCATTCACATTTAAGCCTATGTGCATCCACTTGTGTAGCTATGGGCTAGAAATGCATTTGAGCCTATGTTCATCCACTTTTGTGGTTTTTTTATACCCCATTATCTAGTTCAACAAGTACTTTTTATATGGTTTCTCATTGATTATTGAGAATCAAGCTACTTTGACTTACTCTTTGTGAGGTTGTTTAGTTTAAAATAGAAATGTTTTGATATCCACTTATCTAATTATTTAAGATGTCCATTGATTTTGGATGATTTTGACTTTGAGTGATTGGGTGACAATGGTGGAATGTTGTGTTTGGTGATTAATAAGAAGCAATATTATTTCTTAGATGAGAATAATATATGATACTACAAGGGCATTAGCACACCCAATTGTACTTATCGGCACTCGATCTAATTTTTAGTTGTTCATGACAATTAAATAGATTATAACTAGGACTAGAAATTTGGATATGCAATCATTTTCATCTCATAGTTTCTTTGTATTTGGTTGACTATCAAATGAGAATTATTACATATGACTATTTTAATGGTGGTTAGATATTGCTAGATTGAGGTTAGCTATGATGGCTTAATATTCGACAACATTATTGAATACTAGGATGTCTAGAAGAATGGCTTGTTTGATTTGTTCCCTAGAAAATATTATACTTGAACACTTATTCCCACAACACCCAAATATGACGATTCATTAACTTGGATTATCCATCAATCCTACTCACTGTGTGGTTTTTCTTTGCGAGTTCTCATTTAAGAAATCAACTGATTCTTAGCCTATAAAAGCCTATCTGATCTTATATTGTATCTCATATTCATAAAGTTCAATAGCCTATAAAATTATTTTTCAAAATAGATTTGACTAGCATAATATGGTTCTCAATGGGAAATTGGTGAGTGCGACCATTGGGTGACCCTATAAATAGGTACAAAGCATCTTGGTGCCAAGAGAAAGACCAAAGTTTCTTATTCCAAAGGAAAACAATAATATCACATCTTCATGGTTGTCAACCTTTTACTTATATGATAAACCGGCATCTACCACTTCTTGAGGTTTTCTCAAAATGGAGATATGCTATGTCAATATAAGATATCACCAAGCACACATACATTAGTTCACCTATTAAAGAACTTCTATTTGTTGGTGGTTTACTGAAATAAAGTTTAATGTATTCCATTCCTTTGATACAATCACAGTCACCATGACTACTTGATTATTCCAAGAGCATTAAATTGGGTAAAGTTGGTTAGCTGACCAAAAAATAAATCTTTCCAAATTATCTAGAATGTAAGCTAACTATTGAACTCCTTTCTAGATGAAAGGCACAAGTCATTCTAGATGGAAATAAACTAAGCTTGGTTATCTTTGATGCCCTCTAAATAACCATACACTTGAATAACTTTCTATAACTCATTTCAAATGCACAATTGTTTTATCTCTGGTAAAGGTACTAAAACTTATTCATTTGTAACAATAGTCTCAAAGACTTGTTGAATCTCTACAAGTATACAATTCATTCAAGTAATAAAATGAATGTAAGTCCATATATCAATCCTACAAGAATTGAATTGGTGGTTCAAGCAATCAATGGTGAATCAAATATTATTCGAGTTAAATCGATTAAATTGAATTTTTTTGAAGATAGACTCTAGAATTTGTTTATTTCTTTGTATGTGATGATGCTTCTCTAGTGTTCTATTAATGTTGTGTCTGATTGTTGAATGAAGTATAGATTAGCATAGAAATACATAAGTGCCTATATGACAAATGAGGTAGAAGTCATTCTTAGACTGTCATTACCAAAGATGATCCTTTCATTATTATCCCCTCGATATTTCACCACCAAAGTAACATATCATTTAATTCATAGGTCATGCGCATGTATACTTTTTTTAAAAAAATTATCAATTATCTTTGATGATTACTTCAATTACTTATTTTTATTCTCTGATAATTAATATAGATGTTAAATAATGTGGTAATAAATATGTTTGTACTTTAGGCTATATAAGTATCATATTTATGATAATTAACATATATCTTCTTATGAATATCACCTATGAAAATCATATTAGAGAATTTCACTTGTAGGATTATCACCACCATATGATTTGTCTTCTCTAGCATATGCTCTATGGCATATATGTCACCATTTATCATGGCCAACACATGACTATCATACTATGGTGAAATTTCTAGATTATATATTTTACTTAACTATCATATTATTCAAGATGAGTTCTTCTAAAATATACACAATAGATTGGTCATTCTTCCATTCATAGTTTTGAATTTGTGTGTATCATACTTTTAATGACTAAACTAAACTCAACTTTGAGTTTTCACACAAAGATTTATCTCATGCATTAAAATTAGAAGGATTGTCATCATCTTCTTTTCATACCATATGAGTGTGTCCCTTGACATACCATTATACACTTTAACACTCGAACTATCATGACCAAGACATATAAACCTATGATATTAACAACACCCTAACGTTTATTTTATAATACATCCATAATCCATCAATATTTCATGTTACACTTTAACACAAATATTAATTATTCAATAATAACATAGCATCATATCATAAGTACATAACCCAAATTTTAGGTATCGATTTAGCCAAATATTGGGTAGGATTTTGCATGAAATGTGTTGCGAGACATCTCATACAAATTGAGTTTCCATTGTAAGCTTAAAAAGATATCTAAGTATCAAAACCTAAAACTCAATTAAATATTGTTGCATTTGCTTTGAATTTGCCCCTTAAGTGAATGTCAAAATCATGCCACCTTGAGTTTCTTGGTGGATCTTGGCTCGAAGTCCAATTCTCATCTCTCATCTTTCATTTTTTCTATGTTTTTTCTTAAATACTTAGGAGTATTCATGAGATATTTTTAGTTGGAAATCATGGTGCTATCTTGATGTCATGGTGGTAATAACATTAAGAATGGTGGATCTTAAATACTTAGGGGTATTCATGAGATATTTCATGTCTCTTCAGATTTTCTCTAGAGTACCAAAGTCGTGGTAATAAATATCATGATTATCAAAATGTTGTAAATATACATGACACAGACAATTTCTCTCTAGAACAAAAAATTACTCTCTATAACCCAAAGTCACAACATTAAGAATGGTTATAGTTTTGATAAATTCCCTTTGGAGCATAAGGTTGCGACATTAAAAAATGTTGCAACCTGAGTAAATGCTCTTTAAATAAAATGTCATGGTAAAAATAATGTTGTTACTCCAAATACTTAGTACATCATGGTGCTGAAATTTCTATAACTAAGTGTATTAGTAGGATACGTGACTTTAGTGACTTACAAATAGTATCGTGGCTAATAAATTGTTTGAGATAATATAGCTATGACTTCAAAATAATGACACATGCATAAAAATTATATTGCATAGTGAAAAGATTATATTAACCTGGTGGTAGAGTCATGACTTACAAAGATGACACAACTAGAGTTTTATAGAGTTATGACCAAGAAATGATGATGCAATTATACCATAAGATAGTTCAAAGTAAAATTTATTCATGACTTGGGAAATTTAATGACCCTGCATTTTTTCTCTCTCCCCTACAAGGCTTTTGTTCCACCAAGTCTAACAATTTCCACTAAAATTAATATGATTCACTAATATTCATAAAAAAATTACTCAAAGCATAAAGTTAGTGAAATCATTACAAACATATCAAGAATTACACTCCAATCAACCCATAAACTTTGGTATGTGGAGTATCGAACGACACCCTAGGGTGTTAACCTTCATCTCATAATGCATCAATACTTCAAATTCTTCAAATGTGTGAAATAAACGGTTTGACTAATTTTTTATTTTCATTAGCATATCATCATTATATATTTATTTAAACTTTTCCAAGTAGTTGAAATATTTTGGTAACCATATTTGTATATGCAGATTAGAATTTTTTAATGCATATGACATTATAGTATTGCAAAAAAAAAGCAAGTGAGGGTGATGAATATTGTCTTATTAGCATCAAGTAATTACATTGGGATTTGATGATTTCCAAATACTACACCCATGAAAAAAGAGTCAAATTTGTCCTTGTGTGGTATCAATGTCCTAGTCTATTCAAAATAATAGTAAATCATCATTTGGAAAAGCCTCATTCAAGTTCATTTATTCAATGCAAACTTATCTTTCTTAGAAACCATCATGATATTTTCCAACAAGTCAAGATACATAAACTTATAGATTAGTTCAACTTCTTCGAGATTGTTAATCTTATTTTGATTGATTAACCAATATTCTAGATAGAAGCATCGTGTTATTTTCCAAATTTGGAGGGCTTCAAGCAATAAGTTGAGCTTGTGAGAAGCCACAAAAAGATTGATTCCTAGTATATCTAACTACAATCAAGCAAATATATCAATGTTTGCTATCATGACTAATTTTAGTTGACTTTTCTTGTCACTCAATGACATAGAGCTAATGTAGGTAAGCCTATCTATCAAATCTGTATTCATTTTATCAAAGGAATTTACCATCAATTGATCATATCTTTCTAACTACTACTTAGTGAGGAATTATGGTTATTATTCGGAGAAATTTTGAATGATCTAAATTTTTATTGTCATCACTTCTCCTAATTCCACTCTCACTAATAATTGATAGTTGTGGTGGGGTACCAATTAGTTGCTTTTCTAATCTAATATTTTCGTTCTATTTAAATAATTAGCCATTTTATGATACATTGAAGAAATATATTTCATAGCATGTAGCCATGCATGATGTATTTTCCAATTATGAGGCCCAAAATATTCTAAAATAAAGAACCATACTTATTGTTTTTATGGTTTTGCTTTTATGTGGAAATAAGTGTCTCATGATTGTAATGATGGATCACATTCAATTCTATAGACATCTTAGATGTTGATACATATTGTTAATATAAAGCATCTTGGTATATAATGATTATCTAATTTGATTAATACAAAGCATCAATAGGCCTATTCCATTTATGGCATAAATGGAATAGGCCAATTGATCAGAATCATTTTTTCTAGATCAATAGATTCTAAGATGAAGTTGGTGGAAGCCTTGAATATGGTGGGTCTTAGAAGTTTATTTTTTTCATTGCATAGTTAGATGAAAATCATTATTAAGACTATTATTTATATAAATAACTTTAGGGAATAATCTAAATTGGACTACTATGTCCTTACCCAAGTTCTTGGTTGTTCTTGTTACTATTAATTAAAGTCAAGCTCTTGATACTATAAAGTATGTACACAAAATGAATCAATTTTTTAACTAGGAACATTAACCTCTAGGATTTAATTGATTTATAAAGATGATCCCTATCATATTCATGTTAGATATGTAAAATATTGAATAATACTAGTTATTTTAGTGATTATGCATAATATATTTACATAGGAAATTCTTTAAATATATTATTTTACTAAATTATAGTTTTAGTAGAATATGATGGATAATAGTGAAATTTGGTAGTTTTTAGATAAAATATAAAACTTGATAGATTTCTTGAGTTTGAAGGGAGGGAAAATTCATGTAAAGTCATAGTATTTATTGTGTTGACTTTTTATACCTTATTGAGCTTTAATATAGTTTTGGCATATATTCCTTGTCGAAGCTCCACTCAAATAGTCATAGTAATCTTCTTAGCTCATGATTATATCATATTATTGATATAATTATTTTATTATGCAACATATTTTTTTGGTTAGGAAATTTTCTTAGAGTCATAGCTACACTAGCTCATAATATTTTTTATGACTATAACATTAATTTTATACCACATCAATTAACTACCTTACTGGTGCTAAAAGATGTTGTATCCACCACTAATACAACTTTTTCATTATAGAGCCAACAAAACATAGACAAAAATTGTGGCACTTCTCCAATGTCATTTCTTTTAGCTATAAATATATCTAAAGAGTATTACTCGAGTCATGATCATTTCTAGGATTGTTACTTTTTGCTCTTAAGAAATGACCAATACTACAGCTCAATTTCATCACTATGACTTTGTGTCTTAGAGATAAAAAGTAAAAGTCATGGAATTCATCAGTGCCATAACTTTTTTACTTAAAAATTGCTCCTAATTGTTTGAATATAAAAACACAAAACAAAGAGAAGAAAAAATTTTTAAGGGCACAAGAAATAGGTGAAAAACTAGGGTTCAATGAGCATAAATTATTTCAGACCAATGGGAGATTCATGAGAAAAGAAGCGATACAAGGCCCAATATAAACCGCAGAAGGAGCACAAATTTTGCATCCCGCCTAATTGAAAATCTAAGGTGCATGAAAGAGGATTATGGTTTAATATTTGATTCCTAGATACTTTTGAGGGCTATCAATGGAACTTGTATTTCATAAGATATATCTCATATTATCTTGTGTGAATTCATCTTCAATATTAGGCTAAATTGAGATCTATGATTGATTTATTTTATTTTCTATGATGGATGTTTAAGTAATGGATTTTTAATGTTTGGATTATGTCGTGATTTGGTTATTGTTGGATTTAGTATTTATGTAGAATTAAAATTAGAGTTTTATTATTATTAGTTTGTATGTATTATCTTGGTGGATGGAGATAGGTAAAACATAAAGCATACTTATGCATAATAGTAGGAATGAAGAAACACCCTTTCTAATTATGATAGATAAGACAAACTTATACATTAAAACCTAATATTTAGGTAAATGTAATCATGCGAGTATGATGCTTATGAAATCAAAAATATGAATACATTTATAAGTCAATTTATTATGCATATCTTAGATGAACTAACTCTTAATTAATGTGGTGGTTTTATAAAATATTTTTTTCAGGGTTTCTCCTTTAGTATATGAGTCATATGTCATCATGGAAGATGGTGATAGGTAAGCTATGAGAGATGTGTCAGTGGAGGTGACTCATAAGACGATAATACTTTTGTGAGTTACTTATTATCACATAAATCATATTGATGAGATTTAAAGAAAATAATATATTAAATATGTGAGCATGATACTTATGAAATAAAAAATACAATTAGTTTTAAGATTGTATTAGTTCATGTCTTGATGACACATGAGATTAGAGAATAAGAATATATATATATATATATATATGAAGCATTTATTAATGGTAGTTGATATGTTGTCTAAAAGGTATGAACTTATGAATGCCCTTTGAGCATGAATAATTTATTATTTTGATGGTAAATTACTAAGTAGAGAAATATAAGTAAACTATCATTGGGAATGGTCCAATAGTTAAAAATTACCTTGTATGTCATTAGGGCACTAGGATATTTTCACAATAGTTTAACTTTAATTTTGTAACCAAACATGATATCAAAAAAGTAATTTAGACAGGCCATCATGCACTATGAAATGGACCAGCCATATTATTTATGAGTCTTACAAAAAACATAGTTTCATCCTTTCAACTAGAGTATTAGTTGACTCGTCATGGTTGATTGAACTATCTACACAATCCCTATAGTATCAATATATAGATGAAAGTCTATTTTACTACTTGCATGACTCATATACTTAGGAAACTAGTTGGACGTGAGATATTTACCTAATAAGAATTTGGAACTTTTTCTAATCATAAAAATTGGGTAACATAATAAAGTTACAATAATTTTTTGATACTATTATTGGGAATTATTTAGTTTGGTTAGTCAACTTTATTTAACATAACTATCGTTGTAAAAATAATAGTTATGTTTTTAGTAATTTGGATATTATTGTTTTTTTTGTGCTTGGATTTGTATTGTTTCTCTTGTGTTACTTGTTTGTATCTTTTGGTAGAGTGTTTTTTTTATTTATTTGGTTGAGCCACCAAATTTATGAATAGAATCTTGGGGACTTAGCTAACACCTATGGATATAAAGATTAAGAGAACAAGAAGAGCAATCTTGAGATAGAGAGTTGAGAAAGAGTGGTTGGAAAAAATTGGCTGCAATAAAGAATACCAAGGAGGTGATGGAAAAGCTATCTAACATCCCAACCAATACCACACTTTGGGAGACTATTGGTAGCCTAATATGATAGATAGCTACTATGAGATTCAAATGCAGCTAGTATAAGCCAATTATTTTGAGTGGAGGTTAAGTTTGATAGTGATGGTTCAACAATATCTATATAGTGGGAAGATGTTAGAGGATATGAATGGGCATATCACAATGTTCTAAAGTTATTTAGCATAATTAAAATGAATATAGTTAGTTAGTCTAGATGCTATTAAGTTATATTTTTTCCCATTTTTTTTGAGAGATAAGGTGCAGAGTTAGTTTCAATGCTTATCTCAATGCTCGATTGAGAGTTGAGATGAACTTGTGTAATCTTTCTTCATAAAGATATTCCAACCTCAGATCACCTCATAGTTATGGAGTTGGATAAGCTAATTATATTAGGAAGAGATGAAAACTTTGTTTGATGTTAGGAACTATTTTTGGAAGTTATAGAGAAGATTCCCTCAATATGATTTTCAATTATTGTTCCAAATCCAAACCTTCTACTATATGATCAACTATATAATGAGGTATATCATTTATGCAACCTTAGGTGGGTTTATTATGAATAAGTTACCCCTAGATGCATATTCTTTATTTAAGGAGTTAGTGAGAAATAACTACCAAACTCTGAATAACTATATATTTGAGAGAAAATAAGCTAGAGTACTAGAGTTTTGCAAATTTACCATGATAGAGATGAAAATGAAAGTATTTCTTTAAAAGTTGAAAGCTCAAGTGGAGAAGCAAAAATAAATAGAAAAAAAAATTATTTTGCAAACACAAAAAATAACAAATTTTAATCTCATTTATCAAGTGGAGGAGACCAATTTTTGGAAATTAAATGATAAGTGTTTTGACCCAATGTTAATATCTCCATACACTCCCATCCAAAAGTGAGAAATAAGAAAAAGTTTTATATGGAGGCCATGAAAATGGGTATTAGAATGTGGGACAAGTATCAAAGACTTTTATGAATAATTCCAAAAAATAATATGCAAGGAAGATCGAGCTCATATTACTAATATTAAAATGGTGAAGAAATGTCTTTCATATATGAAAAATTAATAGAATTATTGACTATGCTAGCAGAAAAAAATATCTTTCAAGAGGACCATATGGAAAGACTTGAGATGAAGTTGAAATACATAAATGCAACAATAATGACTATAGAAAATCAAACTGGACAATTGATACTATCAATGAAGTGAAAAAGTATTAATAAACTTTCAAGTGATATCGAAACAAATCTGAAGAAGTGCTTATCAATTATACTAGAAGATTCAAAGAGATTGAGGGGAAACAAATAAAGTAAGTTCAAATAGAGAGAGTTGATCCGAAGCATCGTGACTTTGCCAAAAGTCATAGCTCCCACCATAATATTTTCCAAAGATGTAATTCTTGATGAATATAAAGCCTATCACAACCCCCCCCCCCCCCCCCCCCAAGTGGTGACAAAATATGAGTAATTGAAGATCAAATGGAATTTACTCAAATCATTGGAAAGATGAATGTGATAGAAACTTTCTTTTTTCACAAAATTTTAGAAAGGAAAATTAAAATTAGACCAATAGTTTTAAAAGTTTCTCAATGTTTTTTATAAGTTGGAAGTAAATATCTAATTTACTAAAGCATTGTCACAAATACTAAATTATGTATCAAATGGAATTTATTCAAATCACGATAAAGATGAATATGATAGAGAGCAATACTAATAGTAATTTTTTTCTAAACTTTTTTTTTCATAAAATTTTAGAAAGGAAAATTAGACCAATAGTTTTAGTAGTTTCTCAATATTTTTTTTATAAGTTGGAATTAATTATCTAATTTACTAAAGCATTGTCACAAATACAAAATTATGTAAAATTAATGATGTAATGAGTAGTAAGAAAATGCTAGGGACATGTAACTACAGAAATATTGGAAAAATATAGTTCAATTATTCAATTAAAACTTCTAAAGAAATTGAAAGATCTGAAAAGTTTTATGAAGTCATGCATAATTAGGAAGTACATTCCAATAGGCACTTTGTGATTTGGGATTGGGAATCAACTTGATGTCTTTTTCAATAGATAAAAAATTGAACCTCAACAAGATCACTTCAACTTATCTCTCATTGCAAATTGTTGATTGATCAACGAAGTGTTCAATGAGTATTATTGAAGATGTGTTGGTTAAAGTTGATAAATTTATTTTTTTTTATTAATTTTGTGGTTTTGGATATGGAGGAAGTAAAATTTAACTAGACAAACCCTCATTGATATCAAGAAACATATTTCACATAGGTGAAGAGTAAGTAAAATTTAATTTTTACAATAGTATGTAGTTTCCAAATAACAATATGAAAGATTGTTAAAGAATAGATAACCTTCTCCACATACCAAAAAAAATCAAACATGGACTTTAGTTAGAATATTTTTGTAGATGACTACTAGCCTAATGGATATGAGGAGATGATGTAAAAGAGGAGATATGGAGCAAAGAAAGTAAAGTTGAGACTAAGGAGAATGGCTACGACAAAGCACAACATTTTACAAATGTTACGACTTCAGAAAGCTCTAAATAAGAGGACTTCATAGATTTAGAAAAGAAAAATAAAATGCTTAAATTCTCTTCACAATTACACTGAGAAAATAATGTAGAAGATTGGGAGAATATACTGATAGAAAAAATAGAGGCAAATTATCAACTACTGGCTCATGAAATGATATAGGAAGAAATGGCTTTAATAATAATTTTGGAGAATTTGAACGAAGGAGAAAATGGAATAGAGACAATAATGAAAATCGTGGCTTTGACCAGCACCATGATTTTAGAGATACAAAAGTTAAAGAAAGAAACCACAAAAAGCTTTGGTATCATAACTTTAGAGATCTAGAAAAAAAAACTCAAAGTACAACCTAACAAAAAGCCATGATGATCATTATGTCATGGCATCCAAGGAGGATGAAGCCATGATGATCTAAAAAGCTATTGTATCCAGGGAAAAAAAAGAAGGAAGCCCTAAAAAATAAAGTATATAATATAATTCAATATTGAAAGAAGGTTCGAGAAGAAAATAAAAAGTGATAGATTATACAATAAAGCTAGCTTGGATTACTAATATCATTGAAAGAGGTAACAACTGTTTTATGGTCTTCCTATGAACATTAAACCCAGTGCTACTTGAGAGGTAACCCATTAATTATTTTTATGCATGGTGTGATGAAATAAATATATCTACTCGCACAAAACATTTTGTATAATTTTTGTGCCCACAAATTCAATTGCATAACTCAACCTTTATTGCGACTCATTTATATTACCATAAAAAGAAGTAGCCCTACAATCTAAACATATTATGACACTCAAACTTAGTCATAGCAAATATTTATGTAGATGGATGGACAACCAATATTTTTTATAGATAGGGAGTAATTGCTTGGGGAAGAACAAATACCTTAATATGAGAGTTTGTTTGGTATGGTAAATACTAAAATAATAATAGTTATTTTTGTGATTATGCATGATGTATTTGAATAGGAGAGGGCTTTTAATAGAATTATTTTAATAAATTATAGGTTTGGTGGATTATGATAAATAGTAGTGAAATTCGATGGTTTTTGTGCGAAATATATAACTTTGTGGATTTTTTGAGTTGGAAGAGTAAAAAATCATGTAAAGTCATAACATTTTTTGTGTTATAACTTTGTTACACCTCAGTGAGATTATAAGGTAGTTTTGGCATTTATTATTAGTTGAAGCTCTATACAAATAGCCATGTTAATCTTCAAATGTCATGAATCTATCATCACATTGACACAATTATTTCACTATGCAACACATTTTTTTTTGACTTTGAAATTTTCTTAGAGTCACATCTGCACTAGCTTGTAATATTTTTTTATGGCTTCAATATTAATTTTACATTGTAACAATCATGTACCCCACTTGTGATAAAATCCATGGCATCCTTTAGTACCATAACTTTCTCATTATAGAATCACTAAGACTAAGTCAAAAGCCATGATGTTTTTTTAGCACCAAAACATTTAGCAATAGAGAGGTCTAGAGAATATTTACATGAGTCATAGTCATTTTTAGAGCTATGACTTTTGATCTTGAAAAATGATCATAATCGTAGCTCATTCCCAATATCATGTCTTTGTGTTAAAAAGGCAAGGAACCAAAGCTAAGGCATTCATCAGTGCCACAACATTCAACTAAAAAATTATTTGTAGTCATTTGAGTAAAAAATCACAAAATAAGGAGGAAAAAAATATTTTTCAATGGAATGAGAAAAAGATAAAAAACTAAATGTTTGGGTAGTGCAAATTCATAAAAAACTAGAAGTGATCCATGATCAAATAGGCAATGCAAGGCATAAGAAAAAATCACAGGGGGGTGGGGGAGCACAAATTTCAACTCCCACCTAGGAGAAAAATAGAGGGCACATAAATGAGAATTGTGGTTTATGGTTTAATTACTAGACACTCTTGAGAAGTATCATTAGGAACCCAAATTTTCAAAAAAATATATCTCAAATTATTTCATATAAATTTTTTGCCAGTATCAGGCTAAATTAAGGCAAGGGGTTGGTGTATTTTATTTTGTTTGATAGATGCTAAAGTAATGGATTTTTAAGTTTGGATTATGTTGTAGTTTGATTATTGATTGATGTATTATTTATATAAAAATAAAATTATGATTTTACTATTAGTAGGTTTTTGTATATTATTATGGTGGATAATGATAGATAAACTATAAAGCACATTCATGCATAATGGTTGAAAGACAATGGTAGCCCTTCTGATTATGATATATGAGACAAACATATACATCAAAACCCAATATTAAGATAAATTTTGAGTTTTATAGAATATTATTCTAAAAGTTGTACCTTTAGTGTGTGTGTCATGTGTCATCGTGAAAGATAGTAATAGGTAAACTAGAGGACATGCATGAGTAAAGATAACTCATAAGATAATAATATCTCTAAATGTTACTTTCTATCATATAACTCTTACTAGTGAGATTTGAGAAAAAAATATATATTAATTATATAAATATTGGTAGTTACGAAGCCAAAGAATACAACACTGTTAAGATCACATCAATTCTCATATTTATGACTTATTAGGTTAAAAAATAAGAATGCATATATGAAACAACTATAAATGGGAGTTGAGGAGTTTCACAAAAAGTATGAACATATGAATAACCCTCAAGCAATGATGATTAGCCATTTAGGTGGTAAAATACTAAGTGGATAGCTAGGGACCATCATTGGGAAGAGCATAATAGTTGATGATTACCTTGTATGTAGAGGTGTCAAATAGGTCGAGAGGCTTGGGCAAGGCCTAGGGCCCGACATGACATGGCATAATCTAGAATCATGCCTCAGTATGGTTGGGCTGCCCCTTGACATGGTTCATGCGGTGCTGGGCCGGCATGAACTGTGCCTCATGCCGGGCCAGGCATGACTCATGTGTCTAGTAAATCAGCCCTGGTGATCATCAGTCAAATCCCCTTCAGGCAGTTACTTGGGATAATTTATTTTTTTTAATTCGACCGCCAAGTCATGGTACGGTCCATTTTAAAAATAAATGCTGCCACGTGGCTGATTGTAATTGGTCGCCCACGTGGCCATTTTTTTATACATGGCATGGTCAGCAAGATCATGCCCATCGTGTTATGCTAGGCCGATGGATAGCACACCGTGCCTTGCCTGGCACGACATGGAATTTTAACTATGTTGTGCATGGCACGGCATGGTGTCATGACCATGCCAAGAAAAAATGAGCGTGCCGGCACGGCATGACCCATTTGACACCTCTACTACTATGTTATTAGAGCACTAAAGCATTTTCATAATAGTCTAATATTCATTCTATAATTAAGTATAATAACAACCAAATAATTTAGATATGTCATCATGCTTAATGAAATGGACCAACCATATAATCTAGTCTTATAAAAAATTTAGTTGTATCTTTTTAACTAGAGTAGTAGCTAGCTCATCATTGGTTAATCAAACTACCTATATAAATCATATGAGATCAATGTCTAGACAAAAATATGGTTTACTACTTTATGACCTATATACTTGTGAAACTGGTTAAATGAGAGACTCTTATCCAATAAGATTTTGGAATAATGTATAATTCTAAAAATTAGAAAAAATAACAAAGTCACAATAATTCACAATAATAGCTTATATCTTTTTTAGAGGGATGTTGAATAAATGATTTTATCCATTAGAATTCGAGTATCTTCCGTATAATGAGAAGTATCTACTCATATGTGATAATAGTTTGTTGGATAATTTTGTACTGTTGTCTTAGAAGCCTTTTTATAGTACTTTTTCAACAACCTAGTTTATCATTCTTAGCATGCTAGCTCATTATCATGATTTTCAAATTGGCACCTCACATTTTTCCTCTAGCATGGATAATTTATTTTCTCGTGTTAAGAGCTATTTCATGGTGGTAGGAGGATATTGATTCAAAAAATGATTGTTTTCAATGTAAAATTTTATCAAAAGATTTTCAATAGGCTATCAATATAATATATTTTTACTTTTTGCATGTCTTGACCAAAGCTCCAAAGTTACAATTATATTCAACTTTGTGCCTCTTAATGTTTAGAAAAGAATGAATGCCTTGCCTTCCCCACAATAAACATTGGTTTTGATAAATAAACACTTTTCATAGATCAATGAAATAACTAATTAAATCATGTGATAGTTTATGAAACCATGCTTGGGATGATCACTAAAGACTTGTGGAAAACAATTTGCATATGAGTCAGTCATTTGCAATATTTATGATCATGAGTTGATTAAAGTGTAATATGTGACCATATAGATCAATAATCTCATCATATAGTTAGTTGTGACTATTTTACTTAGCTTGGGAGAACATATATGGATATATTTTGTTTATTTTGGTGACCAAAGTTGTTCGTCACTAGTCGGCTAAGACTTGGCCTTTTTTGATGGTGGGGCCAAATGTCTGGATGTCAGATGCTAAGCTGATATCAATCTATGGGATTGCTAGCATTGTAGTTGATAGTAGTTTTATTGCTTCATGGGGAATTGGAATCCTATTTTTCCCCTTATCAATTTTTTGGTAGAGATAATATTTTATGATCAAAGGTCAGTTGATTCCTTGGAATCTCATTTCCAATCATGCATAAAAATGGGGTTGAGGTGGAGTAGGAGGGTGGAAGCTGTATGCAAATTATTCATTATTAGTAAGAGCGTCATCTTCATTTGGCTACCAAAGTATTTTTTTTTTTCTTTTCTATGGATGTAGAGTTGAGTGACTTATCCATAACTTCTCACAATTGTGTTTATTCTTCTTTCTTACACTCTTCATTTATATGCTATACTAATAGCTTATTTTTTATAGTTGGACTCCATTTTCATAATATATTATAAATACTATTAGTATAAATCACTATGAATCAAAAAACAATGAGAAGTCCTAGATAGGAATCCTGTGTTGACTCAAGTTCAAGGCCACAAAATGGTTCCATAAAGTGTTAGATTTTTATTCCATAGCTTTCAATAGATGATACTAAGTATTGAAATATAATTTTTAAACATGTGGATCTTATAGGTCTTGGATATTTACATCTAGGAATCATTATGCCTTAAAATATTTTGGATCTTGGACCTCCATACTTTGAGTTAATAGAAATTGACCCTATTGGCTTTCACTTTAATACTCCATGGACTTTCTACAAGAAATGTTACCTGGCTCTATTTTTTGGATACTCACTATAATGCTTGAGTAAGTTCTTGTAGACATAATATTATTGAAACTATTCTATTCTAAAATTCATTTTTTGATGTTTTTTTATATTAATTGGTTTGCATCATTTTCTTATTTTTATATATGAATTTGCAATGAACTACATTTATGAAAATGTATTTGTTCTTTATTTTTCATAGTAGATTCTTTGGTGCATAGATTTCAACTTACGCATGGAAGATAGAATAATCAATTATTGTGGAATATAAGTTTGTTGTTTACAATTAAGATTTAACTAGATAATCTATTGATAAGATTTTAACAGAAAATTTTAATAGGTTTATCTTGACTATGAAGAATGGTGAAATTTTAACTTCTATTACACTTGTTTGTATTGAATGGGACCATTATGGTGTAATTATTTTGTACTAACATATAAAATAAATTATATTTTTTTATTATAAATACTATGACTTTCTTAAAGTAATTAATATTCACATATACTTGTTAATAGTTATTATGATTCATAAAGATTGAGATCTAGAAATTGTATTATAAATACTATAAATTGGATAATTTTATCAAGTATGTGGTGAATATTGATTACTGATGGAATCCAAATCATAGTAGAAGGATTGATGATGCATTCTGAAGAAACTTATAAGTTTTGATATTGTCAAACCCTTCAGGTAAATTTTGATCTGATATTTCATATAAGTTAAGTGGAAAATCTTGAGGAAATAATTAATGATTGATTGAATTAGATTTTCAATAAGTTAATTCAATCAGTGTGTATTTGTAATCTAAACCTGGATAATTTAATAAGTGTTAAATAACAAAAAGAACAAATTATTTTAAATAAGTTAGGATAGTGGTATAAATTATAATTAATATAAATTAAAAGTAATATAATTTATATTAGGAGCCTGATATCTTATTTAGAACTAAGTCCCTTCCATATCCTTATTCATTATCATAAAAAATATTTTAAAGATTTTGTTTATTTGTTTAGAATATGAGTGTGGATATTATCATAATAATTAACTTGATTATAATGAATTTTTTTTTATTTTATTATCAAACTAAATTAATTTTGATCATATATATATATATATATATATATTCTTTTAAAATTTTAAAAACTGAATTTATCACATTATTAAATATTTTTTAAGATTTGATATAATGCGTGTTTGTTAATATTTTGATTTTTAAAATATATATTATTATGGCTCGAATGATGCTATTCCACTATAACCTATTTTTCTTAGTTGAGAGACTAAAAGAAGGTTGATATGGAAGATGACTCTAATGATCGCACATACTCTATCCCAGGTTTGTTGTTCTTGTTTAAACAATAATAATTTTTAAACAAATAGAATGATCATATCCTACCTGCATTATCACGATAAGAATTTTTAAATCCGTATTTGCCCAACAAATTTTATTATGAAATCAACAATCACATAACATAAAAAAGTTGAGAGAATAAGTATAACATTTTCAATAAGGAAACATGTCTTTTCTCACTTTTCATTCCTTTTATTTTTGTTAGATAAGAAAGTATGTTCATGAATAAAATTGTAACATCTACTAATCGCATGTATGTATTATTTTTAGCACATGATGACCCTAATATAACAAAAGTTTCTACCTTGATTTTAAGAATGAAGAAGTCTGATGTTCATAATTTTTTCTCATATAATCTTTAATTTCTTTATTCTCAAGCTAGATGGTAGCAAGGATAGTGATTAACCTAATCCTATTTCTATGTGATTGTCCATCACATAATTTTCTCATCCATTTAAGGGCATTTCAAGTGGAAGGTATTCATTTAGAAATGTCAGTCAAATGCCTATTCTCCATAGAAATTCTACTACTAAATTAGCATTTAACATTATTAGAGTAATTACAAAATTTACGCTAAACAAAAAAATCTTTTTTTTTTGAGTTTACATACATTTCCATACACATAAATAAGGAATGGTTAAAAAAAGTCATTGACATTCCAAAGGGTTACCCAAGCAAACCTTTCATAGTTGGGCATGAAATGATATGCATAAAAATGAGCATGCCCATATAATGAAACTTTGTAAGCTTTAAAATGGAATTGTTAATGTTGCCAACTACTTTAATTAATTCATCTCTAATAGAAGTCAGTGATTTTTATAATGGAAAATCTTTGTGAGTGGCTATCACTTTCCATTTCTTTTATAGTATGATGAGTGATAATTAATCTACTAGATTTCTATGATGATCTCTCAATTACTATCATTTAACAACTAACTCTTTTTGATGTAGAGTTGATATCTACTTTTTAAATCACTTTTACTAGTGAGATATCAAATTACTAATGAAGAGTTGATATGTAATAATGATTTGAAGGGGAAACCCCCTCCTTCATGGATTTTAATAAAAATGTTAGGATTGTTTTTTTAATTGATTTTTGGGTGGAGTATGAAAATATGGATTGTGGCTTTCTTTTTATAAAAATTTTATTGGGTTTTGTTTCAGCTTAAAAATAAAATGGTTTTTTTTCAGCTTAAAAATAAAAGGATTTTGTTTCAGCTTAAAAATAAAAATTCTTTGTTTCAGCTTAAAAATAAAAGGGTTTTGCTTCAGCTTAAAAATAAAAAAGGGTTTTGCTTCAACTTAAAAATAAAAAGGGTTTTGCTTTAGCTTACAAATTAAACGGTTTTCTTTCAACTTAAAAACAAAAGGGTTTTGTTTCAACTTAAATATAAAAAGGGTTTGTAAACTTAGGGAGTGTTTGTTTTTTCGGCTTAATGCTAAAAACAAATCAGTTTCAGCATTAAGCCAAAAGGTGTAATATTTTTTTTAAAGTTTTTCGCATAAAATTATTTTAAATATACTTAAACCGTTAAGTAATATTTTTTGGCTTTTTCTATTCAAAAAAAAAGGCATCTGAAAACTGCTGGATCAAAAAATGCTTAATCTAGCATTTTTTGAGTTCCCATTTATAAATAAAAAATACTCCCTCCCTTTCCGTTCGAAAATATTCTCTCTCATATCCACTCCATTTTATTAACTATAATACAATGGAGCTACCTGATTCAGCCACTAATCCCTCAGCTCACTTGCCTTTGGTTTTCATGACTCCCCCAAATGTTCAAATATCCATATGTAAATTATTCTCTATTTTTTATCTCTATCTCTAGGTTAAAATGCTCCAACAACACAAATTCTTCTCCATTTTTCCTCTCTATCTCTAAGATTTTAATTAGATTTTTTTAATTTTGATATCTTAGCCAACATGTTCATTTCCAGTTTCTATAGGTAAAAGTCCTTAGACATGTGCATCATCATTCAAATAAGAGACATTCCCATCAACCATTGCATGAGTATAATAACATCGCGCAAAAACAATTTCTTCCAAATTATTATTATGTAGAATATCACATTCTAATCCATATAAATAAGAAAAGAAAATACACAGGAAAATGCAATATAAATAATTAAAGGATAACTATACTGAATAATAAGTAATACCCATTATAATATTTTTTACTTGTACAATTCTTCATCTGAAAAAATTAACATAAACAAATACTCTATACACAAATTTATAAGCCAAAATAAAAATATCTAAAGCACCAATTGAATAAAAACTATTTGAGTATAAAACATAAATTTAAAATCACAACTAAACTAGTTTGTTAATTATTATGTTGCATCTACTCATTAAGAAAATCAAATCAACTAAACCCAATTGAATAAAATGTAATTCTTTTTATAGTTATGTGGCTTTTAGCTGAATTTGTAATTTCAAGTTTTATTTTATTATTCAAGTTTCTACAAAAAATTCATATTTATTTGGAATTATTTTCATTATAGGGAGAAAAAAATCAATATATTTCCGTTTCTATACTCGGTATGATAAGCCAAATAACTTTTGAATAATCATTAATTTTTGTTGGGTTTTTATACAGTATTAATCAAATTGATAAAACTAGTAGGACAAATTGGACTGATTCCACCTAAAGAAAGCACTTTATTGATCTTTGTCTAAAGAAATAGAGGCTTTAGATTGGGTGGAAGTTTAAAGCCTAGTGCTTGGTCTCGAATTGGTGAAGAATTAGAAAAGATAATTAGAAAACACTACACATCAAAACAACTAAAGAATGAGTGGGATTACATGAAAAGAAAATATCTTATTTGAAGTAGAATGTTGAATATGACTGAACACGATTGCAACTTTGTAACCAAAACTTTTGATTGGACAAATGAGAAATGGGCTGATTATTTGAAGTTATTTTTTTTTTACAAAGTTAAGTGAATCTTTAAAGAAATGTCTTAAATATATATGCATGACTGATTTGTTTTTTTTTCTTGTTGAATAGAAATATCTAGAAGCTAAATAATTCCATTATAGATCGTTACCCAAATTTAGATGAATTAGAGATATTGTTTGGAGGAGTATTAGCTATTGGATCTAAAATTGGAGTTCTGAAGGAGTGATTATTTCTGGGCCGGTGGAATCATCAACACATTCTACATCAGTCCCTAGTGAAACTCCAATTAGTTTAGAGGATGGTGATAATTTGTCAAGATATGCTAGCAAAGAAGTACAATGTTCAAAGAAGAAATAGAAAAAGAGAAAAAAAAGAGAAAACTCAAGATTAAATGAATAAAATAATGAATGCTTTAGACAATTTTGAAGGACCCTCAGTAAAGGAATGTATGAATATTTTAAAGAAACTCACAACTTACGAGGATCCTTTATATTATGTTGCAATTAATACATTTTGCACGAAGAAAGAGTATAGAGTGATTTGAGTTGAAATGGAAAGAGACCAAGAACGAATGAGATGGCTTCAAAGCTTAAAAAATGACATTTAATTTACTTTTTTGGAATTGTAGGATACATTTTCTATTTTTTACTTTGATGATTGTACCATGGTACTTCGATTGAGTTATTTTGGATACTTTATGTATTTTAATTTTTCTAATTATATGACTTGTCATGCACATAATTGTAAGAAAGTTCATGGCAATATTAATTTATATATGTGAAATGGGTTTGATGTGATGACACCATAATGTAGTGATATTATTCATTATTCATTATAATAACAATTTTATTAAGATTTTATTTCATAAAATTAATGGTTTTTTTAATAGATGTTCATATGGAGAATCCTTCACATCAATCAGATAGTTCGAGTTCATCATCAAGTGAAGATGGAGATATAAAGTCAACAGTGACAAGATTTAAAAAAAAAGGCTTATTGTTTTATTGCTCTATTTATTAAGAGACTCCTCCATTAATAAAGAAAGAGTTTCTACATCACCACCTACAAGCTCACTTTTCATTAAATAAGTTTTAAATGACACATCTAGTATATGTTATGAACTAATGCGAAGGGAAAAGCATGGATTTATTTCTCTATGTCAAATGTTTAGAGATAAAAGATGGCTTATTGATAGCAAAAATTTGAGTGTTGAAGAGAAAATGGCCATATTATTAATGACTTTAAGTCATAATCTTTGTAACTGATTATTAAAGTATATATTTCAATACTCCGACCAAATAATTCATAAATACTTCCATGAGGTTTTAGTGGTCATGGTGAGCTTCTCAAGAGTAATGATTACTCCTCCATCATTCAATAATAATGCAAATGGTATCTATAATCATTAGTTAAGACAAAATTTTAAGGTATAATACTTTTTATGTGTAAATATTTTCATCATATTTTTATTATTCTAATTTAAAAATAAACATCTATATTGGTAACAATTCTTTTTTGTAGGGTGATGTTGGTGCAATTGATGGAACTCTTATCCATGATGCATTCCCACTAAACAAAAAGTACCATTTTGAGGTCAGGAGAGAGGAGAATGTTTTCAAAATGTTTTGGCAATTTGTGATTTTGATATGAACTTTAAGTATGTAGTTGTTGGATGGGAAGGAACAACTCATGATTCAAGAGTCTTGATGAAAACAATTCATAACCCAGAACATAATGTTCTCGTGCCCCCCTTCAGATATATATTCTTATTTTATTTTATTTATTGTTATTTTTATTTAATAACATTATATTATACTAAATTCTCTTTTTCAGAAAATTATTATTTTGTGGATGCACATATACACATACTAGAGGTTTTATGACACTATATCATAATGTACGATATTGGTTGAGTGATTTTCATAGTGATGGTAAAGCTATAGGAAGAGAGGAGATATTCAACTTATGTCATGCAAGATTAAGAAATGTCATTGAACGTGCATTTGATGTTGTTAAGATGCATTTTTCAATATTGAAGAAAATGACACCATATTCTTATGCTTTACAAACAAAAATAGTCATGACATGTTTCTCCATTCACAATTTTCTTCAACAAGTCTCAGTTGAAGATAGATAGTTTTATGATGACACTAAAGAGGAATTGGAAAGTGATAGTGACAACCGAAATCAATGCTTGACTATAAATTACTTTTTTACAACTGCCGATCAAGAGTTCATGCTACAATTTCGAGACCATATTGCAAATGAACTATTTCAAATATTCAATTAACTTGTCATTTTAACTTTTAAAATTATATAAAATGAGATATCAAAAATAAGTATCAAATGTTTGTCATTTTAGTTATTTTTCATGGTGTGAAATGTGATGTTAAATATAAATATCAAATAAAATGGCTTCGGATATTTTAAAATTTTTACTTAAATTTTAATGTTTTTCTTTAAATATATATGAATATGCATTTGAACTAAACTATTTTAAATTTAATTAATATATGTGTTTTTAGCCTTTATAATGGTTATGAAATAAGATTAAATATTGACATCAAATATGATATCTTTAGATATTTGAATATATTGTAGTTAAATTTCTTAATATATTAAGCTATTAAGATGTTAATTTTTAATATGTAAAAAACAAACAACTTAATTCTTAGTAGAAATAAAATATTAAAAAAACAAACAACTTAATATTTAATGCTATTAAGTATCATTTAGTATTAAGCTTAAAAAAAGTTTTATTAAGTATTAAGTTAAAAAAACAAATGCCCCCTTAGAATTTTGGGAATAACTCATAAAGTTATCAATTATAAGAAGGCTCAAGCTCAAATTTCAATAACTCAAAAAAAATAGAAAAGTTATCACTTGAAAATAATATAAAAGAGACAAAAAGATGATCTTTGAGAGAATTGAATGAAATATATTGAAATGAGGTTAAAACACATGAATACGACAATAAATTTCATTAAGAATTAACTTATATAACTAGCACTATTAATGAAGGAGAAGAGAAGGAATGTACTATTAAGTAATAGTGAGGAAAATCTAAAGAAATGTTAGTTTATTACACTCAAAAATGACAAATAATTAGAAGGGTAACATGTAGAAATTAAAGCCAAAAAAATAATTGAAACATAAGAGGAAGCTATAATGAATAAGTTAGAACTTTCTCCAAAGTTTTAACACAATACATCATCATGGCACAAGAAGTCATAATATTCTTCAATGTCATGGTATTGATAGAACCTACTACCCAACTCAATCCCTAGCTATGATAAATGAAGAAGGGGAGAAGAAGAAGGAGATTCAGATTACCCAATATGGTGATTAAAAAGATATGCAAGAGAAAAACTATACAAATAGTAATCAACTTTTCCTAATATTTTTTTCCATGGCATTTTAGAAAAGGGAAGATGAACAAGTATTTTAGGAGATTTCTCAATATTTTTAGAATTTGGAAGTCAATATTACATTTGTTGAAGCCTGATCTCAAATATTGAATTACGTGAAGTTCATGAAGAATATGACAAACAGTAAGAGGAAGTTGAAGACCTTTGAAATGATAAATATGATGGAGAAGAATAATCCTTTCAACCAACATAAACTCCCAAGAAAGTTGAAAGTTTTGCAAAAATTTATGATTCCATACATTATAGGGGAGCACATTTTCTACAATATACTATGTAACTTAGGATAAAGTGTGGGCCCTATATCATTATTTATAGTGCAAAGGTGAAACCTTGGTGATATTACTCCAACTACTCTCTCACTTTAAATAGTTGATTGATCGATCAAGTTTCCAAATAATATTATTGAAGGTGTGTTGGTAAATATTGAAAAAAAAAATTTCTAGTGGTTTTTATTGTGCTAGATATGAAATAAGACCATATGATTCATTGATCTTGGGATAGTCATTCTTAGCTAATAGAAGGTATAAATTGATGTCAATAATGAGGAGTTCATACTTTATCTGGGTGAAGAACAAGTAAAATTCAAACTCTACAAAAGTCTATAGAATCTAGACTATGATGAGAAAGATTGCTGGAGGATAGATAGTCTCTTATGCATCACAATGAGACAAATGGTGAAATTTAGATAGAAAGACTTTTTAGATGATCGTTGGCCCAAAGAAGATAGGGAAGATGAAAAATTAGATGAAAAATTAGATGAAATTTTAATTAAAAAATAGTAGAATTGATAATAAAGAAAAATACTATTATGATGTTTTGGTATTCTTTAGAGTCATAATTTCTAGAGAGTTTGAATGAGACTAATCTAAAAATGTGAAGAAAAAGGTATAAATGATAGAATTCTTGATTCAATAACATGGAGATATTATTGAGGAGATTTTTAAGATTGCAAAAAAACTACAAGCAAAGAAAATTCACCAACTGATCATTAATATGCTAGAATATAAAGACGATATAGGGACAATTGAGATAAAATATATGAAGGCATACAAAGATGAAATAGTTATAAAAAAGGAAGTCTATCCTTTTGAAAATGTTGTGACAATGGAGACAACAATGTAGTAGGCAACAATGTCGTGACTTCTTCTAAATTAAGAGATAAGGCTATGACAATGCTAGATAAATGAAGAAATTTATACTAGGAGATAAGGTTATGACAATGTAGGAACAAAAGTTTAAAGAAAGTAACAAACTTTTCAAGGGTCATGACAAATATAATTCAAAGAAAAATTCTACACACACTCCACAAAAAGTCACAACATTATCAAAGAAGAACGTAGACAACAATGTTATGACTTCTTCTAAAGTAATTGCATCCAAGTAAGAATACCCTAAAAAAGATATTTGAAAAGATTATTTGATGCTCAAGGAGAGATTAAGAAGATAATTAGAAAAGAAATACTATATGAAGAAGCTTTACTAGAATGTTGAGATCACTGACTAAATTGGAGATCCAATGAAAGAATAAATTGGAGATCCAATGAAAGTCTAGCTATAGAAGTATCAAGTGGGCCATGTCACGCCAGCATGGTCCATTTTTTCTAGGCATGGTCATGCCACCATGTTATGCCAAACACGACATGGTATAATTTTCGTACCATGCCTAGCATAGCATGAGAATTATGTGGTTGGCCCAGCACAGCATAGTGGCATGCCCAAATGTAGCACCATGCTAGACCATGAAAGATGATTCTTTCTAAACTTTTTATGTGAAAACATAATGGGTGATCAGCCTACATGGTCTACCAATTGCAATCCACCACCTAACCAACATTCCGGCTTACTTGACTAGCTTTAAAAAAATAATAGACTGCCCTATTAGGCGGTCACCTGATGATATTTGACTTATGAACCTTAGCTGGTCTCGGGTCCCTGAGTAGCCAGGCCAGTGAACTGTTCCACCGGGCCAGGCACATGGTCATACATAACTGGCATGAGGTACGGCTTATGCCCACCTAGCATGACATGCACCATTCCATGGGGTGGCACAACCCAGGACCAAGCATAGTTTTAGACCATGTCATGTCAAGCCAGGCATAGCTAAACTAGCTATGGATGTTAAATGTAACACTCATTGGGAGGCAACTCAAAAAATTTCATTTTTGGGATATTTGATGAATGAACTTGTTACACTTCTAATTCATATAGAAAATAATAAATCTCAAGATTTAAGATTCTATTTCTCAAAGAAAATTGTTCATGATGACACACAAACCCAGTCAAAGTAATTCCTTGATGGTGTTGTATTGCATTTCTTTTATTTTATTATGATGTTAATGGTTAATTTCAAAGATGGAAGGAGATTCATTGCTTGAGGATGAGCAATACTTTTAATGTGGGAATTTATTCGACACTCCACAAACTATCTTTTTTTTGAGGGATTTGACATATATTGACTATTATATTTGTACATATTTGAGCATTTATAAAAGATAACTCATTAAATATCTATTTTATGAGAATTTGATAAATATTAGTGAAAACATAGTTATTTTGGGTGAAATTTGTAGTCTAGGTGGAGTGATAGCTTGGAGGAGAGAGAAACAATTGAGAGTCATGATATTTCTCATTTCATGACTTGTGTACACCTTCCAATATATTATTGAGTAGTTGTGGTATCAATTTTTGATCATAAATCTACAAACTTTCATGAAAATCTTTATACATCATAGATATATTATGGAGTTAACATAATATTTCAACTATGCAATATAGTCTTCAAACTATGATATTTTCTTAGAGTCACAACCATACTATCTATAAAATACCACATCATTATTTTTATGTCATGATAGTTAAATACCTCTTTAATACAATAAGACATAGAAATTTCTAGTATCATGACTTATTTAAACAGAGACAAAACACCATGTATTTTGAGTCATATCAATATTTTTTGATGGGACATTTTATTCAAAAGAGCATATACTCTAGTCATGTATTTTATAATGTCATGATTTTGCGCACCAGTGAGAAAACACTAAAGCCATGGTCATTCCCAATACCTTGAATTTGTGTTATAGGTATGAAATATATATTAATCATGGTAATTTCAAGTATCATGATATTTTATTCTAGAAAGAAATAATAAAGTCACGGTAATTTCTAACACAATGAATTTTTATTCTAAAAAATTGTCTTACTTTTAGTCATCTCCAGCACCATGCCAATTTATACCAAAGAAATATTACTTGAGTTATAGCATTCATTGCCACATGACTTTGATACTCAAAAAATCTAACGAGACAAAAAAGTTCTGACCTCAAGCCAGCATCATGACTTTCTACTTAACGCATTATACAAACCCTCAATGTATATATGCGACAATTATAAGATTTTGTAAAACAAAGGGAAAAATGGAGAAGAGAATAATCAGATTTCAAGCCAATAATGCTAAAACCCTAGGTATGCAACTTCCAACTTCTAATTAGTGGCAAAGAAAAAAAGAACACGAGTGATATTTGATTGGGTTTAGGTTTTGAAATTTGGATCCTAAATATCTCATGTGAATTCTTTTTTCATGTAAAGCTAAATTGAGTTCTAAGGTTGGAATAACATACTTGTGTTTGATGATTATATGATTTTATAAAGATTATGTGTGTTAATATTGTGGTTTAGATATTGATAGATATGAATATTAATTAGAACTAAAACTTAGAAATTCATAGTTCACTATAATATAGGTTTATACATATCTGTCATAATGGATAGTGATATGTAAGTCACAGGACACATTTATACAATATGATAAGAATGTTCTGATAACTCTTTTAATCTTATTATATGAGATAAACTCATATGTGAACACCCAAAGTTGATGTAAGTTTATTTATGCAAGTATAGTACTTATGGAGCCAAAAGCATGAATATACTTATGACCAATCAATTGTGTGTATTCTAGATAAATTGACCTTAAGTGATGTAGGAATTAAATGGAATGTCTAATCTAAGAGATTCACCATAGTGTGTGGATCTTGTATCAGCTATGGAAAATGGTAATAGATAAAATCATGGAAAAAACACAAGAAGAGGTACTTCATATGGTAGTGATAGTCTTTTGAGTCAATTCTTCTTATATGATTTTCATATGTGGGATTCAAAGGATGACTTATGTTAATTGTCATGAGCATAGTTCATATGAAGTCAATGTATAAAACATTTTTATTACCACAATATCTAACATTTTTATGATATTAAAGGTTAAGGAATAGAAGTGTATATTCAAATTAATTATCAAATACAATTGATGCATTACCTAAAAAGAGAAGATGTCCAAATAACCTATGAATGGAAGAACATGTGGCTTTGATGGTAAAATACTAAGGCGAAAATTATGAGAAGACTATACTTGGTAGTGACAGTCTAAGGATAATAGTCACCTCATATGGCAAGAGAATACTAGAGTATTTTCACACTTTATCTGCCTTTCATCCAATAATGAAACACAACTTTGACCAAATACTAAAGAAATATCATCATGGATATGTAAGTAAGTCAACCGTAGAATCTAAGTATTCAATCAAAAACTCAAGTCTATCTATTAGTTAATCGAACTACCTATATAATCTTTGTGAAAGTGATATTTAGACTTATATTTATATTACTATTTATATGACTCATATACTTTAGAACTAAGTTAGACTAGTGACAATCACCTAGTGAGCTTTTGGAACAATGTCATTAAACAATAAGTTTTGGTACCCTCACAAAGTAACAATGCTATAATACTATATAAAAACTCTAATACTAAATATAAGGTAAAATCCAAGATATTGGCATTTCCTTCTAATACCAAATGTTTGGGAACCGTGATGATGATGTAAGGTTTCGAGAAGGGGAAAGAAGAATACTCAAATATGAAGCACACAAATACACAAGAGAAATATCTATAGAGAAGAGAAAGAACATGTAGAACTTCAAAGGGAAATTTCCACTTAAAAACATTAGGTATTTTGTTCTCACTTGCTAAGTATATTTAATTTTATAATTACTTTTATAGTAAAACAAAAAATCTCTTCAAACTTAAGACCTGAGACACAATATCACATCCATATTGTGACTTAATTCATGTTGGGACACCATAGAATAAGATCATGCCTTGAATCCTTAAGTCATTCAGTTGAACAATAGGTTTCGACTCCATTCAAGTTAAGAATTTACAATTCAGGTCAAGACTCAATTTGAGTCCTGACTTCATAATTTTAAGTCACAACACCAAATACTTATTAAGACTTCATTCAAGATCATGACTTCATAATTTTAGATCATAATACTAAACACAAAGTATTCCAATTACAATAATTTAAAATATGTTATGACTACACAATTAAGGTTATAACTTCATAATTTAGGTCACAACACCAAATCTAAGTTCTTCCCGTCACAACAACATAGAACATGTGACTCCATTCAAGTTAGGATTTCATAATTCATGTTGCGGCACCAAACATATATTAAAGTTTCATAAGTATGTGCCATTTCTATCAATGCTCATTGATTATTCACTCCAAGAATGAGACTATTTTTTGTAATGAGAGTAGAATGATAGCATCATAGCAATAGTCTGACTTTGTAATAAATTGATTATTTGTGATAGTGATATGAATATTGACCAAGGGATATAATCTCTATTTCGAAGGCTCACATTTCTGCATAGTAAAATTTTATGTTCTACGTCTTTAAAGAGTTTTTACCATATACCTAATTATTCAATTATTATCATAAAACAATTTATGCACAAAAGGTCATAATCATTGTTATAATAACATTGATGGCTGAAAATAATATCATTTGTTTTTTTTCCTAAACATTATCATATAGTTTTTTTTTGAAAAATATATAATTTTAACCACTTTTAACAACTATACATTTGCTAAATAGTATTGATCTAACTTTTATCTTCAACTAAATTACATACTAATGCCAATGTCCATCTTAATTTTAATGTCCAAATTCGAAATAGCCTTTGCTAACAAAAAACAATTCCATATAACACTTTGTGATATTTAAAAGAATTTAAAATATTTCACAAACATTATAATTATCAATTGACAATTATATATATCTAAAATTAACTTATGAAAAATTATGACTATCTAAATAATAAAGTCATTGGCCAAATACTAGGATTTTTTTTGTTAGATATAATTAACTTTCTAAAAATTAGATTAGTAATCACCTGTGAACTCTTACCCAATGTTCTATGTATTTTCTATGTGAAGTCTCATTATGACCTTGGTTAGAATTAATTTAACATAAGATAAACTTCAGAAAAATAAAATAGAACTAAACCATGACAAAGTAGAAAAATAATCATTTAAGAAACTTCATGTGTATCCAAGAAAACTAGAAAAATTAAAAATGAGAACAAGCAAGAATAAATTTTTGGTGGATGTGATTTCTACATTATCTCAAATATAATGAAAATTAATTTGAAATCTATTTATATAGATTTCTTGAAATAAACAAATCGTAAGACACACAAGTGATTTTCCTAAGATTAATTATATTTTGTGGAAAATATATTATGACATAGCATATGATATAAAAATTAAAAATATTGTTTAAAATCACATTGCATAAATATATTAGAGGGGAAAAGGTGTTTGACATAAACAAAGTAGACTTACAATCAGCAAGTTGTTGAGGAGTAGACAATTAAATTATGGTTTAGCATGTTGTATGCTGAAAATGGTAGGATAAGGTTCAAAGTGAAGGAAAATGCGACACCTCCAATCTTGTGTTGAACTAACTCTTTGATACATTCTCCAAAAAAAAAAAAAAGACATGATAGAACTCCATAAAAACCATAAGTAACTAGGGCATATGGGTGTGTGAAGAAAAATTCATTTTCTCGACTCGAATGAAGTATGGATAAGTTTATAAAGATAAGATAGTTTACCAAATAAAATATTAACAATCTCATTAGTAGACATGATCGATGCAGCAATGTGGTTGATACACTTTTTATTTCTTATGCTAAAACATATTCATTGTCTATTATTTCAATAAAATGATAAGAATCATACAAAACTAAAAGAAAAAGTATCACTAAATCAAAATCTCAACCCAAATAAAAAATATTTCAAAACATGAGATCATAGCAGAATCAATCTTAAATTTAAAATTGGGACAAAAATTTAAAAATCTTAGACAAGTACTAACTAAAGATATTGAGCTTCAAAATACTGAAATTAGGCAAATTGCAGTGAGAATTTGTTAAAAAACGTAGTTTTTTGAAAATTTAAGGTGGGAGAAGCAATTTATATTAACCTGGTCTCATTTGAATGATTTCAAACAGCACAAAACATTATTCCTAATTAGTTCAAGTAAAAAATACTCATGGACAATAGTTGACCATATACACATTTTTGTGTCAATGAGTTCGATGAATGACCAATGTTCAATATAGTGGCAGTAGAATATGCCAATTTTGTTAGAGTAGATTCAATCGATGTTGTTAAGATTAACCCATAAAACTAATATGATGGACAAACATATGTTCAAATTGAATGAAAAATAAATATTTTAACATCATACAAACATGTTTAATTAAACTCAAAATTGATAATTTATAAGCATTTATCAAATTATTACAACGTGTAAGTCATACTAACTAATATATAGTGTTATCATAGAAATACCACATAGTAATGAACACAATTTGCATAATCTATCATCATAAAAAGACTTCAACTCAATCTTTGATGAAATAAGAATTTACTTTCAAGCATGGAGTTCTTAAATAGTGATTGTGTGTCAATGGTTAAGAGAAAGTTCATTGTAACCAGACATGTTTCTAGTGGTCACTATAAAACTATTCTTGACATCCTTTATATATTTGTTACAAGTTAAACTGGTCGAATTGAGAAATAAAATAAAACTTTTAAATTTAAGTCAAATCAATTTTGAAATATAACCTACTTAGTCATTCTATATTATGTTTATGCATACTTCTTTTTATATATATAATGAAACAAATGGTTTAGACATACACGCTATTATTTTAAATTCTTATATTTTGTTTTTTATAATATTTTATTTTTACCTATGTATTCCCATAATTTAGTGTAAAATAGATAAATTTTTTAAAGATAATGCAAGTTAAGTTTAGATTATTTTTACTTATATGATTTTGCATAAGTTAAAATTAAATAAAAAAATAAAAAATAAAATTCACCACCATGGATCATTATGTAGTAGTAGTATCTATTAGCTCTTACATACATAACATTAGCCCCCAAACAATGTTATTTTGGACAAACTCATCAAGATGTATGTGTCTTTTCATTCAATCCATTATTATTTTCATGTCCAATGATATTGATTTAAAATCTACATTTGTTTGTATTATTCTAGCTATGTTCGAGAAAAAAATAACTCTTATAATCGATTGCATACTCCCCTCAAAAGTATAAGCCATATTTTTTGAAATGCTTTTCTTCTTTTTTTCAATTTTCAATGTTAAACGAAAGTAAGTAGAAAAATAACTTAGAAAAAAAGGTGGTTCATGTTATACCTTTATTATGATGTCTAATTTTATTAGTTAGTAGTATCCCAAAAACTCATTAGAAAAAGTATTTTTTTTTAGAAATATCCACACGTATATGTGTCATACAACTAGTAAAAAATGACTTTTGTCTAAATATTGATCCCACATAAATTGTATCATTAGTTCAATCAATCATTAGTAATAAAACTCAATTCTAGTAAAATAGATAGTTCAAATTATTATATAATCTCAAATTTATGGATTTGTCTATATAATTTTTAAGATATATATTTAAATAGTTTGAACTATATTGGGTTTGAATATACACATGTATTGGGTTGTTGTGTAATAAATTTTTGACCAAATAGCATACATGGTGGTTATCACCATTGAGTCCATCCCAAAGATGATCTTCTCATAGTTATCCCCTTAATATTATACCACTGAGACAACAAATCATATATGCTTAAGAGTAATTCATAAGCCCATATATTTTAGGTAATTCATCAACTATTCTTGATGATTACTTCATATTTCTATTCTTATTATCTAGTCTAATCTATTATAAAGACCAAAAACTAACATGGTTTGTAAGTATTTCTAAAGTTGACTTCAGAAGAATTATACTCACATTATTAAAATTTGTTTATCATAAGTTTTACTAATGAGAACTATACAAGTGAAAGCAACTAATGGGGTTATCATGTCCTTGTGAGTCATAATATATTTTTACACATCCTATGAATTACATGTCACTATTCTCATAGGTTATGATGTGACTCTCACACAAAAAGGTGAAAACTTTAGGAGAATGTTATATATAATATCCAATTCAATTGAGAACTAGTTCTTCTAAGTTGTATAATAGATTAGCTTGTAAAATCATTCATGCTTTTAGCTTCATAAGTATCATATTAGTGATTAACATACACAAGTTTCGAGTTTTAATGTATAGGTTTATCTTACATATTGTAGTCAAAAGGGCTTTAACTTCCTTCCTACCATATGTATAATTGAGCCACATGATTTACCTATCACCATTCACCATATCAAATTACATAAACCCACTAATAGTCAAATCCTTAATTCAAGTTTTATTAAATCACACATTCATTAATATACATAACACAACATAAATCAAAACATATTCACTAATATAAAAATCATCTATACATCACACAAACATGATAACACATATTTTAGATCACATATTATTTTGATATATATTCTCAAATCTACTATAGAGATGAGGAGTTTGAAAGTTATTCCATTAAACTTTAGGATTTAGTTATGTCTTGCATCTCTTGCTTTTTTGTAAACCCCATAGGGATTGAGAAAATTGTCTCTAGAGTTTGGTTGTTATTCTTTTGATTTTTTATGGTACATGAAAGAAGAAGAAGAAGATTAAAGGTCTTTTTTTATTTCTCCCTCTTTTCTCTTTTACACTTGAATATTTCTATATTATTTTAAATAGAAAGTCATGGTTTTTAGAAAAAAGTTGCTACTTTCACTTTCAATTCTCAAGCATGAGATTATAATTGTAAAAAATAGTTACAACTCTAGAATATATCTCAATCATTTTATAACACAAAGTCATGATACTAGGTAATGTCTATGACTTTTCTTATGTATCATATGGTCATGGCACTAGTAATGGTCTTAGTTAGAAATGGCTTATTGTGTGCACTATATGGCTATGGTTATGGGAATAGCTATGAATTTGACATTAAATTCTCTTAAGAATCATATATCCATGGCATTGGAAATAATCATGTCATTAGGAATCACCTCTCATGTGCATCATAGGGCCATGAAACTAGAAATGAGCATAGCACAAAGAATGACCTGTCTTATATCTCAAGTAGTCATGGTGTTGGAAGTGGTCATGACACTAGCCCCGACTTATATTTTTTATCATATGGCTAGTGTACCACAAAAAGGTAATGGCACTAGCAATTGGCCATACATAGAAGTCATAGTTTTGCCTCCTCTTGAGGATAAGAGATGTGCCCTTGGGGAATGGTCATACTTAAGTAAATGTTCTATATAATATTGTGTCCAAAAGTTATGGTACTAAATAATTATTACAACTTTAGCTTGAGTAGTTTTGTCTCTATAATATTTTGTAGTTCAAAAGTTATAGCTTTGTAAAAATATTAAAACTCTAACTTAAGACTATAAAACCTTATTAAAGATAAATTCATTGCACTAGAAAGTAGCCATAACTTTTAGCAATAGTAAAGTACTTGGTTACTATAATATAAAATTACTATCATAGTCATTTAATTATTATGAGATAAGTATAGTCATAATTATAGGATAATATCATAGTCACAAAGAATATGTTACATAGTTAAAAGATTATACTAAGGAGATGAAAGAGTCATGACATACAAAGATTGTCATAACCAATTAGGTTGAATTTTAGCCAAGAATGGTTGCCAAAACTATGTGATGCTCCATAATCTACCAATAGCCAAAAGTCTCCAAAAAACTAATGATTTCGTAGCTATTCTTTTAAATTAACCAAAACTTAAAAGTCATAGAATTGATTCATTTGTCTCATTCACATACTTATACATTATTTAAAAATAGTAAAATACCTAAGAATGTTTGATAATTTGAACACCATATTTTGCTTTATAGTGTTAAACAAACAAAAGGAAAAAAACCAAAATACCTACATAAAAAATCTAGACTAATGAATTTGAGTGATCTATAGTATAATGCAGCCTGATTAGAAATGGTAGAAAATGAGTCAATATTTTTTCAATAAATTGATTATAAAAAGAATTACAAGACAAGTGAATGATGAGATAGTCAAGATTATAAATATTAAACCCTGCTAATGCACTCATGATCAAATATAGTAGATACAACATCTTTTAATGATATAAAATAGTAAGGTGATGCCTTATTCAATTTAAGATAATATGTGTAAACAATCTTTTGAAACTAATGAGGTAATGAAAATGGAACATGCACAATAAAGATACAAAAAATTAAAAAAAAAAGGCAAAACACATCTCCAAGACAAGCACAAGTATAATTGGAGGTGGAAGTCATATCTAGTACACAAGAGCATTTTAGAATGGGAAATGGATGAAATTAATATATCGATATCTTTAACTCCAAAAAATAGAAATGGTGCTTCTAATGAATCTCAAACTTGAGACTTATCACCCTTGGATGAATGTAATTACTATTGTACCAGAGTATGACCTTTAATACATTCATTCAATACAAAGACTTCTTAGGTGATCAACAAACCAAATATTATTCTCACTCAAATATTTTTAACTTTAAAGTTATTATTAGATATTGTATGTTAGTATTTTTATTATCGCACACAAGCACAAGTATGAATGAATTGTTAAAAAATAAAATAACTAATATAGTTTTCAAATTCATCACGACTCTTCCTAACAAACATATGATCCAATGAGAGTGTATGAATCACCCCAAGAAAATCAACTCTAATAAATATATGTTCTATTGTCATATGCTTAGAACTCACATATAAAGAATAATCATAACACAACAATGGAAGTGAATATAAACAAAAATACACCATGATCATTTTGGATTTCAAAGAAAAATGTATGGAACACCAAAATAAAAAATATTCAGTGTTCTATTTGATACTAATAACAAGAATAGTTTAGTTAGTTGAGCTAACTTTCATGACTCAAAATAATGAAAGAATTTAACTTTAACTATATGAACAAGACTGATCGTTCAACAGATATGTGGCCATTAACAATATAACTCATGATGGAAATTACAAAGTCTTTTAAACTCCTTGAGGTTTGCTTTATTTCATAGGTTTGTCGAATAAGGATGGTATCACATAAATCATTATGTAGAAAATTGTTTGTGACATTTTATTCCATATAATGAAAACTTTCTATGTACTTGCCTCATGCTACAAGTTTAATTAAAAATCTATATCCTAAAACACTCTCTGAAAAGAAAATTATGCTGACAAGGATTTTTAAAATCAACTAAGTATAAGGTATTGTTTAGTTTGTAACATGAAGAACATATGTAAAATATATGCCAATAACATTTTCTTAGTTTTCGTCACCAAATATCAAGATTCCTTTGTGAAATATATAGTATCTAGAAACGAGTTAGAAAAAGTTGATTCCTTGGTAGTTGATATTGTTTCAATCCACTTTATTTTCTTTGATTCCAAACACATTCAACTATTGATTTCTTATATTTAGAAATCTTTTGAAGTGATAGAGATGCAATCTTTCTAGTTATTTCTTTTTTTAATACTTAGGTAATGATTTTAAAAGGCTGAGTGTTAGAGATGCTGACAAGGTTTGAATTTCGGCATTCTTTCTATAAATAATGAATTTTATTAACTTAGGTGATATTATCTTAGGAATGTATTAAAAAGCTAAGTCATAACAAAAATCTAAAGCCATCCTTAGATATCAAAAATAAAACACTTAAACATTTGTATAGAGATAGCCTAAGTTATTTAGAACTCTGGGCATGAATTGGTTTGTTCTTACAAAATGATGTGATTGATTTATCTTTTTGAACCAACACCAATTTTTCTATATAAATTTAAACTTTTTGGTGATTAAAAAACAAATAGTTGTGGATAGAGCTAAAGATATGAATCCCTTAATTAAGTTGGTTATACTACTATTGGAATTAGTAAACTCATCGCAATCAAGCATTCTTTTTTCATATAGATGCTTAGATGATTTAAGAATTTAATCAAGCTCAATCAATCCAAAAAATACTAATGTATTATTTTTATAATATATAATCTCTTTACATGGCTTTCTAATTTTGGTGTTGTTGATATTTTTTTTATAATTTATGAACATTACTATCATTTTTTTAGATTTTTAATCTTTTCTAAGAAAGCAAACTTTACTTTTTAAGATCATTCACATGATCAACCTTCAATGAAAAAATTGTATGAATATTCAAGTTATATAGGTACACTTTTTTCATATGCATTTCATAAGTCATTGATTAATATATCTTATTCACGTGTAAGGTTGAGGCATTCAAGGATGAAGTGAGCATGCTATGCTTTTAGAAGAAGAGTTTCCCAACTCATTTATAGATTCAATCATTGTTACCTTCATTACCATGTTTTCATATTTTTAAGGTTGGGGCATTCAAGGATGAAGTGAGAATGCTTTGAAAATTTAAAACACTTCACATGATCAATAATCCTTTTGTAGAGTAGATGTATTAGAAATATTGTTGATGTCATTTCTACCCAGATATGATAGACAAAATGTTGTGTGTGGAAGCTTTATGCACATAGATGTGATTTGGGATGATTTAAATTGCTTAATGGTTCAAATCAATTTGAATGAAATACCACTTAGATGTGGTTTGGAATTATTTTTGTACTCTCAACTAGAGTTAATGAAATGACCAAAATACAAAATTGGTTCATCCCTATTATAAGAAAAATTTGAATTGTGTGTGGAAGCTTTATGCACTAGTTGTCACATATAAATAAGCTAATAAGAAAATTCATTTAGTTAAACAATGAGCACCAATAAAAAAGTTTATTGCATTTTAATTTTATCCACAAAAGCATTCACCAACCATGTCACTGTCATCCCATAATACATCCAAATAATCTTTGAAAAGAAAGCATCATACTAGGTATACATGATTTTTACATGTAAAAAACCTCATTGAAAAATTAATAGGGTACTTTATAAAGAAATAAACACTGATAAAAAAAAGTTTGAATTTGTACTATCACCTAAAGTTAATGAAATGACCAAAATACAACTAGGTTTATCCCTATTCCAATAAAAATTAGAATAGTGTGTGGAAGCTTTATGCACTAGTTGTCACAAATAAATAAGCTTATCAGAAAATTCATTTAGTTAGACAAAAAGCTTATCACAAATTAATTTTATCCACATAAAAAGTATTCACCAACTATGTCATGGTCATCCCAAAGTACATCCAAATAATCCTAGAAAAGAAAACATCATACAATGTTTGCATGATTTTTACATGTAAAAATCCTCATCGAACAAACTAATGGGATACTTTTTTAAGAATTAAGCACTGATAAAAAAAAGTTTGAATCTAATCATATTTTAAATCTAGACATACAAGATTACATTACATGTTTAGCATGCACAAAATATAATAAAATTAATGAAATAACACTTAGATGTGGTTTGGGATTATTTATGTACTATCACTTATAATTAATGAAATGACTAGGATACAACTAGGTTCATCTCTATATTAATAAAATTATGATTGTGTGTGGAAGCTTCATGCACTAGCTGTCACAAATAAATAAGTTGATAAGCAAATTCATTTAGTTAAATAATAAGCACCAATAAAAAAAAGTTTATTACATTTTAATTTTTATCCACATAAGCATTCACCAACCATGTCACATTGATTCCAAATAATCCTAGAAAAGAAAGAATCATTAAGTTATACATGATTTTTACATGTGAAAATCCTCATCGAAAAAAAAATAATAAGATACTTTTTTTAAAAATACATACTTATAAAAAAAGTTTGAATTTGTACTATCACTTAGAGTTAATGAAATGACCAAAATACAACAAGGTTCATATCGATTCCAATAAAAATTAGAATTGTCTGTATAATCTTTATGCACTAGTTGTCACAAATAAATAAGCTGACAAACGAATTCATTTAGTTAAAGTTAAACAATAAACACTGATAAAAAAAGTTTATTTCATTTTAATTTTATCTACATTCATTCACCAACCATGTCATGGTCATCCCAGAGTACATCAAATAATCTTAGAAAGGAAAGCATCATACAAGGTATATGTGATTTTTACATGTAAAAATCCTCATCGAACAAATTAATAGGATACTAGTGCATTACATATTTGAACTTAACCATATTCTAAATCTAGATAAACAATATTATATTACATGTTTAACATACTCAAATATAATGTGAGCATGTTTAGTATATTTGTACATACTCAATTTGGTTTTAGTATGTTCAAAGCCTAATATTAATTGAATGAATTTAAAGAAAATGTCAAAGATCAATTTTAGAACACATGTCGTTCCAACATGTTCAAATAAAATGTAACAAAATATTTTAGACAACTTTTATAACTCATCTCCATCAAATACATTCTAACAAGAAATAGAAAATATTTGAAACTATGTTTGGAACTCATCTCATCCAAACACATTTGAATGAAAAGTGCATATTCATTCAAAACCACTTTGGGAACTTTTTTCATTCATTCTATTTCAAAAAAGTAATGATTAGGACGTTTCATTCTACTCTCAAACTTATATCTCTTAAACTTATTCATATGGGGAATACTTGGGATGTTTTAGACTATTTTTGAAACTCATCTAAATTTAATGCATTCGAAATAAGAAAAATATTTTGTTCCATAGAACTTTTGTTGCATATAAAAACTATTATAGATTCTTCAAAAACTTATCATATTCAAACATATTTGGATAATAAATATGCCTTAAGAGGTGTGATTACAAATTAATTAAAATAAAGTTAAAAAACCAATGATTATTTATTTTAGAAAAAAAATTATTTTAGATATTATGATAATAAACATGCATATCAAGACTTTATTTAACATAAAATGGATGGATGTCCTTAATAAAAATTAGTTAACTAAAAGTCATGAGACTAATAAAATACACTTTTAGAAGTTGTATTTCTCTTTGGTTGTCATTTATATCATGAATACAGCAATTAAAGGTATGCACACGTGCATGATTGAGTGATACATATTTAGATCAAAAAAAATCACCAAATATTTATAAATATTATGCGTGTATATACACTCATAAAAACTTCAAAATTCAAGATTATTCATTAGGTATATAAATCCACCATCTAATTAAAGTTTCTCAATTCAATTGAATGCATGTAAGAGATATTTTAAGAATCTTATTTTAGTTACTTTAGTGTAACTCTATTATATAATATTGCATGTATTAATTATATTAAATATGATCTTTATTCCTGCTTTTGTGAAAAAGGCTATGGAAAAAATATCATTTACTTTAATCCCTAACATTTTAAAATTTTTAAATTAACCAAGATACAAATAGGTTTAATGGGGTCATTTATGATTGTATTGTATTTTCCCATTAATTTTACACGTAGCTAATGGTTTAATCATATGCTCAATTTCTTTTTTGCATTTTTAAGTAACATTTAGAAACTCATAAAAATCTTGCATTTTGCAATTTAAAGTAACATTTAAAAACTCATAAAAATCATGCATTTTGCATTTTTATATCAGAATTTTAAAAGATCGCTTATAAAAACATGGTAAAATAGTTTTGATTGAAACTTATACAAGAAAACTCTAAATGTCGTTGAAAATCAATTCATTCCCAAGATGAGGAGATCAAGAAAGTAATATTTTACATATATTTTTTCATAACCTCAAGAAATTCCATGTTTTTGAAAGAATTTTGAGAGAGTGGAGAGACTGAAGAAGTGTGCTCCCATACATTAGGAAAAGTATGCTTCTATTTAAATGTTGATTTTTATATTTGGGATTAATTTTGTATGTTCCAATAAATAATTAACAAAATTTTTAGCATTTTTACTCCCTTTTCATAAAATTAGCTTTTTTTCTTTATACATACAACTTATTATTTACATTTATTTAATCGATTAAAATTTCAATTTCTATTATTATTTTTAAAGATAGCATGTTTAACTCATATTATAAAATAATGATATAACTCATCCAAAGACTTCACTCGGAGGTTCCAAAAACAACATGCCAAACAATAGTGAGAAAGATCGAAACATTCACTTTGAGGTTCAACCTTTATGTCTCATTCATTCATACTCTAAATAATCTATAAATTATAATTAAACTAGTTTAAAACTCTTGGCATTGATATATTTTGAGATTAGTTTCAACATATCTTTTAGATGTTTCCATTTTACATTTCTTTCCACAATATGAACTAAGCAATTTTGAGGAAGTCCATATAGTTAATCAACATAAGTATCTTTGAAGGACACATTTTTGAATAGTTAATATATGCCAAGACTAATTATTGCATCCACATCAAATACTTTTTATTAATCAATTTATTTATACATAAAAATTTGCTCTGGAAACACATGCTTTTATTCTCAACTAAGCACATAATCATTTCTCAAAAGTTGGTATACATTTTTAATCTACTTTAATAGACTATGATTTCTTTTGATGACATTGTTAAACTAGGAAATCTTAGTAAACCCCTTGATTTTGAAATTTTTTAAAAATAACCTCATGTCCAACTAGTAAAAAGGCACATAGTTTGATTAAAGACTTCTTTCATTACCACACAAGAATCAAGTCTTCCATCAACCAATTCCAATCTAGTATTCCTACAATAGTGATAACCATAATGGTGGTCCTACATGGTCGTGAATGGGAGAACCCATGAGTAATTTCATAAGTTGCGATGAGGAGTTGCCACCCTTATAATGTGTTTCATTGAGGAACCATTAGAGACTATTGAGGGTGTTATTGAGAGACCAAGACTACCATTTGATTTTCACAAAAGCCATCTCATAAAAGATAAAAAAAATTAGTTGTGGGCTTGTAGTTGATTATGCACAATGATTTATTGATTAGATTGAAGATATGTAGATGATTGATAATTAATTTATGCATTTTCCCCTTCATTTTACTTGCAAGGTTAACTTAGATCAAAATTAAGATGTAGTCTTTAAAATGTGATATATATCATAAATTTAAAAAAAGGTTATCGGACAATCAATCAATCATGGATATTCATAAATTTTATGGACATAAAGATATAATAAGTAGCATAAATTTTATTAAGCTTTGGAAAATCTAATAAAGAACAAGAAATAATAGTTTTGATGTACCAGTTAGGAAATATCTAAAAAATATTTCCAAATTTTTAATATTTTTAAAAAGTACACGAAAACATAAAATGATTATGTTTTAATACACAAAAAAATATAAACTAATTCTGCCCCAAACATGACACGTCAGTCAACAGCATACTAAATAAATAAATGAAATTATTGAAATGGATTTAAATTAGACCATACAATATAATCAAGCTTCAAAAGTTCCAATGCATATAGAACCTTTGACCTCATACTTTAACATTGCATATGCACCCTTCCAGCTAAAGGAATCCAAATGTTTGATGAATTATTGGATATATATATATATATATATATATATATCCAATCAATCATGACATGATGGGATGACATGATGACTATAGGTGGATGGGTGAAGGTGCAATGTTAAATCATGAAGTCATGGGTTTGATATGCACCTTGAATTTCTAGAGCTTGATTGTGTTGTATGGATTAAATTAAATTTTTTTATTCATTTTTTTTATTTTTTCAATATGTTGACATGTCATGTTGGACAAAGTTAGGCTTCTGATATTCAGTACACCAAAACATAATTATTTTATATATTAATTCATTTTTAAAATTTTAAAATTTTTAAGACTTGTTTTTTAAATATTTTCTAACCGATGCACCAAAACATAATTCTTTTAAGAAAAGATAAATAATAGGAGAGACAAGAGGAAAAGTTAATTATGAAAAATAATCAACATGGTGAAATATTAGAGTACAACAAATCAATAAAGAAAAAATAATATTTTAAAATTTGGAAAACAAATAGAACCATTAAGTATCATTTTCTTTTACTAAAATATTAAAATGTTGGGAAGTAAATTTATTGGAGAGATAAAAAGAAATTATATTATTATTTATGCTAAGATACCTCAAAATATATGGAAAATTATGTAAATGGAATCCAAATAGTCCTCATTCCCCAATCTATGAAATATTTAACTTTTATGATATTTTGTTTATTTGTTTTGAATGTGCACCTGCATCAATAAAAAATCAAAAAACTCTATTGAAAGCATGAACAATGATTTCCAAAAAAAAAACTAGTCATGAACTATGATACTATATACGTTGACATTAAATGTATATAGTTGTATATATTGCTGAAAAATATATAGTTATATATCAAAAAGTTGGGTCTTCCCTTCAGCAATGTAGTATTTTTTGGTTTAATTTAATTTTGTTTTGATTTTTATTCTAATGTTAATTAATTTAAAAGAGGGATAGTGTTCTTATTTAATATGAATGTTATTAACATTTAAAAAAATGGTAAATTTTTTATTTATAAAAATAATTTATGAAAAAATAAAATATAATGGATAACTATGAAAAAGAAAGAGAGATACCCCCTTCCTTTTCCAAGAAAATGGAGTTTCCTTTCCAAAAATGGTCTACAATTTTGCAAGGTAATAAGCCTCATTTTTGAGATGGAATGGAAGCCATGCAGGCATGCCTGCCATGGTTTCCATGGTGTGGCATGATAGTTGTGGTTGGCATCGCTACCATGACCATCATGGCTAGTGGTTGCCACCATCATGGTCATAGCGATGGCCATGGTCATGGTAGTGGCTGGTCTAGAAGATGCATGCCATGGCATGGTTGCAATGGCTTGTCATGACTCTTTCAAAATAGACATGCCTAGTATGGTTGCAATGACTTGTCATGACTCTTTCAAAATAGACATGCCTAGTATGGTTGCAATGGCATAGAGGGCTGGTGTGTCAAAATTAAAAGACAATCCATTTATTGGCTATCTAGTTTTAGTCATTTGAAAAGTGGGGATTGTCCCCCTTACCCCTTTTCTATAAGGTTTTGGAAAGGACAACAACTTTATTTTGGGATTAGGGTGTCCCTATGTGTGAAAGTCTTTTCTTCTAATAATTTCTTCTGTATATAAGGGCATGCAGAGGTGGTTCGATGTATGTGCAGAGGATTCGTGAGTATTCATATGGGTTTCATGTTGATGTTTGTAAGATTCTCAAGTGCTCGAGATTATACTAAAAATATAAACAGATACTCAGGTGTTAAATTCCAATTTAGTTGTCAAGTATGAGCTTATAATAATTTTAATTTGGACTGTTAATTGGATGTTACATTATTCAGGTGTAAATGTTTATTTTGTATTTTGGGTAGAATATATATATAGCTTGGTATTGAATAGAGAATATGTGTGTTTTTATATATATATATTTATATAATAATATATATATAATGTAATCTGTAATATTTCAAATTTATTAATAAATATACATTGGGCAGAATGTAAATATATACTTAGATAATGTGTGTGTTTGTGTGTGTCTGTCTGTGTCTGTGTCTGTGTGTGTCTGTGTTTGCTTGTGTGTTTATAATATATATTTATGTATTTCAGACCAAATGTATATATGAAATCCAAAAGGTGTGTAATTCGATGTGTGTTTTTGTAAAATTAATTATATTTTGGGGAAACTCATGCTTGGCCTAACCCAAAATACATTTTGGCCAAGTCATGTCAGGTCATACCGGGTCATGTCAAGCTGAGTCAGGCCTGACCAGGATAACCTGATTCATTCTCGATTAGCCTGGGTTCAATCCAGGCTTGCCTAGATCAGGACCAGGTTAGCCTGGGTCATGATGAGGCTAGCCAATTTGGTCAACTGGGCTAAAATTATCCCCCATGGACTATCTTGCTGGGTGTGTCATGTCTTGCCTTCCGTTCCAAAATCTTTGGCCCAGCATGGCCCGAGCCATTCCATGTGTTGGGCCATGGCACATCCAAGCATGGCTCTGAATTAGGTCATGTTGTGCCTAGCATGCCTGACTCATGTCATACCTTTTGTTGAGTCTAGACCACCCATGATGCCTCTACTACAACTATAGTCATTATTATGGCCGTGGCAATCTAGAACATGCATGTCATGGTGTGGTTGTTATGGCATGTTGTGGCTGCCATGGCATGTTGTGGCTGCCATGGCATGTTGTGGCTGCCATGGCATGTTGTTGCTGTTTTGGAATACACATGCCTAGCATAGCTGCCATGGCATGTTGTTGCTGTTTTGGAATACACATGCCTAGCATAGTTGCCATGGCATAAAGGGGTGGAGGATGAAAAATAAAAGACAACCCATTATATAGGCTATCTGATTTTAGTGATGTGAAAAGATGGAGTTGTCCCTTGCCTTTCCACCCCTTTTTCTTTATTTTGGATATATTAGGAACCTTGTTTTAAGATTGGGCTACCCTTATATTTGGAAGTCTTATCTTCTAATATTTTTTTTTCTATATTATAAGGGCATGTTGAGATGGTTCATTGCTCAAGTAGTGTTTCTAGAGAGAATGTGTGGATGTTCATGTAAGTATTTATGAAGAGTTCATATTAGTGTTTGTGCAGTACTCAAGTGCTCAAGATTATACTACAAATGCAAATTGATTCTTAGGTATTTAGATTTCAATTTATTTGTTAAGTATGGGCTTGTAATTATTATAATATGGACTATTCAATATGTCTGATTGTTTGTATGCGAACATATATATATTCTATATTTTAGGTAGAATATATTTATTTATTTATTTATTGAATTTATAATTTGGGAATTTTATAAATTCATTGTACATATATATATATATATATATATATATATATATATATATATATATATATATATATGGTGATTTGTGATATTTTAGATTTGTTAATAAATTTTAATCAGGCAGATGTATATATATATATATATACTTGGATAATATATATATATATATATATATATATATATATTTGTACTTTAGACTGAATGTATATGTCAAATCCAAAAGGTTTTAAATTGTAATCCACTATGTGTTTTGATAAAGTTAAGATTTGAAATCACAAAACTAAAACTAATTAACTAATTGTTGAGAAAATGTTACAACGTCATTCTTGGTTTTTAGCCTGAATCTTAGTTGATCCCCAATAGAAAATTATATATTATACTATATATGTCAAAACAATAATTATATATATAATTATGTGTAGTTTAAAACTATATATAATAAATTATATGCATTACAAATTATATAGTTATATATATATATATATATATATAAAATATAGTTTAACTATATATATAATTTTTTATATGTAACTATATTGTTTTAAGTTGTATATATAATTATTTTAAATGTATAAGTTTATAATTAAACTTATATAGTTTTAAGCTATGTATATCATTATATTAAATATATATAGTTAGATAGATATAGTTTTAAACTATTTATAAAACTTTATATAATATAATTTAAAAACATATATAGTTTTTGATATATAACTATAAAATTTTAGTTTTGTGTGTGTGTGTGTGTGTGTGTGTGTAACTATATTAAACATATATCAAAATAAAAAATATTTATGTTTTTGAGCTCTTAAATAGGAAAATCTGAAATTATCTCCCCTCATCAAAAAAAATTCCACCTCGCCATACTACATCAACATTAAAAATAAAAATAGATTCACACACACACACACACACACACTATATATATATTTTTGAAAATTAAATATTCTATTATGTTTAGATGTGTGTGTGTGTGTGTGTTTGTTTGTGTATATATAAATATGTAACATATATATACACTCACACATGCGCGCGTGCTCTCACCCATAAATATAACTATAGGTGTGTGAGAAAAGGCAAATTGGGGTTAGTGTTTTTTTTTTTGGGTCGAAGAATGTTTGGGGTTCCCACCAATGATGTGTAAGGGGAGGTAAGAAGTGGGGTAATTTTGGGTTTATGTATTTCAGTATAATAAAACACAAATATTTCTTTGGTATGGTGTATCAAATCATAAAATAAGTGCATTCCAAAAGATAAGAATTTTTGGTTGGGAATATCAAAATATAATTTTTTTTTTATTTCAAATACCATAAATCATAACAATCCTTTTAATAAATTATATAAAATAACAAAAGGGACCACAAACCAAAAATAATTAAGGTTGAATTCAAATCCCATCCATATTAAGTTGAAAAAAATGCCACGTCATCGTTAAAAAATATATGTAAGCATGCTACATGTAAAAAAAATAAAAACAATAAAAACAATATTTTCTAATATATACATATATTATTGTGTATTTGTATGCACGATGTTTTATATATATTTATATATATATATTTAATGTTTTCTAATATATACATATCCATAGTTTATATATACTCGAATGTGATTTCAAATATATATACTTAATAGATATGCATATATGTGAATATGTGTGTGTGTGCAAATATTTATATTCACTATAAATATTGCATATATATATATATACACACACCTATAATGCATATATATTGAGTACACTACATATACATACATACATACATATATATATATATATATATCTCACATACGTGTCTATATATAATGTATCTTTTCATTGTTGCGTGTGTATATATAGTATATATACAAGATGCATATGATATATATAATTACATATATGCCCATCTATACCATACTTAGACACGTAAATGTATACCTTATATTACATATATATACAATATGTATATATACATACTCTATGTATACTATATATATATATATATTATCTATAAATAGTATTATATAAGTATACATAAGCATATAAAATATAAGTATACATACTCTATGTATACCTTATATTACGTATTAAATATATATAGTATATGTGCTACATATATGTGAGTGTATATATATATATATATAATATAAAAATAAAAAATAAATAAAATATTTTTTATTTTAAAAAAATTATGTGTCCAATCTTTACACAATGAGACCACAATAATATAAAAATAAGAAAATAAACAGTATATAGCTACAAGATGCTATCTTGAATTTCATGTACTCGATATCCCATAGACATTTCCAAAATAGGCATACACAAACATGAAATAGAATCAAAAAATAAGACTTCTTAAAAGCCATAATCAAAACATACCTATTCCATAGTTCATGGAATATAAAATAGGATTCAACACAATAAATAAAACCAATCTCCTTTTACAAAAAAATTATGCTTAAAATCCACAAGAACAAAATGTATAATTTCAATGGTCATGCATAAAATAGAACATAAGCTCATAGGTAAGCACTTAAGCATTGATCAACCATGTACAAGTTCAATAGTCTCAACAACTTGCCCATGTAAAGCCATATGTTATATCCTTACATATATCCATGTGTATAATTATGTAGCCCTTTTAACTATGTACCTAATAATATTTTTTGTAATTAATAGTCACTCTTAGTTTTTCCTTACAATTATGTATCCACAACTTAATATATCTAGTCGAATACTTTTCTTGAATTACTTAGCTAACTATCAAAGCTTCAACTATGAGTAGCTTAATATGGGACCTTCATTCTCTTAGTAACTCATCAATTATTGAATTTGCTTCCATAGAACATTGTGATGTTGATGGTATGATGCCCTTTGTGTTCCTCATAACCTTTTTAATCATCTATGACCATGTCCAAAGACACTAGTATTTATTTATTAAAATAATATATACAAATTTAGAGTATATTTTAATTTCCAATTGTTAAGTTTTAAATTTTCACCTTTTTAATTTCTTTATTGATAGCTCTGATCTTCACTTTCATATTCATCAATATACCATAAAAAAGTAGAGGTGAAAATTGAGTCTAGCAGCTCAAGTCATGACCCACAAAAGTCATGTCATGTATGACATGACACAACTAGGAATTGTGCCATCATTGATGTAGGCTAGTCCATGGCACATTCTATGTCGTGTTGGGTCTGCCATTCCACCCTCATGCTAAAGCATGGCACGACCCAAAACAGTTTCTCGAGCAAAACAAACATGGCATGTCACAAAAGTTCACGCATGAATCCAACGTATTTATAAAATATATAGGTGCCTTAAGTGCACCCATCTTAAGTGCACACATTTCAAAAAAATGTGTTGTTGGTTGAAGGTAATAGCTTTTGACAAGATAGGACAAACATCACTATAGCATCTAGTGTCGATAGTGATGTGCATCCATATAAAACTGAAAAAAATAATTTTTTTTTAATATTTTAATTTCGACCTATGGATTTATGTTCAATGGTTTTGAAGAGAAATCCAATGAATATTAGGTTTTTGCCCAAAAAAAGAAAAAAAATAAAATCTAATTTAAAAAAAATCTATAAATATTATTTATAGTTTTTCACATTCAAATTATAATAAAAAAATATTTTAATCTCAACCATTGGATTTCAGTCCAATGTTTTGAAGAAAAAATCAATGTATATTGGGTTTCTACCCTAAAAAAGAAAAAATTAATATTTAAATTTCAAAAAATTCTATAAATGTATTAAATATTTATAATTTTTCATACTAAAATTGATATATTTTCTCTCTAAGTCTCTCAAAATCTCAAACAACAATAATGCATATTTTTTACTTATTTAATAAGTAAAATTATGGAAATTATTATTGACAAACCACATATCCATAATCAATAGAAAATAAATTAGACATTTGGACTTGTAGTTGGTCAACAATAGATTTGAATATTAATTTTTGCAAGGTAGATGGTTTCTATGTTCAACAATTTTTTTTTACTAGAAAATTTAATATGTGAAAAAATTTCTCTCATACTCAAAACTCTTTAAAAATAAAAAATAAAAAATAATAATTATTATGAAAATAAACTAACCATTAATTTAAATAATAATGACCCGTTGGTAAGGCTCGAGATTGAATCATCTCTCAATCATATGTTAGCTTCAACATACATAAAAACCTAGTAATAATAAATGAACATTTTTAGTATTGACCAATTTTAAGAATATTAAAAATGAAAATCTCGGAAGACTCAAAGAAGATTTTGGAATATATATATATATATATAGTATAAAATATCTACTTGTAAGACTAATTGTGAGACTAGTCACCATAAAAGACAAGTCAAACAAAACACTAAAAAATATAGTACTTTGGATCCTAGGGAAACCAACTTAGTAGTGAATTTATTAAATTTAGATTAACTTGAGATTTAATTACTCTCTTTATCTATTATCATTAGTTTGTAAGGGATGAGCGACTAGGTTCATTACTAGAATGAGTATTCCACTTAAATTTATGGAAGATCGTATTCTAGTTTATTGTATACAAAAAATACTTCCAACTTGCTTATTGCATGATCACTAAGATGTCACATAAAATTGACATAATAAAAATTATAGAATATAAAAATAATTAGTAATTAATAGAATTAGAAAATAAAGTGAATAGATTTTGATGAGTTCCAACATTTGGATTAGTCATGTAAATAATACATTCTCATGTGTCATCATTCACTTTGTTGATTCTAACAATAAACTAAATAAAAAAAATATTTAAATTTTGTGAGACATTTCATTCTCATGATGACCCTGCCATATATGAGTATTTATCGAGGGTGTTGAAGAAATACGAGATATAAAATAAAATACATAGTATAATATTTGATTACACTTCAAATAAAGATGTCATAATAAGTATTTTCATATGAACTCTTAGAAATAGTCTCTTAGTTGAGATTTTTCAAGTTAGATATATATTTCACATAATATAGTTAATAGTATACGCTGGTTTAACAATAGTTTTCTCTCATTAGAATATATATGAAATGTATGATAACATATTATGATATCTAGCAAACTAGAATATCAAATAGTTTATATAAGTCAATAGGCCTAAAAAAATCCAGCTAGATGTCAAACACCGTCAAAATTTTACATATCTAATGTAAGTTTCAAGTATTGATTACCAGCATATAATATTCGACTATATTAATAATAAAACTAGTGAAATAATAATTAATAAATTAGACTAACACATAAGATTTTTCTTTTTAAAATTCTTGAAAATCTTTTATGATATAATAAATATGTGCTCGTTGATCTAACATGATTAGTATCTTTAATTAATATAGAGAACATCTATTTTTTTGGAGATATGACTATTAAGATAGAAAGAAACTATTTAAAATATTAGCCCTTCATTCTATCTCTGTATTGTTGAGGTTCATGCATAGATCATAGAGTTAAGGTTGAAATGGTACAAAATACTACTAAGTTCATATTCACTTGTAAGAACCAACTACAAGAACTAGAGGATATACTTTATGAACAATTAGATAATATAGTTAAATATTACAAAATTAAGTATTGGAGCTTTAGTGCGTCCCCATGTATTGAGATCGATACCATATTTTGAAAGAATGACTTTTTCATTCAATTAAATAATAAAATAATGGGTAGGTCCATGAAGTAGGAGTAAGCTATTGAGATACTCAAAAATTGATTACTACTCTATCATATCTTATATTAACATCAAAAATATGGATATATTGAGCTAGAATTAATTATATGAATATACCTTTCCTATACTATATAAAATTACACATGATATACTAACCCATATAGTATCTAGCAAAATATCAGAGTATGCTTTTCTACAGCTATTAATATAATTTTAGATAAGATGACCAAGATACAAGTAAATATTATCAAAGCTTTGTCATTATTAAAAGATTATAAAGATGCATAAATGAGTCTTCAAGTTAAAGTTCAAGACCTATAAGTGGATGATGACATACCTGAAAATGATAAAAACTAAAATTAGAACTATGATGATCCAAAATGGACGAAAAGAAAATTTGATATTGGCCCTGCCCAGGCATGTAATTTATCTTATAACCTTTTATTGTATTTTTTTGTAAGCATTTAAATTTACATTTGTAGGCTTCAGTGTATTTTTATTGTATTTTTTACATTTTCATATACATTGCAATTAAATTTGAAATTATGAATTTGTTATAATGTTTTGTTTTGTCTTTATAAATTTCATGTATGTATGTATATACACACACACACACACATGAAATAGGTGAGAGGGCTAGAGGCCCCAAACAAAACCAACCCAAACCACAAATGAGTTGGGCTGGACTAGACCTAGACAACTAGGCCAGACTCCTCCACTAGCCCTAGTCCATAGGTTAGGGCAAGCAATAAGCTAGCCTCCTCCATTTATGACCTACTAGTGGCTAACCCATTTAACCTAGGTTAGTTGTGTGCTGGGCCAAACATGTTTCTTGATGGGGTTTTACATGGTCTAAACCAAAATCAACATGATCCATTTTGCCTTAGTGCAAGTGGGCCAAGCTGAGCTACCTTTGTTTGTTGCCTGGCTAATACATAATGACTTATACTAAAAACTATGTCATCCTGACATGGCATGGTGGCCTAAGCTAGGCCTCAAAAAGATTGGCATGCTAGCACGACATGACCTATATGTCACCTCTGATAGAATAGAAATCTCAGCTACTACATTACCATTAAAATCCTCAAAGAATCATCCTAACTCTACACATCCTAAATTTTATAATGAGGCTCCATCTACATTAAATTTAATCTCTCAAGTTGGTTTCTTCCACACAATCATCCATCTTTTTTTAAAAATATATTACTTTCTAATCATTTCTCTTTCATATTTCCAACCTAGGCCTACTAAAAATATTCATGATAAGGATGTTAATTTTTTTATATTCTATTTGTAGTTCATTGTTTCCTCTCTACATACTATCATTTCTATTAATCCATAGTTCAAACATATGCATGCCAAGATAATATGGATTTTGCTACTCAACTATTTATATAAAGTTTTGATTCTTATAAATCTAAAATACATTTGAACAATATATTTGGAAAGAGAGATATGTAATTTATTCGTAAAGTATTTTCAATTTATATCACATATTTCCCCTTCAATTCTAGATGTGCAAGTTTCCATAGAAAAATAAAAATTATTTTTTGGTTTAGCTTTTTCCATGCAGAAGAGTCTCATATTGATGCCTAGTTTTTTTTCCTTACTAGACTACATACCATATTAACTAAAACCTCAATGTATTAACATATAAATCATTTAAAATTCATTTTCAAACAACTCACTCTTTCACTTCTGAGTCTATCATAATTAGGTCCTTAATGTTTTTCATTTCGATAACTCCAAATCATGTCACTTATATTTCTTCATTCAACTATCATTATTTAGCAAGTCCTTATCATTTATACTTGTAAATATTTATGGGGAACAAATAATGTGGAATCAATTATCAAAATATAAATGGCTTCCACCTCTCCTAATCAGCCAACCTTTTTACTTTACATCACATCTTTGTACCTCTAGCATATCATTTTAATTTTTGAATATTTGAGTTTTGTAATTATTTGCAAGAGATGATTTTGCCTATGGATCTTTGAGTAAAAAACTCAAAGAAAATTGATATTTATATCCAAAGATGCCATCACTATTTCATGGGATAGGCTTTATTTAAATCTTATATATATACTTATTATGTTACTCCTCTCTTTATATGATAGACAAATATTTTCAGATTATGTCAAATGCCTTGTTTTTACCAAAATACAATTCACTCTATAAAAATAGCAAAAATACTTACAATATACACTTAATAATTCCTTTTGGAATTTGTATGATGGAATATGTAAAAAAATTATGGATGAGAACATACTTTATCAATGGGAATCTTATCACCATAGACTATCATTTTCTCTTCTATCTCTTAGTAGATATCATTACCATGCCTACATCATATTTAAAATATTTTATTTTTTTCCTTTAAAGAAATGAGGCATCCCAAATAAAGAACATGTCATTTTTTTTCATGAAACTTATGATCTACTCTATTTTTTCTCTTATACTTTTGGCATATGACTGCATATTAATATTATACTTTTTACCTTATTAATGTGTGGCCTTGAATTTTTCTAATAGTTGTTTAATATTTTCATAATAGTCCAAACAGAATAATTTGTCCCATTACAAAAGAAAATAATATCATCTACAAAGGATAAGTTAGAGAATATATTACAATTTCTCATTATTTCATGTTGTATGCTACGTGATTCCCAAAGTCCTTGTTTAGATTATTGCTAAAGGCCTCTGAAGCAATGAGAAATAGACTCAGAGAAAGAGGGTACCCTTGATAAAGTTTTCTTGTTGACTTAACAAAACAACATTGCTTACTATTTATTAAAACTGAAAAAACATAGCTCAATATCAATCTCTAAATCACATCAATACAAGCTAAGATGAAACCAAATTTTCTTCATATTTTTAACTAAAAAAAACTATGGTATCCTATCAAAGGCCTTTGACATATGTAAAATTTGAATCACTAGAGACAAGTTATTAAGAGTGGCTCAAACTAGGGGTTTATATAATGTAGTGATGCTTAAGGCCATGACATCACTTCCTTAGGGTTATAACATGTCAAAATTATACGCGTATTGTTAATTGCAACCTTGTTCAAATGTTGGCCTCTCACAACTTTCTTTCTAAATATTATGTTTTTTATTAAAGTCATGACTTTTCTTCTTGGATGTCATAATTTTTTTCTATTAATATGACTTTTTCAAAGGCCATGACTTTTTCCAAGGTCATGACTTTTCTTTCCAAGATATTATGACTTTTCCTTTAAGTTACAATTTTCTAATATCATGACTTTTCCTAATAATTTCGGTGCTAAACTAAATATAACTAAGTTTAGCTTACTATAATTATAGTGGACTAGTGAAAAAAAAATGGTGAAAAAGAAACAATCAAAAGTTTTTTTCAAAAAAGCAAAAAGCTTTTGGGGATGGAAAGAAAAAGAGAAGATTGTGAGTTTTTTAAAACTTCTCTCTTAGAAGTTAGATCAACAAAGATTTGTTGATCATATTTAGGTTATCCAAGAACCAAAATTCATCTATTCGATAAGATCTATGCATGGATACTAAAATCAAGAGATTATTCAAAGTCTAAAAAAATATATTTAGAGAAATTTGAGGTATCTAGATTGGAAGGTATACATTAGCACTTTTTTAGTTCTAAAAGTAGGGTTTCTTCCTACTTAGTTTAATTATATCCTAAGGTATGTATTAGGAGCAATTGTTTGTTTCTATTAATCTTTATATGTTCTCTTTTTATGATGTGAATTTATTATAAGATTACAAGGTTAGGAATAAGAATTGGGTGAAAATAATGTGTGATTATCTTTGATAAATTTCTATAAAAATTTCTCAAAATCTGAATTTAATTTTGGCCATAACTTGCCCTACGGACCTCTAAATTGAATGATTCCAATTAGAGGTGAAAGATTAAAGAATTTTCTAAAAAAGTACGAAGGATACTACAAAATTGTATTGGAAGACCTTGAATTAGAGGTTTAATTAATAGGAATAGTTATATCCCCAATATAGGCACCTTTTTTGTTGTTTAGGCTATTATTTAAAAAAATGGTGACCCAAACGAGGTGATTCAAATCTCTAAGTAAATTAAACTTATAGAAAAAGTTATTAGAATGAAACCCTTCTAAAAATGTTAATTACAAGGATAATTTTGTAATTGAAATAAGAATTGAGGGTTGCCCAATTTATCGGACAAAATTGGTTAAATGCTAGTATACACCTAACCTTATAACATGATGAATGTGCTATGTAAATATCTTTACATGTGTGTAGTAATTGTATTTGATGGATTGGTTTTGATATGTATTCAAATTGAATATAGTTGGAAACTATATGCATGTGATGTAGTTATCCAACATGTATGGTGAGGTGCATGATGCAATTGGGCCCCATGGTTGTGTTTATTATATGTGGCATGACATTGAAGTGAATTGGTATTGTGACTTTGTTATCACATCTAATTTTATAGTTAGATACTTTTCAAAAGTTAGTTGGATGAGAGTCTTTCTACTAATAACATTATGTAATTATATGAGTTATATAAATAATAAATTAAACCTTTAGTCTAGCTATTGATCACGTATGAATTTCACACATAATATTATATTAGACAATGATATTAATGGTTGCTCCCGTATGCATGATAAATAAGATTCAATTCATAAATCCTAGATTATAAAAATAATTCATATTTTTATTTGTGAAAGAAATCATAAATAACCTTATAATGATTTTGCTCAGTGATAGAACAAAGGTTGAATAATTATATAATTTCCTCTTGCTTTATCACCATATAAGATTGTTATCAACTATTAAGTTATTTCTAATGATAGTCCCCTCATAGTTATTTTGTTAGTACTTTACCACAAGGCAATACATCTTTACTCAGAGGTTACTCACAAGTCCTAACCATTTAGGCAACTTGTTAACTGCCATTAATAGCTGCTTCGAATATGAATTATTATTATCTAACAACTAATATCTTTCTTAATGAGAATTGAACTATTTATACTTTGATTTCATTAGAACTATACTTATATAATTAACATATGTTTTCCTTCATATTTTACAAGGGGTAGTCATACTACCAAATATAATTCTTTGCCAAATGTAACTATCACCACCATATAAATCATAATTATCCAAGTCTATCATATGACTTTTCTATCATCATCCCCTATTATGATATGTGACACTCATGGTAAAAGTAAAACTTTTAGGAGGATAATTCTATTTACCACTCAATATCAATTGAGAGTTAGTTCCTCTAAGAGGTGCATAATAGAATTTCTTACAAAAGTATTTATGCTTTTGGCTTCATAAGTTTAACAATTAGATAGATCTCAATTTTGAATTTTATTTTATGAGTTTGTGTCATGTTTCATGATCAGAAGAGTTATCATTTTTTTCTACTATACGTGCGAGTGTGTTTCATGGCTTATATGTCATCCACCATTCTAATCAAGTATGAACCTACTAATAGCCAAAACCTTAGTATTAATTTTGTTTCATTGTAAAACTATTCATAATGAAATAATATTATAAAAAATATCAAATTAAACATAAAATAAAGAATTCATCACAATAACATCTTCTTTTAGCCTAAAATTAGAGATAATAATATATGAGATAAGTAAAAATTTATTTCTTATGAATTCACGTACCCAAATTCAATCTTTGGGAGAATCTAGGTTTCAAAATTTATATCTTTCAAATGTTGCTCAATTTTATTTTGATTTGCTTATACGAGGGGATTAGAATGCATGCCCTCCTCTTAGGATTTATGCTTGTACCTTGTATTACACTTGTTTTTTGTGGATCACCATGAAAATAAAGTTGTGGATCCCATTGAGTTGTCTTTCTGGCACCTCTCATGTATTCTTTTAGACTTCATAGGGGGGTCCTTATATACCCATGCATATAGTGTGTGTTTCTTTAATTGGAATTCATGGTACTAGGTATGAGTTATGGTTTTAGTCTCTTTCTTCTACTTGATGGTCGTGATACTATGAAAAGTCATAATGTTTTATTTAGCCTCTACCACACAAAGTTGTAGCACTAAATATGAGTTGTGACTTTGATCTCTTTAAACTAATTAATGGCCGAAATGTTATAAAAATTACAATGGCCCATTTAGCCTCTATAGCACCAAAGTCATGATGCTAAAATATGACCATGACTTGTACATTTCACTTTTGTATCACAAAGCAATGGTATTAAAGAATGGTTGTTGCTTTTGTTTCTCTCTTAAACCAAGATTCATGGTTCTTGTATTATGCATGGCTCAAGTTTGGTTCTCTCTAATATTCTATAGTTAAGAGTCATGATATCAGATCAATATCATGTTGTTTGCTTGAGGGTTCTATGGTTTGGAAAAAAAGCCACTTCATCTAGAGACTATCATAGCTTTTATTATCAGTTGGGTACTTGGTTGTTATGACAAAAAAATTAAATATCATAATCATGATGATGTTTCGAGCAAGTTTGGTTGTGGCTCCAAAAAATCATTTTAGCCAAGAGAAAATGTTGCATAGTAAAATTATTTTGTCAATAAGGTGGTAGAGTCATGATAAGTATGTGTGCAAAATTTTTTGGCCAAGAATAGACATCAAAACTAATCTATAAGTACTAAATTGTGTAATGAATCATAGCATATCAAATCTTATAAATCACATGAATTGTTACTCCCTTTCTAATCACAAACTCCATTAAGTCATATATTTCATACTAAAAATATCTAATTTCATAACTATTCATCAAAACCCTCTAAAACTATATTATTATGAAATTGTTGCAATTAAACTTTTCTTTTCATCAAAATACTTTGTGAAAATCAAACCAAATTGTTAGTCTAATTTGGTATATGGTATACCAAACAAACTCACATACAAAAAGCATTGCTCATCCTCGAGTAATCTACTTCCACTTACAAAAAAAAATAACATGACTTTTACATTGTTACGAATACATCCAAACATTTTTAATTACATAAAAAAATTACAAAATAGCACATATCTATATATTCAAGGTGATTTCCATTATGATTTTTCCTTAGGATGATACTCCTTAATGACAAAATTTGATCTAAAGTGCCCAAATAGTAGCAACAAAGTGGATGGGCTCTCCAAATATCTTTTGGAACTTTATCCTTAATCCAAAATCTTCCAATCAAATCGAACAATGCATCTTACCTTAATCAAATCGAATTTAATACACCTTCTAAAGATCTTTTTGCATAGTACAAGCCTTTTTGTAGATCACATCATTTTCAAGATTTTAGTCTTTATTATCCAATATTATCTTTCATTCCATTTTTTTAGAATTATAGAGCCTCCCAAATGACTTTACATTATCCATTATAATAGCTTCAACACATTTCATCTAGCATTTCAAGAGTTTATAAATCTTATATTCAGAATTTTTCTTGTACTACTACAAACAATAGTTATTTTTGTTGGAGTTGCATTTCTCAAAGTGTATCTCATCTTTCCATGTCCTCTATAGGGTGTGCTTCTATATCTCTACCTTCCAACTGCGTATTCTCCAAGATATGAATAATATTGCTCATCATATCTTTTTGTTCACTCAAAGAATACTCATTGTGGGTCTTATTCTCTCTCTCTCTCTTCATGTCTTCTCCTACTTCTTTTTCTACTCCTATTTTGACTTCGGTGAAAGATAAATTTTCTTGCCCTAAATAAGTTTATTCTTCCCCTTTGTGAATCAGCTTCTTTCCTTTTCTATCCTTTTGAAGCTATCTTTTGATGCTTGACAATGTCAATGGTACACTCTTAAACACAATTTAAATGTGTTATCATTTATAGGGACTTATTCAGCTCAACATAGTTGGGTAAACAAGATAGGTTGAATTATGTGACCATCAAATTTACACTCCTAATAATTGATAATTGGTTTTTCAATTATCTTGCCTACATCAAAAGTACAACCAATTGAGAGAGCATAAAGAAAAAGTATTCTTTCCTATGTGATGGTCAAGACATAGAGTGTATGCTAAAAAAGAGCATAGGAAATATAACTATACTTTACCCACCTCCTTAAGTTGTCCATACATTGAAAATTTATATGCACTATTTGAAGTTGTCATTCATCCCCTCTTTCCTTCTGTCAATTCTTTTGCAACAGCTTGGTACTTGGGTCAATATTTTAGGGACTTTAAAAGTGTGTTATTTTTTACTTTTAGTAATCCAAGTAATTCATTAAAAAACATCATATCAAATTAAACCTAATATCCATGCACGTAATATCTTTTCTTTTCTTTATCCTCCATTTTGGCATAAAATACTCTCACAATTGAGGCATTTTTTTTCTCTCTATGTGTACAAAACACAAACTAATATTTATTTTCAAGGATTTACTAGAAATGTGGTATATATTTATTAAAACTCAACTCTCTAATAAAGACCTTTATTGCAAAAATTGAATCTATTCAACTTATGCATGTCTCCTTGCAAAAAATTGGCACTAGTGCCATAGCTTTCATTGACTCCTCAGTGCCACTAGATCTCTACTACTTATTATTACCCTTTCTATTCATTTCTCCCACCAAACTTTTTTTTTTCAGCTTATAATGTGATCTCTTCTCGATGGTTGCATTGTAAAGATGCTATAATCTCAAGATTTTTAATTAGGGTTAAAGGAAGAGATATTAGGATTTGAGAAAACAAGTTCATCACCACAATATATATTCTACCAGCCATGACTTTAAGAAATGAGAAGTCATAACTTTAAAGGTTGGTCACAACTTTAATAAATGAGAATTCATAGTGCTAAAGGTTAACCATGACTTTATGAAATGACAATTCGTGGTGTTGAAGGTTGGCTATGACTTTTTGAGTAAAATTTGGTTAATAGAAATTTGAATATGCTAATCCTGAGGGTGGAAATGATTTAGTGGTGCAATAGTGTCAGTGTGAGTGCATGCAAAAAAACTTACTCATAGAAACAAAAATAATATCAAACACACAATTTCTTGGGTTATTACTCAAACATCTTTATATTTAATATTCATAACTAAACAACATCAATTATTCTTTTCAACTCTTTATTTTTGTAGTCCATACTAGTTTCTCCTTGTAATATTTCACTTCTTTTCTCCTTGTTTGTTTAGTATCCATTAAATTTTTTATATAGAAAATTATATGAATGATATTCTTTATATACAGTCTCGACAATGAAGGGCCACACTTCTCCTTTATTTGGGCCATGATATCAAGAAATATCATGGCTTTATGTGCTTTTTTAATTTCCTCCTCTTTAACTATTATGACCATAATCACCATTGGAACTTATGAGGTTGTAGTTTTCTCCTCACTAACCATTACATTCATACTAACCAAAGGAACTTTCAAGATATCGTTTTTCTTTTCAATCATACTTATGCTCATACTCATCATTGGAACTTTAAGGTAGCATTTTCTTTCATTATACTCGTCTTAGTGTCTCCCCCAACATGTCGAGTTGTCGTAATCATATTATTCACTTCTCTAGTCTTGAATAACATTTCTGTAATAAAGTATTCAAGTGATGAGCAAGTTTTCATATATGATCTATGATTTCATTAATTTGTTTCATCTCCACAAGCCACATACTCAAGAATTCATCAAGTATCAAAAGTATTTTCTCATGGAGCCCATTTTGGCAAGGCCTTTCTCCATTCATTTCATATTCAAAATTTACATACTAAACATCCATCTAAAAATAAGTGAATTCAATATCAACATTAAGCATGAAATAAAAGTCACCATAGGGTCAAAAATATGTTCAATCATAATGAAAATTTGACTCATACATTGTCATATCTTTTCTCTGGGTCCAGAGATAATAGCTTAGTCTCAATGTTTGCTCATGTAAGGATTATGGCTCAAAAAAAATAAGAAGGAAAAAAATAAAGATAAAATCATCATGATTATTAGATAAATATAAGATATACAATACAAATCTCAGTAAAATAAAATAAATTAATATTATCAAAACTACTAAAAATAAACTACCCCCTTTTTAAAGATAGTTACATCACCAAAAGTTGACCAACCAAACTAGAAAAAGCAATCACCATCAATGACAAAAAAAAACTTATTTTGATTTTGTTAAATATCTCATTTTATGGTTAGGTATATCCAAAAAGCTTGTTGAGTGAGGGTCTCTCTTCAAACATTTTTTCACAAGTATATAAGTCATATAAGTAATAAAATGGATTATTAATCAAAATATCAATTCAACAAGGATTTCACATGCAATATTAGATTAGTTAACAATAATCAATTTATACTCTAATAGGAATGATAAAAAAGATTTAAGTTGTGAATCTTAGATTCTATGGATGATTAATATTTTTATTTATCGTGAAATTTATAAATAATCTTATTATGATTATTCTCAATTATAAAATAAATACTGGATAATTATAAAATAACCTTTTACCCTACGAGTATATAATGCAGTTATCAACTATTGAGCCTTGCTCAATGATGGTCCCTCAAAGCTGTCCCCTCAGTACGTTATCATTGAGACAACACATCATCTCTACTTAGCAGTCATTCACAAATCCTCACCTTTTAGGAAACTTGCTAATTACTCTTAATGGCTACTTCAAATATGTATTCTTATTCTCTAATCTCTAGTTTCTTTCTCAATGAGAATTGTTATGGTAATAATAATATTTGTACTTTCGACTTCATTAGCATCATATTTTCATAATTATTATTTGCTTTCTTTCATGTTTCATCAATGGCATCCATACGACTAAATATAATATCTAGGACTTTCACCACCATATGGATCACATCCATCTACACTTATTGTTTGACTTATCTATCATCATCCCCTACTATGATAGACGACTCATATACTAAAGATAGAAATTTTATAAAAAAATTCTATTTACTAATCATATCAATTGAATGCCAATTTCTCTAAGACATGCATAATAGAGTGACATATAAAAATATTCATGCTTTTGGTTTCAAAAATACCATACACATAATAATTAAACATACCTTAATTTTGGATTTTGATATATGAATTTATTTCAAGCATTGAAATTGGAAGAGATGTCACTTCCTTCCTATTGTATGTGTGAGTGTATTTAATGGTTTATTTATTGCAATCCACTACTCCAATCATGTAGAAACGTAGTATTAGTTCTATGTAATTATCAAAGCATCTATAACCAAATAATATCATAATAAACCATCATATTAAAATATCAAACAAAGTATTTATCATAATAAACATTTTATATCATCCCTACATTCTCCATTTAATCTGAAATTAGGAAAAATAATATATAAGACAAGTGAATTTATCTCGTATGAATTTAAGTGCCCAATTTCAACCCTCTAGAGAATCTAGGTTTTAAAACTTAAATCTTTTAAAACTTACTCAATTATATTTTGTTTTGCTCCTTAAAGGGGGTCAAAATACATGTTTGCCTTTTAAGACATATTCTTATGCCTTGTATAGCCCTTTTTGCTCATGAATTTCCTTGAAAATAGATTTATGAGGTTTTTTGGGTCATCTTCCTCATACCTTTTGAGTATTCTTATGGATTTATTAGGGTTTTTTATACCCAAGCATCTGGTGTGACTTTTTTAATTAGAAGTCATAATGTTGAATAAAAGTTGTAGCTTTGGTCTTTTGGTTCTTTAACATGAAATCATGATGCTAGGAACTAGTCATGGCTTTGGTATATTTCTTCTACTTGATGATCGTGATGTTGAGAAAATTTATGATGGTCCATTTATCATCTATAAAACAAAGTCATGGAACTAGATACAATTCATGGTTGTGGTCTCTTTCCTCTTCTTGATGCTCAATAGTGCTATGAAACTCCATAATGATCCATTTAGTCTCTATAACACCAAGTCATAATATTGAAATGTGGTGATGACTTATGCATTTTGCTTCTATCACAAAGTTATAATATTGAAAAATAGTCAAGGCTTTAGTTTCTCTCTTGAGCCAAGAATCATATTATTTGTGTTGGTCATAACTTGAGTTTGGCTCTCTATAATATTTTATAGCCAAAAGTCATAATGCCCAAATTAGCATCACGATATTGACTTGAGTATTCCATGATTTGGTAGAATCATGATATACAAAGATTACTATGACTATGTGTATAAAGTTTTAGCCAAGAATTGATAATAAAATTAATCTATAAGTACTAATGATATAATCAAGTTGTGACATGTCAGATGCTATAACTTGTATAACTTTTTACTCCTTCTAGTCACCAACTCCACCAAGCCATATAGTTCGCACTAAAAACTCCTGAATTAATAACTTTTCATCAAAATCCTTCAAAACAAATTTTTTGTGAAATTGTTAAAAATAAACCATTCTTTCAAGCAAAATACATTATGAAAATTATATCAAATACTCAATATTATTTGGTATATGACATCAAATAATTAGTACATTACATTATATATACATAAAGACATTACATTAAAATGAGTATGAGTGCATGGTCATGGCCAATCATCATACTTGGTGATAATTTCACGGGGTTGGTACTATTGAACGATATCCAACAGAGCTACATGATATTGCATAGCATGGAAAAAGAAATGTGCATGGGTAATAGCAAGATGAATTAGATTCTTCCTTGGGTGTAAGGCCAAAACTAATTCATATACATTTGCTAGTGACAATCTAAAAAGTATTAGAAGGCATGTGGAGTTTTGTAGTTGGTTTCCAAAAATATATTATCCAAATGAAACATATGAGATTTGATTTTTAAAAGGATTTTGAAATAGTATCATCCATGAAACATTTTGGTCACAAAGAAAACAAGATTAATTTTAGAAGAAAACATTAGATATTCTTATCAATAAGATGTTTATCAAAAATTAGCATATGCATTATATGGTGGGAGCTGGCAGGGACTCAGGTACTCCGCTGAGACAGGAAAGGATATGTAATTATGATAAAATGTAGATTGTTAAGGATTTTGATATGTAATTATGTTTCTTGAGTATGACTGAATAAGTTATTGGGTAAACTTTTACTTGTAAAAGTGATAATTGTTTTGGGAAGAATGGATTGGGATAGAGTTCTCGTGTAAGGAGCATTATAGATGGGGCTCTACTTGATTCTTTTTTTATTATGAATCCCAATAGATGGAGCACCACACAATGGCATTAGTTTATCTTAATGAGTTTTTAGTGGGTGGATGGTTGGTCAATGGACAAATAATTTGGAGTGTCACTACATATTTATTTTAATAGCCATATTTTTACTGTAAATTTTTTATTAAATTTTCTTATCATTTCTTGAGCCATCGAAATATTATCTGTTAAGAGTCTTTCCTTAAAAAACTTTTATGTTCCTATGATATAATCAAAAAAAAGAATTTTACTAAGCCTTTTTTTCTAAAATTTTTAAAATGAGCATATTTGTTACTATGAAAATACATATTGGTGTAAAATCAATACATTCATATAAGTGTTCTATTTTAGGATGAGTATAATTAAGGTGGTCAAATCACTCTCATTGATCCATAGCTCCCACATAGAATGTAAAATATTATTGAGGACATCTTCTATCAGTCTCTCAATATTCTAAAATTTTTTTTTTCTATAATGTTAAAAATAGTTTTTTTTTATTTTCTCCATTCGGGCATTTCGTGAGTGCCTCAATTTTGCTCTCTATTTCCATATTTGGTATAAATTAAAGAAAAAGATCGACCATGGTTACCTCATTCCTTGTGATGTATTTTTAGAGTTATTTGTCACATGTTGCCTTAAATCTTCATCTAATATCTATTTTTCATTCTAATATTTAATCTATGAAGACAACTTTTGTTCCTATGTTTTGTAAATGCTTGAAAAATATTTGTATTCTTTTTTCCCTCTTCTACTTATATGACCCAAGCACACTATAATCAATATATTTCTTCCAACTAAATTAGTTTTTACTTTAAAGTGTAGTAGGCTATTCATGCCCTTTCATATGTTCCCCTTTCCAAACTCTTCTTTAACTCAAACACTAATTTTTCTACTATATAAGTATTTAAAATATATCTCTCACATTTCCTTTATTTACTTTTTGAATAGTTCTTTAAATTTTTCCTATTTATCAGATATGCTTTGCATTAAATTCTCTTTGATGAGATCATTCTAAGACTTATACACAACTTGTTTGAAAGATTTGATAGAAATTCAAAAATTTTGGAATCTAAACGAACTAAGACATTTTTTTTTGTTACATCTCTTTAAAGCCTGAAGTAGCATAGAATTAACTCTACTAAGGTCCATACCCAAGGAAACATTCTATTTTTCTAATAATTCCATATTGCATAAAATTATATCTAGTATACACCACACCTAATTATTATCTTCTCTCTCTTTGCACCAATTGAATTTATCATCAATCAATATAAAGTCTATCATCTCACATTCTACTATATAATCTATGAATTTTTGTAATGATCATTAATTGATACCCTTCTTTCCTAGTTTTTCATTTACTATTAATAACATGTTAAAATTTCCATCAATAATCCATGACTTAGATGAAGATAGAATGGTCATAACTTTTCATAACTATCTTTGCCTGTGTCTTTTTTTTTTCTATTCACCTCTATCAAATTAATTAACTTTCCTTGAATGTCAAAAATCTTTGAACAATACAACATTTGATCCATTTCTAGAACCAACGTGATTCAACTTACTTTTCTTAACATAAACTAAATTTTGTTACTAAAATTTGGTACCTATACCTTAGAATCCAGCTTATTTAATAATGTTTCTAAGCCATCATTGCCTTTTAGTTTGCTAAAAGAAATGAATAAAAAATTGTATGTTTTCATAAGTTTTTAACCACCATATTATGGGGTTATTTCTTACTCCCATTTTTCATATCTTTATTGGACGTACCTATTATATGGATTGTTTACTTGCCATAGAGCATAAGCCAATATTGAGAAGGCTTAGTTGCTTATTGAATTAAACTTGAAGCTAACCAAGTTGCATCTACAACAAGAAGAAATCTCAACCCAAATCATGTATTGGATGGATGCTTGGGAATTGAGAAAGAAGGATGCTTTCTAAGGAAAAAGGCCAAGCGAAGATAGCATATGTGATCCATGCATATTCGAAGTTCACAATGGAAGAGTGATGATATGTCATGCCTGACACTAAGTTATTTGAATGGAAGACAAGGGATGGCTAATTCATCTTCTTTCTCTTCTGCCAAACCAAACTAAAGTCAAGCTCTTCTATCAATGTCTAAGTTAGATATTAGAAGTTTGACTAATCTCATCAAGAGAATTGATTCTTTCTTTCAATTGCATTCCACGATGTAGATAGCCATTCTCAATCTAGAGATATGGATTAGTGGCATCCTCACCCCCTAATCCTACCCTTAGCCAAACATCCCATATGGGATGAGATGTCGACTCATCTTTTAATTAGAATTCAATTGCCCATCTACTTTTTAAATTTCATTCATTCCATTCATTTTTTTCAAGGATATGCCAACACTTCAACATAAAGATTCTATGATCGTAGAACATGGCCTTCTTTGACTACTTTGACACCTTAACAATTCATGTAGTCTTTCTTTGACCATGCACTACTAATTAAATCCACCTTAAACTAAACGAGAAGAGAGGAAAGACCAATTAACATTTCTTTTTAAATATTGATTATTAGTTGACTGAAAGTGCTTTTCCTTTTCACATAACTCTATTCTTACACCTTGATGCATGAAATGAATTGTGCATCGATCACTTATTCCATTTTTCCAACATAGACCACTAAATATTATTTAATATTTTATATTTTTATATGATTACCAAAGAAATAATTCTAAGCTCTATAACCCTCTCACTATTTAATTTTCTATCATATTTTTCCTTAACCGATATAAAACCTTATTTTTCACCTATGGGAGATGGATTTTTAAATGGTCATAATACACTATTGCATTCATAGATGCTCATCTTTCTTACTCTCATTCAAACCATCATCTGATTCTGAGTTATCTTCATATACTTCACTTAAATCCAAGTTGAGTGGTTGATGTCCACTAATTAGTGAGTGATGCCATTGTCATTGATTATCTTTCAACTCATTTTTTCTATATTGTTCTCCTTTTCTTTTTCTGAATCATTACCAAATGGAAAAAAAATCACTAAGGCACTAACAATTTCTCAGATGATACTTTAAGATCAGTACTAATCTTTCAGAGTGGCTCTTGCATTATGGATGGGTGCTTTTTCACCTAAGTCTTCTAATGGGTCTTTCTATCATCCCTTGTTACCTCTTTTCTAAAATATTTTGGATCTACAAAGACTTATAACTTTTTTTAGCATGTTTGAGCCTCTAGCATAATAAATAGTAGTGAGGGACACTTGTCACTTTTATACTTTTCCAAAATATCTCACTTTCACATCCAATATAAATTGTTTTCTAGTTTAGTTTAGTCACTTCCATCTATTCACATGAGCCACACTAGGACTTATTTTGTTCAATGTGGAATTGTCTAGTTTGATTGAAACCGTCATTTGTGCAAATATGCTAAACAATACTTCTTGATAAAATAAATAGAATGGTAAAAATGAGAAGTCCACTCGTGTTGGTACCACTGTGGATACCTCAGTTGGCATGAAATCCACTATCCAATTAAACAAATATATAAGGAAATGTTGGATAGACCAAACTTTTCTTAACCACATTTAGTAGAAATCTTCTTGAAGTTTAAAGTGAAATAGTATATGTTTATTGTCTAATAAGCCTACTATTATCTCCTTTTGAATCCAATATCACAATTTCCTTCCTTATAGAACCAATGGAAGGCCTATTATGAGAAACATTATCAATAACAGATATCTTTAGGGGTTCAAATAGCTTTAAAATTCTTCATGGGATAAGATAATGACTAATTTTTTTTAAATGAACTTGACTTATTTGTTTGGATTGTCTTTGTTTCTGAAATGAGTTACCACAGAAAAATTCTACAAATGTGTGCTGTCCAAAAGGTATATCGAGTGGTTTTGATAACTTTCAATCTTTTTGAGAGTTCTTGAAATACATATTTTTGAGCTTGCAGCATGCTCATGTTCTTGTAATGCACTCGTGGAGGAGTTCATGTTCTTCCTTTATGCATCATGCTCTTGCATAATATCAAGGGGAAGAAAAATATTATGACATACATACATACATAAATATGTGTGTGTGTGTGTTTATATTATATATACATGGGGCGAGGCAGATTGAAGTTTAGGTTTGTTTTTGTTCAATCATGTTATGGTTACGACCTATGTTGCATGATGATAAGTGAGGCTAGGGGTCTCGAGTGTTTTATGTGTTGGGTTGTATTGGGTAAAAATCCAACTTGCATTTTTTTAATACAACATGGTGTTTTTGTTGTTGATGTAAATAATAGAGGGGTAATTTCAGGTTGATATATTTCAATATACTATAATATAAATTTTTTTTTAGTTTGATGCTACGAATCACAAAAAAATTATTGATCCCAAATACAAATATTTTCAATTTATGGTATGCAAAGATAATTTTCTACTTTTTTTTATTGTAGACATGATAAATCAAAATTCTCCATTTGATAAATCATATAAAATAACAAGAAAACATTATTTTTAGGCACCACAAACTAAAAAAAAGTGGTACACCAAAATGAAAAATATTTACCATTTGGTGCATTTAAATCAATTGATTCCAAAATACCCATCTGCAATCCATGTTATCATTAATAAACATCATATCGATGTTTTAAATAATACATCTTCATGCTATGTGTCAAAAAAATAAAAAAAAAAATCAAATGTTTATGTGTGTGTGTGTGTGTGTGTTTGTTTGTACTATTATGTGTGCATGTTGATACACACACACACACACACACATAATTTATATATGTCTGAAAGTAATTTCAAATTTGTGTGTGTGTATATATATATATTCATTATTATACATTGCATATATTTATACATTCATATATTCGTATATATACTTCATATATGCAATATATATTCACATATATGCATATATGTTCTATATATGTATATCTATATATCATTTAATATATGCATATATAGTATATATATTACATATATGCATATAGAGACAAATTATGCAATGTAACAAACGCATATATGTATTATATATATATATGCTACTATATATAGTACATATGACATGAGTATTTTTAAATAATGACATGGTTGGGAGGAATAATTTTCACTACAAGAAAGAAGCTAACTATAAATAGAAAATAGAGATGCTCAATTTCATTTCTAAAATTAGGAACAAAATTAAAACGGACAAGAAATGGAAATTATATTTTTTTTATAAAAATTAGAAATATAAAAATAATCTATCACTTTTTGGGGGTGGGGATTGTTTCACATTATATGGAAATAAAATTAGAAATGGAAGTAGAGATGGAAATTGAAACAGGTTAAACTTGTATCACTAATATCACACGGGGTCATGGGAGGATTACCTTGTATGATATTTAACAATGGAAATTTTCATTTCTACATATATTTGTTATTGAAAATGATAACTTATCTAAAAATTGTGATAGAAATAAATTCTATTTCAATTAGTTTAGAAATATATTGCATATCAGTTCCTAGATTTAGCAATGGAGAGGAATTTCGTTGCTCATTTTTAAGAGGAATGTGAGTCCACCATTGTTAGATTATAATAATTTTGGCGACGAAATTAAATTTCAATGTTACTTTAGAAATGAAAGCTCATTTCATCAATATTTGACATTAACTATGTTTTCAAAGAATACTTTATTCATTCGAAAACAATTTTAGAATTTGAGCTATATTTTTACAAATTTGTCATCACTCATCCACATAATCGAGCTTGCTTTTTTCCATGTTTGTCCTCATCACCCTAATCATCTATCATTGAGGGATTCAATTTTATTTTTTGATTTTTCCCATATATACTTACATATAGATTCATTGATTTTTCTTATATATATATGTGTGTGTGTGTGTGTGTGTGTGTGTGTGTGTGTGTGTGTGTGTGTGTGTACCCTAAATTCATTGAGCTTGCTTTGTCCATATTACATGATTTATATGTATTTTTGAAAATTCATATTCATTTTTTGCTTTGGTCCATGACTATTTAACAATTTTTGTTGTATTTTCATCAGCATATTAATATGTATTAACATTATGAATTTTTGGATGATTTTGATTATATAAAATGCATTTGTCAATATAGTTACTATATATTTTAAATTTAAAGGCATCAATTATTTTGGAACCTTAATTCATTAAGATCAAAAAATATAAGAGCAATTAACCCCATTAGAATATTTGATATTATAATTCTTGTTATCATTTTTTTAAAGGTTTTATTAACCCCAAATATAATAGAATATCAAAATCTTCGTTTTATTAACTCCAAATGAATAAATACTTAATTTCATAAAAGATCTCTATTTTCACACATCTGAAAAGTGAATCTCTACCCCTCAACATATTTTTATATTGTGATCTTTCATATATAAACTAAATTGAAAAAAACTTACTAGCACATACACAACTTTTTATATTATAACATTATAATCCTATCAGCTTCAAACATTTTCTACATGCATACAATCTTGAAATTAAAAGAGTACTAATTTTTGTAACAAATTATAATCGAGGATAATTAATGTAAAGTCCCAATAGTTAGGGGGGACTCTATGGCAAAAGGTATCTCATTAATATTTTAAAGTTATTATGATCATGTGCACATATTCCACACACTATAGATCATTCTTAAAATATATCATCATGTTGAATTTATGTGATTTTTGCTTTTATGTGATATTGATTTTTTTTAGTTTTTTACTAAAAAAATTTGTTTTATTCCTTTTGAAATTTATTATGGTTTGCTTGTATGTGATTTCTACTTAATTTTTGTGATTTCATAAATATAAATTTTAGTTTTTTTTATATGATAAAAATGCAACTAAAGCCTATTGGTAAATATCTAAGAGATTAATGCAACCCCTATTATCTCATTTTAATGAAAACTTACCTTTGAATGATGTAGCTACAACATTTTTATAATATTTATGTAAAATCATAAATATGTTACTATAATGTTATTACAAATAAGTCATTATCTATGTTATTATTATTCAATATATATTGGTATTATATATTACAAGAATGGAAAGTATTATACGAACTAATCATCAATAGATGAATGTTAAACTAAGAGAAGAGTTTTTGACTAATGAATTTGTAAAGGGAATTGAGGAGTTTGTTGACTTTACTAAAATGCACCCTCAATTAATTGATGGAATGAAAATAAGATATCATTGTAATAACCATAAATGTCAGAATCAATGTTTCTAAGATATGGACATAGTGTGATTTTTCTTACAAAAAATAGATTTGTTGGAAATTATTATATTTGATATAGATAAGGAAAAATAGTTGTGGCACAAACAACCGAACATTATGTACTAGAAGTGTTGATTCAAATATTATAATGGAATATGTCATTCCTAATGATGCATGTGAAGCCATATTGAAGAAAGTTATTGGTCATTCCTTTAATCATGATGTTGCTGATAATATCCCAAAATCATCAGTAAAAAATTTTTATCAAATGCTCAAAGTATCATTATCGACACTCAAAGTTATCTGTGGTATGTAACATTTTGAATTTAAAGGCAAAAAATTATTTTTCAGAAAGGTATTTTAATAAAATGTGCCAGTTTTTATCTGAATTATTACCAAAAAATAATATCATGACAGATAACTTTTATAGTACAAAGAAGCTAATGTAAGGTTTAGGTTAATCTGTAGAAAAAATAGATTGTTGTATTAATGGTTGCATGATATATTAGGGTTAAGATAGTGAAGAAATAACTTATAATTTCTATAATAATCCCAAGTATAAAAGTTATATTTCATGTAAAATGTAGAAAATAAATATTCCTCAAAAGAAGATGTATTACTTTTTATTGACTCCTCATCTACAAAGATTATTTACATCTAAAATCATTGATAATTATATGAGTTGGCATAAAAACCAAACTACTGAAGAAGACATGATGTGACATTGCTCAGATTCTCCATCATAGAAATATTTTTATGATATTCATTCATATTTTGCAAATAAAAGTCTAAATGTTAGATTAAGGTTGTGCATAGATGAATTTTAGTCGTTTGGACAGACAAGGAAACAATACTCTTTATGGCTGATAATTATTACACCATATAATTTACCATCATGGATATGCATGAAAGATAAGTACATATTTTTGTGTGTTATCATAAACGTTCAAACCACCCAATAAAAAAGTTGGATGTTTTTCTACAATGACCCCTGATTGTGAAGCTGAAAATTTTGTGGGAGCATGGTGTGGAAATATATGATATATCTAGAAAACAGAACTTCCAAATGCAAGTAACACTTATGTGGACTATAAGTAATTTTCAAGAATATTCAATATTGTCATGATAGAGTAATCTAAAGAAATTAGATTATCCTTACTTAATGGAGGACTTTAATGCATTTTCTCTAAGCAAAGAAGCAAAGACTTCTTAGTTTGATAATTATCATAAATTCTTATACTTGGAACATCTATTTTGGAGGCATATTAATGCATTTAGGAAAGGCCATAAAGTTGTAAAAGGTCCACCACCTTTGAGGATTGGTAATGGAAAGATACGACTTAAAAAATATTACAAATATTGAAGTAGATTGTATTATTGTAGAAATTTCAAAGAATTATCACTGTGGTTAGAAAAAATAAAACATGTTTTGGGATTTTCCTTATTGGAGAACCAACCTTATTAGGTACAACTTAGATGTGATACACATTGAGAAGAACTTTTTTGATAATATTTTTAATACTATTATGAGTGTGGAAGGAAAGACAAGATAATGTTAAATCAAGAGAGAATTTGAAAGAGTTTGATTCACATCCAGAGTTACATATGGATGAATTAATGAATAAATTCTTAGGATTATCATCATCTTGACAAAGATGCAAAGAAAGTTTTGTTCAAATAGTTGATTGTGCTCATATTCCTTAATGAATATGCATATAACATGAAAAGATGTGTTGATATAAAGAAGTATTATTTGGGATGAAAATTCATGACTACCATGTGTTTATGTAGAGACTAATATCCATAGCATTACATGAATTACTTCTAAAAAATATTTGGGTAGCATTGACTAAAATAAATATTTTTTAAGAATATTACTTGTAATGTCATAAAAAAGGAAGACATTAAGCAATTATAAAATGACATACCCATAATTATATGCAGACTCGAGTGTATTTTTCCTCCTAGTTTCTTTGACTTCATGGAACATCTTCTAGTCCACTTTTCCCATAAATCCATGATAGTAGGCAATGTGCAATACAGATGGATGTATCCATTTGAGAGGTTATATAATTTTTTTTTTTAAACTAAAAATTTAAATATATCTGACGGATATAATTTATTCTAATGAAATATTTTTCAGATATCTTAGAAAATTGAAAAATAATATTTGAAATAAAGCTTAAGTTGAAGGATCAATATGTAATTCCTACTTTGTTGAAGAAGGTTTGGCATTTTGTGCACACTATTTTTGACCACAAGTGTATAATTCATATTATAAAATATCATCAAATAATGATTATGGTATGGGGGATGGATCAAAAGAATATGATATACTTTTCATTTTCACTTTTTGGGTCGATCATATGATAGAGAAAAATCAATATATTTTTTGGATGACCAATAGTATCATGTTGTGCACACATATATCTTGTTTAACCAATAAAAAAGATGCACCTTAAATTGAGTAAGGTTTATAATCATTTCAAATCTTTATCATTGTATGTGATATATTTTTTTAATATTCAAAATAACTTCAATGTTGTTTTTATAAAATTTATGCTAAGGAATTAAGGCAAAGAGGACCGCATATTGATGATGCTTCCATTGATGCAAAGCTTGACAAATACTTGGCATTTTGATTTGAAAAAATTTTTAGTATATAATATATCATTCTTGCTTCTAAAAAATAATATGTAATATTATATAAGTATGATTTTATTTTATTTCATTTTAGATACATTTTCCATCATTAAATATATGTAATAGACAAATAAAAGATCTTGCAAAATGGTCATTACAAAGTTCCTATATGTATCTCATATATTATATATATTGATATATATTTCACACTTTGAAACATGATTTTATTTTATTTCATTCTTTACATTTGTAAAAAATTTGAATTACAATCGTGAATGAAAATATAAATAAATTATTATGGTTAAAATATGGTAATTTTAATTATTAACATACTATGATGTTGTTGCTAATATAATATTATCATTGAAAATTAAAATAATATTTGTATTTTGAAGATGTGAATAAGTAATAAAAATGAGTAAAATATTAACTTAGTATCAGAAGTATGGGTGTATTTTATTTATATGTATATGTAAGTGGTGATGTTAAATTACTTATAAATTTATTTCTTCTACTTCTCATATGATCAAAAAAATTTTTAAAGAGAAACTAATTGTAGAGGGCATCAAGCGGAGCAAAGTTCCCTCAAATATAAAAGAATATAATTGGGAAGAATTTGAAGTACAATTATATTGCATTTACCAATATGTCAAATTATTTTTTTATGAAATACTATGAAAAGAAATGGATCAGATTATATTGTTGTTTTTTTTTTTGTATTTTTAAAAAAAAATATATAAATAGAATAACATGTTATTGATCCCAGTGAAGGATACATGGAAACATGTGACTAGTGTTAGATGCAATGATAATCTTGGAAAATTGTTAAATAAATATGGTAGAGATAAAAAGCCAAATAGTATTTCCCTTTATGTTGGATAAAATGGTGGGAATACTGTATTGTGAGGAGTTCAATGTCTTGTCATAGATGTCATTACAAAATCATCGATTAGAGAAGTTGGTGAAGGATCAGGACTTTCCAAACATATTGGAGGTTCAAAGATGACCAACCAACATTCATTAGATTTGATAAAATTATCTTTCCTAATTTATTATGATTTTAATTATGTGAATATAAATGATACTAAATTTATCATTATGTATCATGTAAATTATTATTAAATATTATTTATTTTCAGGAGGCTGAGTTGGGGCATCCACCAATACTATTTGAGGTATTCAAGCATATGTACAAGAAGAAGGATAGATCAGTTGAGGTGCAAATGATATTAATATGAGTTTCTTAATTTATATTTTCAATGTCTTACATAAATTGCAATTTATGAAAAAAAAATTTATAAAAAAATATAATTGTTTACATTTATAGGAATTAATATTCAAAGTAAAGTATTTTTTTTACTATTACTGATAAGTTATTATATATGGACTCTTTAAATATTATGGCTCATTTCATTTTTATATTAATTTTTGGTAGGATGTTTATAGTTTGATGTGCTAGTATAAATTGTATTTGAATATAGTACTGATGAGTTATATTGTATGGTAACAATTATAGGAAACATGGAAAATGGTTGTCATTCCTTCACAATTTCCAAATCCTTCTATTGATGTTCAAGAGATTAATGTTATGAATATTTCAAGATACTTTTCAAAGAAAAATGAGAAGATACAACAAAAGAATAAAAAAATACATAAGTAAATTGAAGAGATAAAAAAAAAGAGAGGAAGCAATAATGAAAAGAGAGAAAAAAATGAAATAGAAAATTTTGAAGAATGAAAAAATTATGTCGTGTTGTCATAATTTTCATCTCTTTTTCACCATTCTAAAGAAGGTCCATCCAGATCTCCAGAGGAAAATACTCAACTCGATAATGGCTTATTGTTATCTGTTATGTTGTGTTGTCATATTTTTGCAATGAAATTTGTTGTGCTAAACTTTTTTTTTGTTCTTTTTTTTAATGTTATTAATATGTACTAGAATGGCTAAACTTTGAATTTTTTTTATTTGATATTACACTTTTTTGTGAATATTATGTGAATATTATTGGATAAATAATGTGCAAGTACTTACTAGATTATATGATATATGGTTTATGTATGTATTTGAATATTATATACAACATATAGAAACTACAACAAATAGACCATATTCATGTGGCAGAAAATAGAAATGGAATATGGCATTTCAATTCCATTTCTAATTTAGAAATGGAATTTGCATTTCTATTCTATTCTATCACTATTTTAGAATCAAGATATAAATGAAAACTGAGATCATGTAATATTTTTTTGTTCTCTCAATTCCTTGGTCCAAAGGTATTTGCTCAGTTCCAATTCGTTGATTCATACTTGTATGGTGGCTATAAAATAGACAAAAAAAATAAAAGAAAAGAAAATAAATATAAACACAAAATAAATATAAAGCAAAAAATATTATCAAACCAACTAAAAATATAACTATCATTTTGAAAATATAGTTATGTAGACTCAAGCTGACCAAAGAAACTAAAACAATCATCAAAAATATGCCAAAAACTTATTGTGACTTTATTATAATATTAAAACTTATCATTTGTGATATAATTCAAAAATTCATTGGGTGATCATCCACGTATATGGGTCAATCAATTAATAAAGAGGGCATAAGTCTAAATATTAATTTCATAAAGATTGTGTGAGTAGTTTGACTAATAATTGCTTAAGTTATTGGGTCTAGACACTCTACGGTTGACTTACATCCTTGTATATGATAAAATTTCTATATTATTGAGATAATATTATGCTCAATTGTTAGATGAATGATAGATTAATGTGGAGTTGCCTTTTTTCCCTCTTTGTATACAAAGTGGTTATCAGTCTTAGACTATTACTACTAAGGATTATCTTCTTATAGTTGTACATTTAGTATTTTATCACCAAAATCATACTTGCCCCAATTATCCACTTGTCAATTCTTTTAAAGCAATAAGTCATTTTCCCTTGATGACTTATTTGAGCATGTAATTTTATTTTCTAATCTCTAAAATCATAAAAGATGAGAAATAATATGGTAATAATTATATTTGTACTTTTAGCTTCGTAAATATCATGTTCACATTAATTAACAAATATCTTCATATTGATATCACCTATAAAAATCATATAAGAGAGAGTCACTCTTAGGGAGATGTCCCCATCTTATAAAACACATTCAATTGCATGTTTCACATAATTTACCTATCACCATCCGATACAACCAACACTTGATTCCCACATAATGGTGAAATTCTAGGTTAGGTATTATACATAATTTTCACATCATTTGAAGGTCAGTTCTTCTAGAATATGCATAATGAAATAGTTATAAACTTGTTTATATTTTTGGTTTCGTTAGTGTCATACTCACATTAATTAAACTTAACATAAATTTAGGGCTTCATAGCTGAAAAACATAAATCTAAGTTATATTGGAACCCTAGATCTCTATTTTAAATAATATTTACATCCATCAAAAAACAAACTATAATATTATCATAAATAAATATTATACAACCATAATTACTATACACATATATTATAATCCAATCCTATTTCTTTATTTAGCATTATATTGGAAAAGAATTTGCATGAGTTATTTTATGATTCATCTTGCTTGAATTTTTCTTGAAACCTTTCCTTGCTTTTTTCTTGAAATTAATTATAAGTAGGAATTGAAATTCATTATGCCTAGGGTTTTTCATGCTCCTAACCTTGAAAAATGAATCATTTTTTTGGCAAAATTTTAAGTATCCTTTTTATATCAATGAGATCCTTAAGCTACCTTATAGCTTTTAAAGTGATAAGTCATGATGTTAGGTAGAGGTCGCGACTCTATCATTACTTTGAATTTCTTCAAAAATACAAAAGTCCTGGTAATAAAAAAATATCACAACAAAGAAAATTCTTTATTGGAACTAAAATTCATGGCAACAAAAATGCTGCAACTAAAGTAATTTCTCTTTGGAACCAATAGTTATGGTGGCAAGAATATCATGACTGATGAAAAATATTTATGGAGTACGAAGTCATAGTGGTAAGAATGTCATGACTACGATATTTATTCTCTAGAACACATTGTTAATGAGACAAAAATATCATGATTTAGGATATTCATCTCTTGAATAAAAAGTCACAATGGGAAGTTTGTCATGACTACATAAATATTTGGTGTTGTGTGATTTTAACTTTATAATAAATATGTCATATGCTAGAAAATATCATGTCTTTTTGTACCAATGTGACTCCTAGCTATCTTGATAAGAAAATAAAATCATAGTCAACATTGTATTTCAGAAATAACATAACCATGACTCGAAGATAATATCATGGTAATGAATAATGTATTACACAGTGAATAATTGTAATAACAAAGTAATAAAGTCATAACATACAAATATTATCATGACTTGTTGATAGAGTCATGGCCAAGAAGGTTATCATGACTTCTCAACTGACTTATACCAACATAACAAAGTCATGATATTATAAATATCATGACTTTATATAATTTCTTTGTCCTCTAATTCAACTTTCCACCAAGTTCATTAATTTTATATAAATTATATCAAATTTTATTAGTATTCATCTAAATCCATAAAAGTCGCTATTTTGTGAATTTTTTTATTATAACCCCATTTTTCATCAAAACACAATGAAATTAATATAAATTAACTCAAAATAATTGATACTTTCAGTGCTGAATAGTTTACATGAAATATCATGATGAAACTGACATGATTGCTCACACGAGTAGCGTCAAAGGAATCTTAGATGAAGAGCTAAAAATATCTTTGCTCCTCAACTCACTTCATGAAAATTGAGAAATATATCATTGAATACCTCACGCACAATAACATTACGATCATAATTATCATTATTAGTATAGTAAATGAGATTACAAGATGACGAGAAAAAAGATATTCCTCTAGGTATTCTTATTTTGGAGGAAAACAAGTAGAATAGTAGGACCACCACAAGATTCAAACCATGAGAGGAAAAAGTTTATCTATTCTAGGTAAAGTCAATGAGTAAGTCCATGATGAGGTATTTTTATTATGATCAATTGAGATACTTTAAAAGAGACCATACCAAGTAGAAACTATGTGGTTGATGTGACAACTAATTTTCATGTCACTTTGAATCCAACTGCTTTTCTATATATATACTTGATGGCTATGAAATATTCATGATAAGAAACTATGAGATATCAAGGTTGTTTGGCATTATAGATATTTATTTGGAGACAAATACCATATATTAGCTGATTATTATGAATGTACAACATATCTTGGATATTCATATGATCTGCCATCCATGAGAATGTTAGATAATATGGGTCATGTGTGGATATTCAAATTAGACAAATAGAAATTATTCTAAGGATCATTAATAATTATGAGTTGTAAAATGATACCTTCCGTGTATGTTAATCATGTTAGAGTTTGTTCGAATTGGAAAATCTTGTAGGAAAAAAAACAAACCTTGATTTTGAGCAGCATAGACACAAATATATAGTGTGGATAATCATTTTTTTGTAGAAAAGCAGTCCCAACATATTATCCCAACATCATTTAGTAGTGGATGGATAACTCATATGACGAAAAAAACATATAAAGTTATGTCACTTTTATCGACTCTTGCAAGGAGATCAAAGTTGGTTGATCTAGTTAATTATGTGTCCTTTTTGAGAAAAGGATGTGTTGGAAGGAAAAGTAGACTTTTTTATTTCAAATATTTTTAGTGATTAGTCGAAATCAAGGGAGAGCTTATGGCTCAATAAATAAAAAAAATTATTTCAAGAAGGATATAAATGTTCTTGTGTGAATTCTGAGAAAATTTAATTTTCTATAAACTATTTCGTGATTGAGAAATTAGGATTAGTTTTAGGATGCAAGGAGAATCATATTCCATGCTATAAGTATTTATTAGAGTTTTCTATAGAAATAATTCATTTTAAATAAAAAATTCAAAATATAAAACTAGTTTCAAAAATATGCCCAAACTAGTACGTCTGGAAACAGCGTGGCAATTACCGTCATTATGAACGGCAAACATTATCATGCTATTTATTTTAAAAATCAAAGGCCGGCATTCACAACTCCATCTATTAAATTTTAAAAATTTTCAAATACCGGCTTTGAAAATAATAACTATTTAATTAAATCAATGACCGTCGTTTTCAATGTTGGCTATTAAATTTTAAAAAATTTCCAAATGCCGGGATTGTGAACGATGACTATTTTATAAAACCAATGACAGTCATTCGCAATTCCGGCTATTGAACAAGTTTATCCCCGCATGCAAATTGTTGTGCGAATTATCGGGCGAATTGTTGTGTGAAGTTTTGTGCGAATTGATTCATGTTTAACTTCATAACAAATTGTTGTGTGAATTGTTGTGCGAATCTTCCATTGTTGTGTGAATTGTTGTGCACTACCATTGTTGTGCACTGCCATTGTTGTGCGAAACTGCCATTATTGTGCACTTCCATTGTTGTGCGAAACTGCCATTGTTGTGCACTGCCATTGTTGTGCGAAACTGCCATTGTTGTGCAAATCGTTGTGCACTGTCATAGTTGTGCGAATTGTTGTGCGAAACTACCATTTTTGTGCGAATTGTTGTGCACTGCCATTGTTGTGCGAATTGTTGTGCGAAACTGCCATTGTTGTGTGAATTGAGCTCAATTTGAAGCCAAAATGGATGGTTCTAATTTATTATTTAACAAAAAATCATTTAACTCCATAACAAAGAAGACCACGCTTCTGGATCCGATTTTTGACGCAAAAGAAGGGTCACCTGCAATTTTTCTTACATAGGAGGAACATTCGAAGCTTGCCGAGCCTTTCAAGCTTACTCTAATCGGGAAGTTCTCCCATGGCAAGCCAAGCTACGAAGATATTTATGCGTTTATTGCTGCGTTGAAATTGCGACAAATGGTGAAAATTGCAATATACGATGGGAAGCATGTTCTCTTCCAGCTCAAGGAGGAAGATGATTTTCTAAGATTATGGATGCAAGGGCAATGGAGTGTTGCTGGTTACCCTATGTGTATGCTGAAGTGGTCGCCTAACTACTCCACATCCGAGGAACCTACACAAGCCCTGGTATGGTTCTCTTTACCTAAGCTTCCAATACATTTTTTCAATAAGCATTTTATTCACTCCATAGCTTAATGCTTGGGCAAGCCGTGGCTAATTGATGAAGCCACAGCCTACATGACGAGGCCTAGTGTGGCCAAAATCCTTATCGAGGTCAACTGCAAAGTCTCTCCTCCGGACAGAATATGGGTAGGCAGGGACCTCGTGCATGGCTATTGGCAGAAGGTAATTCCTGAATCCTTCTCTAAATAATGTCAGAACTACTGCAAAATGGGTCACGCAATGGAGGACTGTATGCTGTCCAAGATAAGGAAGATGGAGAAAAGAGAATGGGTAATAATGAAGTTAGGGAGTAAGGCGAGGAGGCAAGGGAGGTAAGAATGGGAGTATTGAGGAAGGAAAACAAGGAACAGATAAGAGGGAGGAAATAATGAAGTGGCTTGGGAAAATACCAAAAGTAGGAGAAAACTTAGGAGGGAGGAAAGAAGTAGCTTTTAGAGGGAGTAAGAGATCATCACTAAAAACATAGAACAGCATAACCTGGGATGAGGATGATCTTTTGTCTGAAAAAGAGTTCGAAACAAAAAGCTGGCCATTAGCCAATAATATCAAGGAAGACCATAGGCTGGACCACCATACACCGCTTGATGATTTGGGGCTGAAAAAATAGCTTTGTAGGTATGCACTGAATAGCAAGGAGAAAGCATAGGAGGAAATAAGGAAGTTAGAAATAAGTTTAGGAAAATTATATATTCCTAAGAAGCCAGAACAAGCCCCTCCGAGCTCAAGCAAGTCGTTGAGAAACATGAAAAAATATTTAAATATGAAATATGAATCTAAATGTATTACTAGAGCTCAAACAAATATACTTAGATGACTTATTTATTTTGGAATATAAGGGGAGTAGCGAACACTCATACGCTAAATAGAATTAGAAACCTAATAAAAATTCATAAAATTAAAATCATTGCTCTAGCTGAACCAATGGTAGATAAAAATCAAATTGAGAAGTACAAGGCAAAGATAGGTCTCCAAAAGGCATTCTCGACTAATAATAGTAAGTTATGGGTCATGTGGGAAAATAGTATGGACCTTGAAATCATAGCAGAAAATGACCAAATAGCTAGTTTTAAAATAGGTAAACAATTGGATATAATCTTCTCAATAGTCTACGCTAGTAATTTGAAGGAAGAAAGGAAAATACTCTGGCAGGAGATGGATAAAATAGCAGTTAAGAACTCCCCGTGGATAATAGGAGGGGACTTTAATGTAATTAGAAATACCTCTGAGAAAAGGGGAGGTAGGTCACCTGACCTGGTGGCAATAGCTCAATTCAATGAGGCTATTGCAGCGGCAGGATTATTGGAGATAGAATATCTAGGATCAAATTACACATAGTGTAATGACTGGAAGAAAAGGGAAGTAATCTGGTCTAAGCTGGATCGGGTATTAGTTAACACGCACTAGCTGGAAAAAATAGGTGAAACTAAATCCAACATTTAAGCAGAACCTGTTCAGATCACAGTCCATTACTGGTGACACTTCAAAAAAGGAGGAGTACATAGTTAGGTTTCATTTTTCAAAATATGTGGGGTAAGCATAAGGATTTTGAGGCTGTAGTAGAAAATGTATGGGGAAACCCATTCTCAGGCAACCCCACGCAGAAATTGAGACATAAACTCCGAAAATTGCGTCAGGCTCTTAGCAAATGGAATAAAGAGACCTTTGGTAATATATTTAAAAAAAAATTCTAGAAGCCGAACAGAAAGTCTCAGATCTAGAAAGGGATTATGAAAATAGTCAAGACGTTATAACTAGTATAGAACTTAACAAAGCAAAGGCTGAACTAAAACTTAAAATGCATATGGAGGAAGTATTTTGGAAGCAAAAAGCGAAAATAAAATGGTTAAAAGATAGAGATAAGAATACAAAATTCTTTAATGCAATGGCAAAAGTTAAATATCAGAAACTCGGCATAAGAGGTATAAAAAAAGCTAATGGTGATTGGATAGAAAAATATGAAGACATAATAAATGAATTAGAAAGTTTCTTTAAATGCCATCTATGCGTTCCAAGTATAGACAGAAATCAGACATTAATGGGGGGGATTAATAGAAGGGTTACAAAGGAAGATAATGATATGTTATCAGAATTACCCACGATAAAGGAACTGAAAGATGCAATATTTAATGCCAACAAAGATAGTTTGGCTGGCCCAGATGGCTGGAATAATGAATTCTTTCAGAAAAGCTAGAATATAATACATAAGGAAGTTACTACAGCTATAACCTGGGTATTTGCGGGTGAGGAAATCCCAAAATTCTGGGCAAAATCATATATAGTATTGATACCAAAAAAAGATAACCCGCAAAAAGGAGAGGACTTCAGGCCAATTAACCTTTGTAACTCTATCTATAATATTTTAGCTAAAATATTACAGAATAGAGTAAGCAAGATTCTCCCTAAAATTATCTCGCCGGAACAAGCAGGCTTTATTAAAGATAGACAGATGTTGGAAAATATAAATCTGGCATCAGAAATGATAAAAGAAATAGGTTCTAAGATTAGAGGGCACAATGTAATAATGAAACTGGACTTGTCCAAGGTATTTGATAGAGTTGAATGGAACACTCTATGTTATCTAATGAGGAAAATGGGTTTTTCAGAATTCTGGATAGATCTGATATACAGATGTATATCTAGTGATTGGGTTAAAATGCTCATAAATGGTCATACAGGCAAAGAATTCAAGCCATCTAGAGGTCTAAGGCAAGAAAACCCATTATCACCTGCTTTGTTTAATATATACTTAGAAATGTTTATTACAAACCTGAAAGAGCAAGTTAGAAATGGCAGTATATTACCTTATAAGCAGCTTAGAAATACTCCATTGGTATGCTGCTTGGCCTACGCATATGATGTAATTATATTTACAAATGCCAGCAGTAGATCAATAAATAAGATAATGGTACTGTTGCATGCTTTAGAAGAAGAAATAGGCCAATTGCTCAATAAGAATAAATGTCAATTCATGGTAGCAGCAAGAACACCAGAAAATCTAGCACAAAGGATTAAAAAAGTCACAGGCTTCACACAATGCAAAGGAGCTTTAATATACTTGGGATGCCCAATCTATTAAGGAAGAATGAAGGAAGATTTCTTGTCTTTCTTACTGAATAAGTTTAGGAAAAAAATTACTGGGTGGAAGGAGAATCTTTTAAATATGGTAGGAAGAATTACGTTGATAACTCATGTGCTACAAGGTTCATTAGCACATATTTTAATGACAACACAGCCTCCAGAGAGCATTATAAATAAGTTGGAAAGGGAAATGGCTAATTTTTTATGGGGGAAAAAAGAAGGGAAAAATAAGCTTCACTGGAAAAAATGGAAGGATTTATGTTACCCTAAAGTGGAGGCAGGTTTAGGCTTTACAAACCTAAACGACATAGCTAAAGCCTGGGCATGCAAAAACTAGTGGATGTTAAAACAAGATGGAAGCATTTGGGCATCATATGTAAAAGCTAAATATAAGATAGGAAATAGAATACTGAAAGATTCTAAAAAAGCTTCTAAAATTTGGATATTGATGCGGAAACAGCAGAATATAGTAGAAAAACACATAATTTCAACAAAAAGTGGGTGGAAATGGACACTGAATCCGCAGGGGAAATTCACCTTAAAAAGTGCCAAAGAACTAATCAGGAATAAAAAGCCTTCACAATTTAAAGAAATATGGATAAAAGATCTGCCATAGAAATTGAATGTGTTTATGTGGAAAATAGTTTTAAATATTATTCCAGTAGACGGAAATATTCAGAAAAAAGGCATAAAGTTAGCATCTAGATGCGAATGCTGCCTTCAAGAGAGAGAGAGCACTGATCATCTTTTCTCTTCAGGTAAAATAGCAACTAATTTATGGCAAATATTAGAATATGAAGCGGAAATTAGAAATGATAAATCATCGCTGAAAAAGAGATTGGAATCTTGGTTGAAAAAGGAATCAAAGAATAAAATTTTAAAATGGTTAAGGAATTACATTCCGCATATAACACTTTGGTGCATATGGAAAGCTAGGAACAAATGTAGATTTGAGAATGTGGTAATGAAGGGTAAAGATATATTGGATGAAATTAAAAGAGAAATTGCTTTTATTACTGCTTGCAATCCAATAAAAGCGAGAAGCATGAGAATGGATGAGGATAGAAAGAGGGCATGGAACCTAACAATAGTAACAAGGAAGATGCCAGTAGTCAAAAGAGTTAACTGGAAAAACCCATTGCATGGAAGCCTAGTGCTCAATACAGACGGGAGCTTCAAAAGACAGATGGGAGTGGTAGGGGGAGGAGGGTCTATAAGAAATGAGGAGGGCAAAGTGCTAAAAGCTTTCACATCAAGGAGAACTGCCTCCTCGACATTACATGCAGAGATTATAGCCCTGCATAAGGGCTTACAAATTTGCAAAGATAATAACTACCATAAAATCCAGGTTCAAGTTGACTCGAAAATACTGGTTCAACTAGTACAAAACAAGTTACAATTATGGCAGTTTGAAGAAGAAATTGATGACATCAGAAACATTTTAGGAGAATTAAAAGGAGAGATAGAACACACTTATAGAGAGGCTAATACGTTGGCAAATAAATTAGCAGAGGATGTAATGAAAATAGGAGTACAAGAATTTGAGGGAGATGGAATCCCTGGAAAGTTTATAGGTTTAATAGAATTAGATAAAATTGAATTTCCAAATGTTAGAATACAAAAATCTTAATTAAAGCTATCCTAAAAGAATACTCCATTGCTCCATTGATTATTCAGTAGCTTCACAACTCTAGGAGAAGAATAAATGACATATAAAAAGCCCCTAGTGAGGGGAGACTAAAAACAGCAGAGGTATGTATGTACTTAAATGTTATTTTGTCGTATGCTTGCTTATTTTTAGGTGAAAGTAGTAAATGGATAATATAATTTTAAGAAAGTGAGAATCCGGTCAATTCTATAGAGAAGGATGTTCACCTCGGTCCGGTGGGGTATTTAAAAGGTAGTATGTTTAATTTTATATAGCTGGCTGTAGTTTTTTGTGCAGTTTCAGTAGAATAAAAAGCTTCCAATATGCGCCTTAAGTGGAAAGAAAGCGAAAGGTAGAGCTATACTTGATCAATTATTTTGGTAAATTGTCATGATGAATGTGTTAGTTTAAGTGGTAATGTGTCTTTATAAAAAAAAAAGTTTATCCCCGAACGATTATCTTCTCCCTTTCCCTATTTTTCTCCTCCATTTTCACCTAACCTCCAATTTTTCTTCAGCCATTTCTTCCACCAGTGGCCTCCTCCTCTTCACCAGACCCCACAACCCTTCTCCACCAGACCTCGCCTTGGTGACGGCAAGGCTGTATTGCACAAGCATTCAACAGCTCTCCTTCCTAGGTTTGTTATTTGTCTTATTTTCTTGTGATAAGATTTAGGGATGTTAGGGTTTAATGGTACAAAACTTTGTTGTTTAATTATGTTTGGTTATATTGCTACTAAAAGTCTCATTCACATGGTGATAGTAATATGCATGATTTTCAACTCTAAATACTTTATAAATACTATGCAAGATTTGGTTGATATCTATCATAAATAATGACTGCATTATTATCAAACAGTATCCCCTCAATTTCTACATAACCCATAACCAATCATCATATTTTTCTGAACTTATAATATCAAATATAAATGGGAACATAAGCTATTATCGAGAAAATGTAGCCCCTTTATAGTCCACTTAAATGGGTAGAGTCAATTGTAGTAATATGTCAATAACTTATAAAAAAATCTTAATTTGAACAAGAATGATCAATCAACATTTGACAAAATGCTCATTTTGTTCAATATATTCTATAATAATACTTAGATTAATGTTCACCAACTTATATATATATATATATATATGAACATATTTTATGTATGTCATATATAAATATATAAACATTAATATATATATATATATACATACATACATACACACATACACACACAAATATAAAAATATATATATGTTTATATTTTTATATGTTTATGTTTATATATATATATATATATATATTTGGTATGTATTTGATTTATGAGTTTTGTATGGAAATAATGCATCTTAAATAAAAAAAATCGAAAATATAATACTAGTTTCAAAAATATGCCTAAATTAGTGCATTTGGAAATAGCATGACAATGGCCGTCATTGTGAACGTCAGCCATTTCCATGCTATTGAATTTTAAAAATCAGAGGCCGACATTCATAAAGCCGGCTATTGAATTTTAAATATTTTTAAATGCCACTATCTTTATCTCTATCTCTCCACAAATATAGTGATTTAATTCATATCTACAATTCTAGTTAACTATAAATTCTTATTATGATGTATACACACAAATTATTGGGTCATTCGTATAGTTATATATGTCTACATTATTTTAGATAAAAAATGTTATACCTTATAGTTATTTATAGTACTTTCTATTTGTCCCATTTGTTCCATTTGAGCATGTAATTTTTTAAAATGGAGAAATTTGGCTAAGCAATTTGTGCAGAATTATATATAATTATAGAAATAATTCTGTAAAAAAGATCATATTTGATAATCATCTCTCATATTATTTAATTATTTTTTACTTGTTCTTAAACAGATCAATTATGTCTATTTCTTCTATCCTTGTAATGTGTTATTACAGTGGACATATAGTGAGGACTCATAATGATGTGAAATATGATGGAAACAAAGCTTCAATTATGCCTTAGGAAATACCGGTTGACTGCACGTTTGAACAATTAGGTGATATCATATTTTCTAGCACATCTTTTGAAAAACAAAAGTTTAACTTAGTTCTCAAGTGTAAGTATCCTCTAAAAAGTGGAAATAGGTTCTAACCTTTTACAATATGGAATGACAGTTCTATGTACCAAATATTGAATATGAACACAACTGACATTGAGAAAATTGAATTATTTGTTGAGGTCATTAGAATATACCGACAAGTGAATCAATCTATTGGTGTTACAAAAATTGAGAATGTTGTAGAAATTGACTATGGTTGTGGGTCTAGCAGTGGTCTAGTATGAGATACTAGAGCATATGGAGATAGAGGTGTTAACTGGGTCGGGCCAGCCCGGACTGGCACGAGGCACAACACGATTTGGCCGTGCTTGGGCTGGCACGGCATGATTCTTCCATGCCTGGGCCTGCAGGGTATGGGAATTTCTTGTGCCCATGCCCGTGCCATGCCGGTCCACGACACCAATCATGCCGTGTGGTGCCGAGGGCAACCGGGCCTCGTGCATTCCCTATCCTGGCATGGTACTTAGGCCCATTGGCACGGTATCTCGGCATGAGCCGAGAAACCACCCCAGTGGCAAGTCGAGCCCCAAAAGTGAAGACAAATCATGGTGAAAGGGCGGCACGGCGACGCACCGCCAGGCCCTATTTTTTTTTTAATTAGGGTTCGACTCAATTGGGCAAACCCATCGAATTCATGTTGCGGGCCCGTGCCGGGCTAACCTCCACAAAACCGGCACAGAAGCATGATCGAGCCAGCTAAAAATGGGTCGGGCCAGCCCGACACAGCCCGTTTGATACCTTTATATGGAGATTATGATGCTTGCGCTTATGAAGAAGGTAATGATGTATCCGATGAAGATGTTGATCCTGAATATGATGATGACATACACGTTCAAGCTGATGTACATGTTTCTTCATTCCATACTACAAATCAAGTTTTGGAGAATGAACGAGTGATATTTATCTCTACAGATGCATTATCTTGTAATATATCAAATATCGTAGATGATGATGAGGAACCTGATGAGTCGGCTCCTATTCAGTTTCACCTACCACCAACACCTTGTTTTGAATATATTAAAAACATAGATATTGCTATTTCAAGTGGTTGGACTCATGGGGGCAAGAAACGACTAGTTATGTGAGTGGTAAATTTATAGTTGGGCAAGTTTTTAATTCTAAATCTAAATTGCAAGATGCTGCAAAGAGTTACTCAATTAAAATACACCAAGAGTTTGTTCTAGTTGCCTCCTCAAATAATTGTTTTAAGATATAAGAAGGATGAAGAATGTCAATGTCAATAAAAGATATGTGCCATGGTTGTGAAAGATACTAATTTATTTATGATCAACAAATATAAAGGGCCCCACATACTTGTGTAAATCTATCTTTTAACCAGAATCATCATCAACTGGACTCAAAGTTGGTTGCTGCTCATATAAAATCAATAATTAAGACATAATTTACATTATCTTCTATGGCTATTCAAGCAATCATGTGGAGAAATGAGGATATGAAATTTCATATAAAAAAAGACTTGGATAGGAAGCATAAGGCATTTGGACACTTATTTGGTGATTTTTCCCAATCATATACATATCTCTCATGTTTGTTCTTGGCCATTGAACAAGTCAATCCTAGATATGTTGTTATTTGGAAAACCGTATCTCATAGTTGTAGTATTAGTTGTTGTATTACACTCATACAGGTATGTAATAACTGGGGAATATATACTATTATGTTTGGATTATCATATTTTTCCTATTACAATAAAAAAAATTCAGTATTTTGACTAACTTTCTTTTTATTTTGTATTTAGTTATGGTCTTGGGAGAGACTTCACATTGGGTGACCTGATTTTGGGCATCTGATTTTGGGCGACCCGATTTTGGGCAACCACACGCAGATATAGCACCACCACCTGCACATGCATTACACGATGCTGATGTTGAATTTGGGAATGGTGACCTACATGAGGCTGGCCATGATGAATTACTGGCTTAATATTTGGCTGAGCTAGAGGTAGAGTTAGCTCTTCCACCCGGGGGTAGATGGAGAGTACCTTTGACGCGGGTGCATAACCCATCGGGTGTACTCTTCCAATATTGAGATCAGCTAGATGCACGGACTCCTGATCAGGCAATGTTTATGTAAATTTATATAGTTCTATATTAATTATATTCATATTATTGAAAATTTAATAATATTAAATGTTCACATGTAGGTCTCATGCAACCATACGTGGGAGAGTTACTTGATAAGCTCCCATATATCTACTTAGATGATTAGGAGATCTGGTAGACAATGTCACTGCTCATTTGTTTCAAGATTGTTGAGTAGCATCGTCCAGAGAGAGTCCTGCGCCAATTTGGGATGCATCAAGAGATACCTACAGCTTGCTCTTATGATCAATAGTTGCATGTAGTGGATGCACGTGGGCGACACCAGCACAATTGAGTGACGTATTATGCACCATACATAGCATTATGGAAGACACAAGTGACTAGGATCACCACTTTACCTCCTATGGTGGGTTTAATGGACTTTCATTATCTATATATGCAGTGGTATCGTCATATTACATAGCATTTTATGCAACCATGACTTCATAGGATTGATATGAGGTTCCATACTATAGCCAGTAGTATGGATCTTTTGGTAAATTAGAGTCATGTGTTTCTAAAATATTTTACTTAATTTTTAATTATTTTATTATGTAATTATAATTCTTTCTTTGGTCACTCTGATTGCCACTATGGCTAACATAGACTATCGTTCTCGTGTTAATACTACTGGTACTTTATGTGACATACATCATATTGCCCGATCAATGTTACACCAGATTGGTGAAGACCATCATATCGGCGAGTACACTGAAATGTCTTCAACATCACATGAGTCATTTATTAGACCTATGGTGTCATCAACACCATCACGTATGCAGCCAATTCGAGGTAGAGGGAGATGGAGAGCGGGAGTTAATCACCGAGGTCGTGCTCGAGATGGTGGTCATGGTCCAGATAGTGAGAGCGGTCTTGGTATACTTGAGCCGACTATGCCTACTTCTTACCCCTCACTCGAGATGTTTATACCCCCACACACTTGCACATCACCTTCTATACCCACTCACATTGACATATCACCTTTTCTACCCTCATATTGACACAATTCCTCTGAAAGTGCTTGTTGCTTTTGATTATCCAAGAAATTCTCGAACACAATTCCTTGTTGAAGTCGGGTGTGTGTTAAATTTATCCTTTTCAAGTCTTTTTAATAAATATGGTTATTTATTTTGTGTTGCACGTGATGTTTCATGTGTTTTGATTGAAACAGAAAGGAGGGTACATATTTTATTGCACAGAAAAAGGCAGAAGTCACCTACAATTTTTTTTTGGGACATGAGAGAAGATTGTCATTTCTGCATCATAGATATAATGCAGAAATGTATTATTAGAACTTAGGGTGTGTGTGTTAGCTTGAGATGTGGTTTTAATTTATTTTATAATTTTTTCAGTTGGACACAATAGAATCTATGTATCCTTTAATTTAATTTTTTTCACTTGAGATATGGTTGATAGAACACTGATGAAGATTTTTATATATTATGCAAATATATTATTTTTTGTAGCTACAGGGTTTGATGGAGAGGAGGAGGTCACTGGTGGAATAAATGACTGAAGAAAATCATGGGTTAAGTGAAAATGGAGAAGAGAAAAATGGAGTACCTGCAACTCTGTTATTCGGACTTGAGAGAAGATTATCATTTCTGTATCATAGATATGATTTGAAGTTTAGCAAGCTTATGTATTTGTTGGATGATTAGAACTCAGGGTGTGTGTGTTACATCTAGATGTTGTTTTAATTTATTTTGTAATTTTTTTAGTTGGACACTATAGAATTTATGTGTCCTATAATTTAATTTTTTGTACTTGAGATGTGAATGTTTAGAACAATGATGAAGATTTATAAATATTATGCAAATGCTGAATTTTTTGCAGCTGCAAGGTCTGGTGGAATAGATTGCTGAAGAAACGTGGAAGTTGGGAAAAGATGGAGAACAAAAAAACTAGAAAATGGATCATTCAATAGTCGGCGCTGAGGATGATGACCATTGGTTTAATTAAATAGTTGCCATTCTCATTGCCAGCATATGAAAATTTTTAAAATTCAATAGCGGCGTTGAGAACGATGGTCATTGGTTTAATTAAATAGACGTCATTGCCAATACTAGTATTTGAATATTTTTTAAAATTTAATAGTAGGCATTGTAAATGCCGACCTTTGTTATTTAAAATTAAATAGCGTGGCAATGGCTGCCATTCATAATGACAACAATTGCCACGCTGTTTCTAGACGTACTAGTTTGGGTATATTTTTGAAACCAATTTTATATTTTGATTTTTTTATTTAAAATGGATTATTTCTGTACAAAATTCTATTTATTAAGCCTAAACAATAGACTAATGTCAATCTATGCTAATATGGTAGAGCAATATATTGTTAGGTCAATCCAAGTTAGGCATACTAGATCAATTAAACTAGTTTGGATAATTGATTTAAATAAAATTAAATTAAATTTAATTTGATTTTATTTGAAGGTTTAAGTTAATTGGTTTTGTGTGTGTTTTTTATCATGCTACAATCATTTTTTTATGTCTACAAGTTACCATTTGAAGTGTTATAAGTTTAATGGCGTGACATAATAACAAATATAAGAAAAAAGAGGGATTTGTGTTTTTCTGTACCAAACACAAAATAATAAAAAAAGGAAACTTTAAAAAATTAAAACAAGTGCACCAAAATGTAATTATTTTGTGTTTTGATGCACTGAAAACTGGAAACCCAATTTTCTCTCTAACTAACATGTTAGTGATTAAAAAATAATTAAACAATTTAATATATAAATGAAACGCGTGCAATAGTCAAACCTAAGTGAGAATATAATACACTTTTTTGCCATTGTGCACACACACACACACACACACACACTATGTAATTATATATATTTAAAGATAACATATATAAATAAATAAATAAATATATATATATATATATATATATATATATATATATCTCTATACGCACACATAAATATAAAAATACAAACACAAGCGTGCACACACACATATATGAACATATATAATTATATATAAACATATAGAATATATATATATGTATGTATGTATGTATGTATATATAAATATATAAATAAATAAATAAATAAATAAATATATATATATATATATATATATATATATATATGCATAAACACGCACACACACATACATATATATGTTTATATTTTTTGTTGATAATCTATATATATAAATATAAAAACATAAAGATATATATATATATATATATATATATATATATATATGTATGTATGTATGTATGTATGTATGTGTGTGTGTGTGTGTGTGTATGTATATATATATGATGTTTATGTTTGTTTATATATTTATATGTATATTTATGTTTGTTTATATAATTATATATGTTGTGTGTGTGTGTGTGTGTGTTTGTTTCTATTTAAACCTATACAAATACCTATAATATATATATATATATATATATATATATATATATATTCACAAGATTGAATTATTTCATGTAGCTGGGTAGTATGGGGTATTTGATGAAGTGAAATATGTGGGTTTGAATCTCAATTATCTTATTGAATGATGCATTATGTTTAAATTATATAGTTAATTATTTTATTAATCTTGTAATCGATAATGTGTCAATTAGGGGAAAAATCACATTTCTAATTTTTAGTGAACTAAACACAATTATTTTGTGTTTTGGTACTTTTTTTTCAATTTTTTAAGTTTTTTTTTTCAAATATTTTGTGTTTGGATCACCAAAACATAACTCTCCTATTAAAAAAAATAAGTTGAACTGACTTGACTAAGGTGGTGTTTGTTTTTTTTTTCTTAACATTGAATATAACTTTTTATGAACTTAATGCTTAATGATACTTAATAGCATTAAGTATAAATGTATTTGTTTTTTTAAATATTTTATCTCTATTAAGGGTGGGATAAGGTTTTCGAGTTTTGTACGAAAATAGTGCATTTTAAATAAAAAATTTAATCCTAGTTTCAAAAATATGCCCAAACTAGTGCGTCTGAAAATAGCATGACAATGGTCGTCGTTGTGAACGGCGACCATTGCCATGCTATTGATTTTTTAAAATTATAGGCCGGTATTGTAAATACCGGCTATTGAAAACATTTAGAGATCTCGTTATGCCCCTCGCACCTAGTCCCATACCCCACGCCCCTCACCCCTCGCCGCTTGCCCCATGCCCTTCGCTCCTCTATCCTAGCCCATCTGCCCTCACCTCTCGCCCCTCTATTCCCACTCCTCTCCCCCCGCCTGTCTTTAGGAGCTCCTTCGTGGACCTTCATCGAGCTTCATAATGGAACTCCTGAAGCTCCAGTGAGCTCCAACAAGCTCCTTCATGGAACTCCCTCGAGCTCGACAAGCTCCGTCGAGCTCCATCGTGGAGCTCCAGTGAGCTCCAGCGAACTTGACGTGGAGCTCGACTGGAGCTCCCCGATGGAGATCCAATGAACTCCTCTGTGGAGCTCCGTCGAGCTCCAGCGAGCCCACTGGAACTCGACGGAGCTCATCGAGCTCGCTGGAGCTCGACGATAGAGCTCGACGATGGAGCTCGATGAAGCTCGTTGAGCTTTAGGGAGCTCCAAGTCGAGCTTGCTGGAGTTCCATCAAGCTCACTGGAGCTCCAACCAGCTTGAAATAGAGCTCGAGGAGCTCTGTCGAACTCCACGAAGGAGCTCCAACAAGCTCCGTTGAGCTCCACGAGTAGCTCGAGGAGCTCCAGTGAACTCCACGTCGAGCTCCACGTTGAGCTCATTGGAGCTCCAGGAGCTCCACGAAGGAACTCTTGGAGATGGGCGGGGGTGGGAAGAGAGGGGCAAGAGGTAAAGGTAGATGGGTGAGGGGCGAAGATAGAGGGATGATGGGCGTGGGGCGAGGGGCGAGGGGCAAGGGACATGGGGCGAAGGGTGAGGGGCATAACTAGATCTCTAAATGTTTTTTATAGCCGACATTTATAACGGCAGCCAATGATTTTAAAAATTCAACAGCATGGCAATGGCCGCTATTCACCACAATGGTTATTGCCACACTATTTTTAGACACACTAGTTTGAGCATTTTTTTTGAAATTATGATTAAATTTTAGATTTTTTATTTTAAATGCACTATTTCCGTACAAAACTCAAGGTTTTCGATCCATAGATAATAGGGAGGTGCTTTTTCTGAATAGAAAAAACCAAATTTTTTGACTTTTTCCTTTTAGCGTAATTTTGGTTAACATAAGGAAATAAACATATTTTACCTTTCGCAAGCCATGCGCTCCTTGGTTCTTTTTATGTTCAAAAAATATATAAAAAAAGTGTCCTCTTTCTTTTCTTTCGAAAAAAAATGTTAAAGATAAATTAAAACAATTTGTTCTTAAAGGGTAGTGTAATCTTCACATGTCTCTTCATTTCTTATTTTTCTCCTTAAAAGTAGTGTACGTACAAATATTTGGTACGTTTAGGCTTTTAGTAGAAACAAAACTTGTAAGTGCTTGAATTTAATTCACATGAATGCATCTTGGAATACTAAATTTAATTATGTCATATACAAAATGAATTTTCCTAAGATACTATCAAGAGTTTTAATGTGTTTTAAATAATAATTCAATATTTACTTTAAAATTGAACATTATGGTTCTAATTAGAAATTAATTTCATTAAATTATTTTAGTTTTTGTAATTCATTTGTTTTAGTTTAATATTATGTCAATTTTAGCAAAATACAATTTATATTCATGCAAATTTATTTCTAGAATATTCTTAAAATATTTAAGGTTGAATATCTTCAAAACTAATAATATAATTTTTGGACAAAAAAAATATTTGGACCATATAAAAAAAATAAATCTTCAGTTAAAATAAAATAAAATTTGACCATATTTAGAAATTAAATGTTTGAAATATCTAGAAGCGTCAAATGGACAATGCCAAGCCGAGCCGGCACAATTTTAGGCCGCTCAATCGGGCTACCATGCCTGGGCAGGCATGACACGGTTATTGTACCGTGCCATGCCTGGGCAGGCACAGTTTTGTGGAGACTAGGCTCGACACGGACCCACAGCACGAAATCCATTGGGTTCGGCCCTGTTCGAGTCAGGCTAAAACCCTAATTTAAAAAAAAATAGTGTTTCGGCGGTGTAGTGCCGTGTGTCTTCACCCTTTAGGGGCTCGGTGAGCCTTGCCCATTGGGCGTCGGCTTGTTGTGACCACTCTCAGTGCATGGTTAGGCATGACGTGTCGTGCCTGGCACGACACACGGGCCAAAAACTTTAGCCTGACAAGACATGACTTATGTAGTAGGTGTGCCCGGCACGACATTGTAGCGTGTCGTGCCAGACCAGGCACGGCTTAACTGTGCCATGTCTCATGCTAGGTCGGGCTAGCGGCTAGCCCGACCTGTTTGACACCTCTAGAAATATCTGAAGATTTAATTATGATAGATTTAGAAAAATTAAATGTTGGTGAAATTGAAATTATAATTTATATTATTGAAAATTTGGAAAAAAAAAATTCAGTGAAATTGAAATTGAGTTTTCTCGAAATGAAAATGTTTTTTTTTTGAATCAAGAAAATATCTTTTCGTACAGAAAAATGTATATGAATTTCATTATGAGTTGGTAAAATTAATGAAAACTTAATTAAATAATTTAAATTAGAATTGATTAAAATTAATTAATTGAATTCATATGATAAAAGTTCCAAAACTAAATATTTAACATTCAACCTCCAAAAAATCCCAACATATATATTATATATGCAATATATATATATGTTATAAAAAAGAGAAATAAATAAAAAGAAATAGAGAAAAGAAAAAAGAGATTATTATATTTCATTCTAATCGAGTTTATTTATATACTTATAAGAAGGCCAAAGATTATAACTCTAAGAAAACAAAAAGTAATGAAGAGAAAGCCAAATATCTTACATAAATAATGATCATTTATTTCAAAGTAAATGTCATTCATTATAAAGTATTTATAACATTTTCCCTTGAATGACAATAACATTAAAGAATGTGTACATGTACTTAAAGAGGATAACTAGCTTGTTAAAACCTTACTATGAAAAACCTAATGGGATAAAAACCTAGTGAAGAAAAAAAATATAATATTTCTTGAGTATTCAAGACTTATATTGATTTTATAATAACTCAATTTGGAGATCTTTAAGCCCCCTCATTCCAATTTGGCATACAAATTTCTTGAAGGTCACTGCAAGTAATGTCTTAGTGAATAAATCTACAAGATTATCACTAGACCTAATTTGTTGTATATCAATCTCATCATTGTTTTTGAGCTCATGCATTTGAAAGAACTTTGGAGAAATATGCTTAATTCAGTCTTCTTTGATGTATCTACCTTTACATAGTTCAATATAAGCAGTCTTTATATAATATTGTTGTTGTGTTGAAATAAGTGGAAGACCACTAGAGTAATGAATATATTAAATCATTGATCTTTATCATATGCACTCTATGTTGGCCTCATGTGTTGCTACCATGGGTTGCTTAATAGATTTCAAAGAGACAACACTATTACCACAACTAAATACATATCATGTTTGTGATTGAGCCTTATGGGGATCCGAAAAGAATCTAGCATCAGCATAATTAAGTAACTCTATTTTTTACTTTGAAATAAAAGAGCCCCATGTCACATGTCCCACAAAGGTACCTTAACATGTGTTTTTTCTTTTACAATGCCTAAGAGTAGGCACTGAGCTATATCATGCAAGTAAATTCACTAAAAAGGCTATGTCTGGTCTTGTACAATTTGAAAGATATATAAGTACTCCAATTGCACTTAAGTATGATACTTTTGGTTCAAGGAGTTTCTCATTCTCTTATTTTGGAAGAAATGGATCTTTATCCACTTCAAATAATCTTATAATCATAAGGGAGTTAAGGGAACGAGCTTTGTCTATGTAAAAGTACTTCATAAATTATTTAGTGTATCTTGATTGATAGACAAAAATGGCATTTAAAAAATATTTGATCTGTAGGCCGAGACAACATCTAATCTTACCTAGATATTTCATCTCAAATTCATTCTTTAATTAATCAATATTTTTTAAGAGTCTTTCAGGGTTCCTTATTAGATTCCAAGCATCCACATACACTACTATAATTGCAAACTGACTCTTATTTTCTTGATATACACACAGGCAGAGTGAATTATTTATATATCATTTTCTCAATAAATACGTACTCGAAAAATTATACCACATTCGACCAAATTATTTGAGTTCATACAAGGATCATTGTAACTTTATTGAATATATACCATGTGATTTTTAAAAATTTGCTTTGGGTAACATAAAATCTTTAGGAATTTTCATGTATATCAATATATGTCACTATCTATGGATTCGTACAAATAAGCTGTTACAACATCCATCAAATGTATTTTAATCTTTTTGAGTCTGCCAAATGTATTAAATATCTAAATATGATTGCATCAATTACTGGTGAATATATCTCCTCATATTCAATATCTGGTCTTTGTGAAAAATCTCATACAATAAAGTGAGCTTAATATCATATGATTTCATTATGTTCATTTCTTTTTCATACAAAGATTCATCTATATCCAATAGGCTTAACATTTTTAGGTGTTGGAACTACTAGTCCAAGTACCTTCTTTTTAGCTAAACAATTTAGTTTTGCCTATATTGCTTCTTTCTATTTTTCCCAATCATGTTAATTTTGACATTCATTTACATTTGTAGCTCTCAATCATCATTATTATGCATGATATCCATAGCCACTTGGAAATAAAAAATATTATTGACAAGAGTATTTAATGGTCTCATATTTTTTATTAATTTGTATAATTTATAGATCTCTTTATTCATAGGAGATAATTGGTTACTTACTACTATTCATGTAGCTATTTCTTTTAATCCTTATAATGTGTTTAGCTCAACAGGAGCTGACTACATTGTAGTAGACTCTTCAAGAGTAATTTTATCAAAATTTTACTCTATAGAAGCAAACAACTTATTAGATTTTCTTTTCCTTTGGAAAGAACCTTTAGATTCGATCAATCTTTCATGTTTCAGACATAATTTAGATGTACTAGCTATAACATTTCTTTAATCCACAACAGGGATCTTAATAATATTTCATTCATTTTCAAAAGCATAAGATAAGGATGACTAATTATTGATATAAATGATTAACATTGCAAAAATTACAAGTAAGCAGCATTACTTAAAGCACAAAAAATATCATATAGTTTATCATGTGCATGCGCGCCAAACATTATGAGATCTATGTCTCTCTCTCACCAGCCAACACCCAAAAAAGTAGCTAAATAGACTAGAAATTAACACTTAAGGACTTACTGAATCTTCACTTGTGGATAACTAATTGAAACAAAATACTTATTTGTTTATGTATTTTATTTGGTCACACTATACATATGTACAATTCTATAAATTTAATAAAAGAACTATATAGATAACTATAAAGAATTGCACAAATGCATCTAGAATGATAAGCATTTATGGATGAATATGATCACAAAGGCATGCATGCACTAATATTTTCATTAATATATCCATGATTTCATATGCTGCATGTTGCATGTTTAGATACAAATGCAAAAAAAATAATAAAGAAGAACATGCATGAACTTATAGTTAGCAATGTTCAACCTAAGCAAAAAAGAAGCAAGTAGACCAAACTCATTTATACATAGTCTCCATTTAATCAAACTAGAAGAAACCCACCAACCACCATACTTTATTATGTACGGTAAAGCTAGGCTATCTAAATAAAATGTCTATTTTAATTTTGTAGTTACTTTGATCATTCGACCTTGACACCCAAGAAAAGTCCACCATTTTCACGAGGGATAACAAAAAATGACAGACAAAGAATACATAGTTAATTAAAAGTCAATATTATCTCGAGTGAGGATACAAGTATAAATTTTTAAAAGTTTATATCATGAATAAATAATCAAACTAATTCACATAGCTCTTTGGGCATCATTAGCCATTTTGAGAGTAGTCTAGGGGCACAAAGATAAATAGTTAATTGGACATTTAAACTAATTTAGAGTTTCACATTGATAAAGTATTATAAATGAGCTCACTCCACTCACTGAATATTATCCACTTTGGTCCAACTTTAGGCAAGTTTAATGGGTTTAAAACATGTCCAATGAGTAAAAAGTAAACAACACTTATAAACTACTTAGAGATCTCGTTTGTGAGCGATGTGAGATCAACGGAAACACATATACTTACCCTCCCATTACAATAAATCTATTGGACGCATTTCAAATTTGTGAGATATGCTTGAAGTTGGGGCTTGGGCTAAAGTGGATAATATTCGGTGGATGAAGTGAGCCCATTTATAACAATACTATACATATATACTAATATGATATGAATTTTATATAATATTGACGTGATGAATTGAGAAATAATTTTGGGTTGATATATTTTAGAAAATCAAAATTTAAATATTTTTTTGGCTTAGCGTAATAAACATAAAAAAAATTGTTAATTTCAAAATATAAATAATATCTGTATGTGTTAATGAATTATAAATTTTTAAAAATTTCATAATTCAAAAAATCCACATATACTTCATGTTGGAGTTATTGCGAAATCGACATTACATTTTCTCTATTATTCTGTTTTCGGCCTTACACCCTTGCCTTGCGAAAGCAACTAGCCGCGACCGCGAGCCGCGAGCCGCGAGCCGCGGGCCGCCGAGCCGCCGTCCCGCGAGCCACCTAGCCCTTATTCCAGTCTCCGTTCTTTTGTTGACCTAACGGTCTGAAGTCCGAACCTTCTCTTTTGAATCCATAAAAGTTGCTTAATCCAAATCTTAGGGTTGGTTTTTATCTCCGTTCAATTGAAATGAAAAGTGGCAAATCTGACACTAAGTTAGATAGTTTCGATCCATTTGCACATATAAGCAGGCAAAAGTCGATACAAATCCTGATTGTTATATTTGTATTCTATATTTTATTTGTAACTTTAGAAATCCCTATGGTGCTAAACACTGGGTTGGATTCTGTTTCTCAAGAGATTCTAACCCGTCCGTCGCAGCTCCAGAGCGAGGAGGATTTGCAGGACAAAGAAGCTCCGACTCGGCCATTTAGTTGGGTCTCTCACAACTCATTGCGGCCAACGAATTCGCAACGTGGACGATTTATTTTAAATGCTGGAAGGCGTAAGATAATTATGTCTAGATTGGCTTTTGACCCTGAAACGTTTGATCCTAGCAAAAAGGACGGATCATTGGAACTTAATAAAGCTGTAAAAGCTGCCTGGGAGGTGGGGAAAAAGATGTGGGAGGAAATAAAACTTAGTCAGGTTCGTGTTTCTCTTTCTAAAAAGCATGACAATCTGTCAGAAAGTTGTCCTCATGCAATTGCTTTGTCGGGGTCGGAGTTTTTGAAAAAGGGAAAGGTGATGGAGTTGTCATGCGGGCTAACACTAGGGTCGCATGTTACTGTGGTGGGGAAGCCTAGAAGAGCACATGAAGAAGGGGAACCAAATATTTCGTTGGTGAGAGGGGAGGGAGAGGTGGTGATGGTGTCTCAGTTTATGGTGGAATTGCAGGGATTGAAGTCAGTAGAACGTGAGGACCCCCCTAGGATTCTCCATTTCAATCCGAGGCTGAAAGGGGACTGGAGTGGGAAACCCGTGATTGAACAGAATACTTGTTATAGAATGCAGTGGGGTAATGCATTACGATGTGAAGGGTGGAAGTCAAAAGATGATGAAGAGACTGGTACGTCCGTGAAAGTTCACCACATCTTTTACATGTAACAGTAGTTTTCATATCTTTCACATCATTATGTGTTAATGGGATTGATGACTTTTTTTCCGGAAAAATGACAGCAATACATGGGGCATGCTTTCATATTTTTGGTGGTGTTCTATACATAATACTCGTGCTTGCAGGTGTCTTGTAATTGATTATGCTGCTATTTGAAGGGTGTTTATTGGTTGTATATTTTTTGGACATTTTTTTTTTTCCATTTGTTTGTTGAACTTTTCTTAAAGTATTAATTGGTTGTCTGAAAAGTTTTGTGCATTTTAATGTTAACATGCATTCAATCACATTGCATTGTATTAATTTATTTATTTTTCCTGAATGAAGTTGATGGTATGGTTAAGTGTGAGAGGTGGATCCGGGATGATGACAACCACATGGAAGAATCAAAGCATAGTTGGTGGTTTAAACGGCTAATTGGTCGGTACAAAAAGCCTTCTTTTGACTGGCCTTTTCCATTTGTAGAGGGGAAGCTGTCAGTTCTAACGCTTAGTGCTGGTTTGGAGGGTTATCATGTTAATGTTGATGGAAGGCATATCACCTCTTTCCCCTATCACACTGTGTGTATTACCTAGCACTCTTTTTTTCTTATTTATTTTTGTTCCTTTTGTAATGTTTCTTGATTCTGCTGATAGGGATTTACCCTCGAGGATGCCACTGGATTTACTGTAAATGGGGACATTGATGTTCATTCTCTATTTGCTGGTTCTTTGCCTTTGGCACACCCTAATTTTGCTCCTCAGAAGAGCTTAGAGATGTCTGATCAGTGGCGGGCATCTCCTATTATTGATAAATCTGTGGAACTTTTTATAGGCATTCTTTCTGCTGGTAACCATTTTTCTGAAAGAATGGCTGTTAGGAAATCTTGGATGCAGCATAAATTTATTAAATCTTCAAGTGTAGTGGCTCGTTTTTTTGTTGCATTGGTGGGTAATAATTGGGAACCTTTATTGATGGCAATACTGTTGTATTTTTAGGTGAAGTTTCTTACATTTCTTAACTGATTTTGGAACAGAATGCTCGGAAAGAAGTGAATCTAGAGCTGAAGAGAGAGGCAGAGTTTTTTGGTGATATTATTGTAGTGCCATACATGGACAATTATGATCTTGTAGTATTAAAAACAGTTGCCATATGTGAATATGCGGTAATGATTTTTTATTAAATCTAAGAGGGCTAAATGAATGTCCTATAATAGGTTTTTCTTATTAACAGGTTCGCAGACTGCATGCAAAGTATGTTATGAAGGGAGATGATGATACATTTGTTAGGGTGGATGCGGTCATCTCTGAGGCGAATAAAGTTCATGATAATAGGAGCCTATATATTGGCAATATAAATTACTACCATAAACCTCTTCGTCATGGAAAGTGGGCTGTGACATATGAGGTATTATTCTTTGCTATCATGGGTGGTAGCTCTTTGCATGTAGCTTCCTATTGAATTTCAGGGCATGTAAATTAATAAAAATTAAAAGATAATCACATTTATAATAATCAATATACAAATCATGTTCATATGTAATAGCCAAATTTGATTGGGGTAAGTTACAAGTTAGGTGCTCTAATCAATAAAGTAACAAAAATTAAAAATAATAAAAAAATAATTGTTGGCTGCTTTACTATCTTAATATATGTTATAGTAATGGTTAAATCATGAGATTGTTATCTGAGGAAGAAGCAATCAATCTTTATATATTTTATTTATTTATGAAATATTAGATTGAAGATTATCTCATCTTTCAGTTTAGCACAATAACGAGTAATAGATCCAAGAGTGGATGTATGAATTTTTCATGTAGATATAATATCTAAAGTATTTTGCACATAATTATTATTATCGCTCTCAAATTTGCTTTTATACAAAATTTTAAAATAATAATGTTTCTTGTTTTTTAGGAGATAATGTTATTTTAATGAAAATTTTAAAATTGTCTTAGATTTTTCACTCGGTGTATGTTGATATTTAATTCGAATTTAAATATTGGATTAAATGCAAATGCTTATAATTTTTAAAATAGATTTTAAGTCTTAAAGATTTCTTTACATATCTCAATATCTGAGGAGTTATACAAAGGTACACCCGATTAAAATAATCTATAAAATAATAATATATACTGACTATATATGATATATTTAATTTGATCATAATTAGATAATAATATTTTATATTATTTTCATATAAATAGTAAAGTCAAATGAATGAGTCTAAGAAAAAAAATTAATAACTAGATAATAAGAATATTTGATGAAGTGTAATTTAAAATATAATCTCTATAAGAGTATTAAGTGCATATTTTTTATATGATAAATTGATATTTTTCAGAAATTAATTTATTTATATATCAAAAAAAAATATAAATATTTTTAGATTATTTATTTGAAATTATGTTTGAAGGTAGGTACTTGTTGAGTTGGGTGATCTTTAATTTATTATCTTATGTAATTAGAATATTATTCGTATACGTAATCAGTAAAATTACCTAATTATTACAGTTTTTTTAGAAAATAAGAAAAATATATAACATAAGTACATAATATCAAATGAGATGATAAATTTTGAAAATTTAGCAAATTTGCAACATATGTAACATATATTTTTTTTGCAATAAGTCTAGCTTGTAATATTTTACAAATAGAGGATACATTTCTCTACGGTGATCCTGAGAAATAATAATTTGTATTGAGGCAATCATGGTCATTACAGAGAAAATATTTGAATAATTCATATAAAATATTAGAGTAAATCTATTTGCAATATATTTTATCTTAAGTGATTTATCTTTTTATCTAGATCTGTTTTATAAATGAATTTGTACTTGTAATTAATAATTTATCTTTTTGAATATTATGTTACAAGTTCTTAAGTTTTATTAGAGTGAATTATATATCTTTTTTATTATGGATTAATGCTATCTTGGATAAGATAATGCCTTTGAAGAAGATTTAAGTATTCTAGTATCATCTAGAAAAATAATAAATAAAATAAAAGAAAAAACATTGCAAGTATGATAAAATTAGTAAAATTAGTAAAATTAGTAAAATTTTATAAAGAAAAATAACTATTATTTTCATTTTAGAAAGTGATCATAAGGTTAAAATTAGAGTAGTCGACTCTATGATTATCTTATTCTTTGCTAAGTTTATATTTGGTATGAGCAGGTTCGATATGTCGATCTATCATTATATAGATTGTAAGTGTTGGATGATTAGATCTCTCATTTGTTGATTCAACATGATCTAGTACTGAGAAAGACTATTCAATTATTATCACTTGAGCTTGATAGAGATTTATCTCTATAAAAAATTTCACTCAATTTAGTTACAATATGACTTATAGTTGGTAGATATTATTATATAATATTTCAACAAGTTTAGTTGTAGTCGATGAATGACTCTCTACAAATTGATGTTCTAGGCAAGACTAGAAAAGTAAAGAGTTCAAGGTACATTCTTTTGGACATAAAATAATGCTAAAATAATAATATTATTACTCATTAAAATTATATTATTTTTTAGTAAAAAATATTTATTTTTTCTTTGGGTATTAGAGTATTCAAGAATGATATATTTTTAGGTTTTAAGTGCTAATTTATTTTTTTTAGAATGAGATTAAGGACAAATCAAGTACGCAAATTTTTTTTCTATGTTATATTATTTGAAAAGGTATAAAATGAAAAAAAAATAAAAAATATATTGGTTGATGAGATAAATTATAGTGAAAAATACATCTCCCTAAAAATGTTTTAGAATATAGTTCTCTAAATAGGAGTGTACTAGCTATTTTTATTAGATACTTATTTTGTTAGCAATCACATACTATTGGGGTGTAACATCATAATAAGTCTACTATTTAAACTTATAATACATATAATAAGTATTGATTTTGTTTGACGTTGATTTTAGTATATTGTTATTTTTTTATTTTTTAATAATTTTTTCAAATTATTATTTAATTATTTTATAAATATTTAAAAAATAAGTACTTTTAATCTTTCACAAAAAAAGATATTTTCATATATATAATAAGTAATTATTAATAAAATTAATTATATATGTTAAGTTATCTGATTGCATCTCTACTAGATTTTAATATATCTAATTGTATTAAATTGAATGAGTTTTTATTCACACATGATTGACATGTAAGATATAAAGTCATGATATATTTTTTTAACTAATATGTCTCATATTCTATAGTAAAAATATTTTAAGAATAAGTTAAAATATTTTAAATTTAATTAGTGATGGATAATTAAACTGAAAATTTACAAGTAAAAGATCTAAAATACTTAAATATCAAAAACAAATTATATCATAGATGAGAAAATGTATAATCTGCTTGCCTTAAATTTGAATAGACTATTTTTTCATAGTTTATTGTTCTATAAATATAAATCAATAAAAATACAACTAAAAATAGAATTAAGTTGTTTGAAGATATAATTCACAAAAAGTAAATAATTTAAAAGTATGATACAAGGAAGATAATGAATAGATCTTGATTATCAGTAATTTAAATATTAAATTATGTGTACATAATTCATAAGTTTGAAATATGAGTTAGACAATCAATGATACATAGAGAAAAAAATGTATTTGCTGTTGTTTTAAAAAAGAGTTTTATATATTCATATTTAGTAAATATAAGTTTTATTGTGGATCAACTCTGTGAGAATTCATAAATAACTCTAATAAATTACTAATAATTCTTTTAATATTTTGTGAAGCTCTATGAAAATAATATACAATAGTTGTATCAAAAAAATACTGATTCTTTTAATATTCTGCAACAACATTTCTTTATGTATTACATAATCCAAGATTAAACTATATTAAATTAGGATTATTGTCCAAATGCTAATTTCTGTCAAAAAATAAGCTGTATCAAATTATTTTTTTTGTGTTAAACTTTAATTTCTATTCAAAAATTAGTTTTTTTTTCCAAAAATCAAATTAAGGTTTGTGCTAAACTCTAATTCTGCCAAACTTTTGATTTCTCAAAAATCAAATTAGGATTTATTCCAAATCATAATTTTGTCGAAATCATTCAATTGAGGCATCAGCTACCTCACCTATTACTGCACCTAGTCTTCACTTACTATTGCTAGACCTTTGGTAACACTTATATTCTTATTGTCAATGGAATAAGGCAACAGTGCTATTATGGTGTTGATGCAATGGGCATTGTTGCACACAATGTGTAACTGTGAGTGTTGGCTTATAATCAATGCATCTCCTCCTAGTGTTTATAGTTTTTACCTACACACACAAATAAGATCTAATTTTCTTTAGGATTAGCTTTAATATCATATCAAATTTTAGGCAACATAAACACAAAAAAAAGATAATCATATAGGTAATAATCAATATACAAATAATGTTCTTATACAGTAAGTAAATGTGATTGAGATAATTTGCAGATTGGATTCTCACTAATAAAGCAATACAAAAATAATAAAAAGAATACTAAAACCATAAGTTGTAATATTTTTCACGATGAAACTCATGTTGATCATATCATTTATGTGTAAGTGATATATATCCATATTTATAAAAAGCATTAAATGTACCACGAAATGGCTAACCATATGATGGTTTTAATTTATAAATGATAATTAAAAATAAATATATTTAATAACCAATTTGTTGTAGCTTCAATTTTTTTTTATTTTATAATTTTTATTTTTTACATATGCACGCAAGTACTTGACATGCGATTTGTCTCAATTCATTTTACCCAATATATAAGGACATTTCATATATATATATATATATATATATATATATATATGTTTTATTTTTTTGTTAGTGAGTATATTGATTTATTAGTATTAATTTCGATATGATATCATAACTTGAATCCTAGAGAGCATAGTTATTTGAGGCACAAAGCATATTGAAGCGTAAGGTGCATTGAAGCGTAAAAATCTTTTAGGACCTTAAGGTGCAAGACGTAGTGAAGGCATGATAAATGAGGCACACTTTACATAATAACGTAAGTCATGTCAAATGTATGACTTATAATAGTGTAAGTCATGTCAAATCATAGGCATGCCACTTTTTGATCTTATTGTGCATAGAAAATTGTGCATGGTAGTATAAATTGTTTGCAAAAATATTTGCTTAATAGCATGTATTGTGCGCAGAAACATCTGCACAATAGATGTGCAAAGAAGACAAGGTGAGAAAGGTGGGGGCATAATTCTATGATGTATTAGTCATGAGCGACACCAACCTACAATTGGTGTCAAAAACATTATGTGATATCACCCATAGCAAGTGTCAATTGGGAGAGCAGTGATATGAATTTAGTATGTTATCATATGAAATCTTTTTTATGGTTCATATATTGTAGCAAAAAATGAGATAGTAAAGAGAAGTATTAATAATTTTATCTGCAAGAAGATGATTGATAATATTATAAAGTATCGAGATAGATAAATTAATTATTGGAATAATTCAGGAGTTATCACATAGCCTTTTTTATAGGTTGTTTACTCAAGAGTAGTATATATATATTTTTGGGATATTTACTTATCCTTGATATGCATATTAAGTCTTTATTTATTATAATTATTTCTTTTCTTGGTATATTTTATATTAATCTATCTATTTTTTTTCAAAAATTTTTATTTATTTTTTTATTGAATCCTACTTGTGAAGTATAAGTACTAATCATATTTATGATTTCTTTACATATGATTAGTTTGATTGCTAGAAATTTATCATTAATTCTTTTGATTTCTATAATAATATTGTTACACTTTAGAATATCAACTAATACTAAGTATTTATTATTCAATCAGCTAATATTTTAATAATTAATCTTAAATATATTAACTTGAACTAACTTTTTTACTCATTCTTGTTAATGAAAGTCTGGAAATCCTTGCTTTTTTGTTATTATGATTGGGTGACATCGCAACAATTCTTGCCAAGATACTATTGGACTATTTCAAACATTATTTAAAGTTGAAAATTTTCTAGAATCAAGGTAATATTAATTTATGATCCATATAAAATTAATGATAAATTTATTATGGTTAATTATTTACTTGATATTATTTTTTTTTATTTGGGTTTGGGATTGACATTCATACTCTAAGAAGCACGGACACAGACACGGACACAGACACGGACACGAGGATACGACACAGCAAGATACGTGGATACGGCAAATTCTAAAAAACTAAGATACGGATACGGCTAGGATACGGTATGATAAAAAAAATAATAAAATATTAATTATAAATATTAGGTATTTTATAAAATTCATTAAATAAAATAAAATAAAATAAAATAAAATTAAAATATTTTATTATATAAAATAAATATATATTATTTATTTTATAAAATAAAAATATTTTATTTTATTTTATAAAATAAAAATATTTTATTTTATTTTATAAAAATATTTTATTTTATAAAATAAAAATATTTTATTTTATTTTATAAAAATATTTTATTTTATGCACATCCCCACACAAATACGCCCGCCCCTGCCTCCCCCTCATACACGTCGGCCCCTGTCTCTCTCCTCAATTCGCGCCGCCCCTTCTTCTCCCCTCAAATCGTGCCCGCTCCTGCCTCTCCATCAAATCGCGTCCGCTCCCTGCCTCACCTTCAAATCGTGCCCGCCCCCTACCAGTGGCCAACGTCGCCCATGCGGCGACGTTGGCCACCCGACGTCGTCGGACGTCGAGCACTATAGACATGGATACGGCTGTCATCTGCCGACTAAACCATCCGATACACCACGTGACGTATCAGATACGGATTGTTGCAATGATACGCCACGTGGTGTATCGGATATAGATTGTTACAATGATATGCCACGCAGCGTATCGGACACGTATCCGTGCCGTGTCTGTGTCGTGTCTACGTGTCCAAGTGTCGGACACGCGGACACAGCTGTAGGGAGTTGTGTCTGTGCTTCCTTGTTCATACTACTACACACATCTACATATTCACACCCATACCTCTTACTCATACCTCTTTTTTTTTTGTCCTTGAGGCAGAGTTAAAAATAAAATAAAGCTCGTATTTTCATTGCTAATATATCATTATATCATGATGAAATATAATTAAAATTATAAAAAATACATATAATTTATAAATAATTATCTCATAAACAATGAAACATAAAAAAATAAAATGCAAGTAATAATATGATACAAGAAAAAACATATAATAAAAGTATTTATGATTAGTTAAATCTTTAGATTATAATTTTTATTTTGGTTGTATTTTTTTATATGATACTATATGTACTTTGATTAATTATCTATTTTGACATTGTTGTCTATTAAGGAAAGAGAATGCATGGTCCTCAAGCCAGGAGTGATTGCTTTCATTATAGGTTGGTTGCTTGATTTTTCATGTACTCTTGTGTGAAACACAATATCATTCACTCTCGTAAGACAATATACTGTTATTTGTGACTAAATTAGTTTCTACACCTTCATACAAATCAATATCGTTATCTCTCATTTTTTGTATTAGTCACTTGTTAGTATTGTTAATGATAATCAATGAAATGAGATTGATAGAGTAGCACTCATTGTATTCCATTCTCAATATCCAGTTATGCTTAAAATATATCTTATTATTCAAATGTTCAGATTCTATTTTATGTTGCCTCTTATTATTTATCTTAAAATTTAAAATTTATGTTTAGACTCATTGTATTCCATCATATATTAGCTGTAATTTTATAATTGTCGCTTATGTATCTTTCATATTCAACCACACCTTGATGAACAATAACCTAGGTTCAACATCTTCAATTACAAATGTTTGTAAATTTAGAGTTAAATCTTTTCAACTTATTATTTTGTTATATTAGTTGTTAGATATTAAAAAGAAGAATAAATAAATTTATAAAAAAATTGGAATTATATGAATTAAATTATGTATAATTTAAATTATTAACTTAACTTTTTCTCAACAACTTCGTTAATATTCATATGTAAAGTCAAGTCATCCATATTTTTTTTTGATTCCATATGAATTAAATTAAGTATACATTTAGTTATTAACTTGGTGGTTGTCTTTCTAGTTTTAATAACTAACCTTTTCTCAAAAATTTCATAAACATTCATATGTAAAATCGATTTGGCCATAAATATAATTTAATTACTTGAATCTTTTTTCATTTTATTACGCATTTATACATATCATTTTTTAACTTTGTATGATGATTTTTTTCGTGGTGTTCATAGCTATTGCATTCTCAAAAAGTCTTTAAATATTCATATGCAAAATCAATTTTATAGTTATATTTGTTTACCTAAAATTTTGTTTTTTTATTATGCTTTTATACATATCACCTGTCAACTTTTCATGATGTTTTATTTTTGATTTTTCAAAAGAATATTGGATTCAATTACTTAAATTGTATTTAATGGCATATGTAGATTATTTTTCATCATGATTCAATGATTATTGTTGCAAATTAAAATTATAATATTTGAATTATTATTATTATGGTAAGTTTACTATATGGTTGTATAATATATTGGAGGATAATATTTATTTTTATTTTTATTTTTTTCTAAATATGATCTTTGTATCATATTGTAATGCATGAATTATTTTGTTTGTTTTTTTTCTCGTCTAACTTTAACATGACATAAAAATAAGCTTCCTCCATGGTGTGGCCCACTACCACTGTCATCACTTTTGGCCACTGTTGTGGTAACATGAAATTAATAGGATTTAGATTAAGTTTTCATTGTCTACCACTTTGTTTAATTGGTCGATGAATTTTATTGATATTTTGAAGTGTTTCTGAACACATTGAAAATAATAACATGAGATTTAGAATTTGTTGGTTCCTTGGATCAGATCCATCAACGAAAACATGATTATAGGTATCATTGATGGTGTATGAATCATGATGTAAGAATAGAGGTGTCAAACGGGCCGGCCCAGCACGGCACGGCCCGTTTTTCCCGTGCCCCGCCGTGCTACCGTGCCGTGCAGGGCACGGCACGGTATTTTATCCCACGGGCACGGCACGGCCCGTGGGCACGGTTCGGACGTGCCGTGCCGTACCCGGCCCGCTCGGGCACGTTTGCTCAACCGGGGTCCGGGTCCCGGGAGCCAAGAGGCAACAGCAACACGCAACCGGCAACACTGTTGCCGGTTGCGTGTTGCAAGTTGCAACAGCCAAGCACGGGCACGGGCGCACGGCCCGTGCTTGGCACTTGGCAGTTGGCTTGGCACTTTGAAATAAATTTTTTTTTTAAATTTTTTTATTATTTTTCTGTTTATCTTTATTTAAGTTTATGTAATAAAAAAAAAATAAAATTTTTTGTTTAAAAATATTACATTTAAAATTAAATGTAAGTATGTAAAAAAAAAATTAGAAAATTTATTTTTTTTTTCAATTAAGTTTAGCATTTTTTAATATTATAATGTATTAATTAAATATTAAGATTTAAAGTTAATAAATTTTAAAATAATATTTAAATCTTAAATTAATAATTAAATACATTAAGTTAGTAAAAATTTTAATGAAAAAAAATTTAAACTACGCAAATAAAAATTACCATTCATGCTTTTGAAACCAAAACTCCGAAAAAAAAAGTATAAGTTTCAACTTCAACACAACGTATAATACAAAGTACAAACAAAGCGTATAAAAAATAAATATATCGAAAAAAAAGAGCAGATGAGCATCAATCGTCAAGCGGCATATAATGAGAATCATCAGCCGCAACATCAAGATCAGTATCATATGGGTCATCATCATCGGCAATCAGCTCCTCCGCCATCGTAGTGGATGTGGATGCGACTGCAGTGTCTGTCACAGTCCCAGCTTCAGCACGATCACTGATGCTAAATCTCGAATCCTCCCAATCCTTCAAACATGCCAAGGCCTCAACCATATCTGGACGTAATCTCGATCTCCTATCCGAAATCACGTTCACTGCAACAGAAAAAGCAGACTCCGATGCTACGCTCGACACCGGAGGAGTCAGTAGATCCCGTGCCATCCTAGATAGCACGGGATAGGCGGACTCATATGATTTTCACCACTGTAATAAATCAAGATTCTTATTGTCAGATGGTGATAGGATTGAGCAGTAATCGGTATCTAAGTACCGAGACAGCTCGCTCCTATGTGAAGGTCCACCCCTATGTTTCCCCCTCGCTAGGTTAATGGAATATGGGTCATCTCCGAACAAGGTATCAGAGTCCGTACTCACAGTCTCAACACCACCACCACCATACCTAGTATCGTAGTATGTGAACAGGTCTGTCAACTTCTCGTAAATGAACCCTTGAGGTGGCTCTTCCAGGTTCATGCACGAGGAAATAAAAGTCAGGGTGTTTTCAACCCCTTCCACCTTAGCCCTAGGGTCCATGCATGCTGCGAGGCAATAAAGAGATGGAATGGTGGACCAGTACTTCAGGTACTTGGTCTCCATCTCTGCAACCATAAGGCTGAGTGTCGGGTCCGCTCGATACATCCTAAACATGCTACTAATGTTGCATATGCAACGGAGTGCAATACAAGTGGTGGGTGTATAAACCGACGAACACATGTTCGTCGTGTCATAAAATATCTTCAGGAATTTCATAAATGAAATTCCTGAAGCCCAGTCAGTGTCGTCAATAATAAGTTCGCCACTCTTACTATTGACGTAGTCGGATATCACGTGTTCGTATCCAACACATGATTCCAACATCAGGTACGTGTAATTCCAACATCAGGAGTGCGAATATACTTGAGTGCATTGCGTATATGTTCCAACGCGGTGGAACACACCTTCATACCCGCTTGAACTATAAGGTTAATAACATGACACATGCATCTGACATGAAATATCTCTCCTAAAGGTGCGTCTCTAATATTCCTAACAAACATATTGATCGCTACTCCATTATTCGCAGCATTATCGAAAGTGACACTAAAAATTTTATTTTGAATTTTATATTCCCTAAATATTTTCATCATACACTCAAAAATGGCCGGGCCATCATGAGGATGAAGAATCTCAGTGAATCCTAATATTTTTTTATTTATTGTCCAGTTTGAATCGACATAATGACTCGTGATACATGCATAAGAAGAATCATCGTGACATGTCCATATATCGGACGTCACGGACACCACTCCACTAAATGCCAAAAATTCATTAATTATTTTTTGTTTTTCTAACTTATATATCTTTAGTATGTCACTCCTAGATGTGGACCTAGGAATCCTACGATAGGATGGCTGAAAATAAGTCTGCATGATGCGGACTACCCTTGGATCTTCCGAAAATCTGATCGGAAGACCCATCAATGTGATGAGCCTGGCCATGCCGTCCCTACCCAACTCGTTGGAGTATACGAAGGGACTAAACTTTGAGACTGAACTCGATCCAGTCTCAAAAAATGTAGTGCCAAGTTGGGTTTGCCTAGGATCTAACGGTCCATGTTTTTTGGAGCATATTTCAGAATGCCTCTTTAGGTGCCCAGTCCCACATGTACTCTTACATGTTAAAAGTCGCATACAATATTTGCACTGTGCCATTTCATGTTCCTCACCCCTAACATCTAATTGTGTTATGATTTTAAAATGTGTCCAAACTACAGAAGTCCTCCTAGTTTTTTGTTTTTTAGAACTTTGGGCTGACATGACAGGAGAAACCAAAGTTTCAGGAGCCACGGACGTTTGTGTAACACTAACATTTTCATTTTCCAAATTTAAATATGTGTTAGGTGAATTCGTCATTTTTTTTTTCGTACGTTTTTCTAGAGAGAGAAGATTTAGAGAGAGAAAATAAAACAAAAAGTAAATTATATTACCCGGTAAAAGCAAAGAGGTCTCTCACGTGAAAGATGCACCGAAGCCCGCAGGAAGCTTTGAAGTTCAAAACTCAAATTGAGTTTCACGAAAATTCAAGCCGAAATCAATAAAACGAGGGCCGAGCGAGAAAAGCACGGTTTATGTGAGAGAGAGAAAAAATTGAGAGGATTAATGTTTTTGAAAAACATAAATTCTATAGGGAGGGGGGTAGATTATATAGCCTAAAAAAAGTTTTTGTTTAAAAAAAAATTATTTTTTTATTATTTTTTTGAATTTTTTTATTAAATTTAATGGGCAGAATCACGAGGACCGTCGGATTCTGCCCCCTAGCCGTTGGCGTCGAATCCAACGGCTGAAAATCGATCTACGTTTGAAATTTTTTTTTTTTTCCCGTTATTTTTTTCATTTTTCTCGGTTTTCGGCGGAAAAGACCGCGGGTCGGGTCTGTTTGGACCCGACCCGCGGTCTTTTTTCCGGGGGGGCCCTAGTGCTGGTGGTTCGAGCACGAGTCACGACTCAGTGAGTCGTGACTCGTGACCGTGAGTCGCGACTCACGAGTCAGGGGTCACGCGGTCACGCCACGGCACGCGTGGCACTGGCGGCATGCCACGCGTGCCTGCGGGACCGGCACGGGATGGACCCGTGCCGGCGTGCCGTGCCTAGGCACGAGCCGTGCCGGGCCAGGCACGGCACGGCTCGTGCCATGCACGGCACGTTTCGTGCCTTGCTTCGACCGGGCACGGCACGGGCCCGGGCACGGTTTTTTAACGTGCCGGGCCGGCCCAGGCACGGCCGAACCGTGCCGTGCCTCGTGCCGGGCCGGGCCGGCCCGGCCCGTTTGACACCTCTATGTAAGAACCATGATGTTCCTTGGATTAGGTCCATTAAAAAAATGCTTTTAGGCATTGTCGATGGTGTGTGACCCATGATGTTTTATTGGGTTGGGTTAACTCTGTAATTACAATATTTTAACCCAATTGCTACTATTTTTTTAAGTGATTGAGAAATCTAATTTTGTGGATGTGGGACAACATGGAATTATTCAATGAATAATGGATGTATGTCATATGCTCTTTGATCTTTTTATGTTCAATAACTTGAACATAGATAGATCAAAGCTCATAAGACACATCCATTTTAGGGTTGTGGAGAAGTTTTTGAATTTGCTCTCTACTATTCGCCCATTGTGGTTGATTGGGATTTTACATTCTAGGGTTATGGAGGAGTTTTTGATTGTCTAAGGTAATACATTGGTCTACTAGTTTCACATTTGGCCTTTTCTAAACGTGCACTCAATGACTTTGTCAACTTATTCAATGAAGAAAATGCAAGATTTCTTCCTGGTACACTGCAGGTTCTTGCAGAGGCAAAATCTTTCTGTCATTTCTACAATTAGACTCATCTTTGACTCGGGTTTTCTGAATATATTCTTTTTGCTGCCATTATCACTAGATTTGAAGGGTGCTGGGGGACATTTCAAAATCTATCACTAGCATCTGACTTAGTTGAAGTGCTTAATTATGATTGTGAGATGGAATCCACATTTAAAAATGTTCTACTAAATGTCACTCGTGTCTTCTACCATGGGCATTCAAGTGATTGAAACTTGTTGATTTCAATCGGAAAGCTTATGTTTGACAGGCACATCCACGATACTTCCTAGTAAAATCTTCATTATTAACATATTCAATCTGGAACATTGACCTGTATCCTTTTACTATTTATAAAAGGATTTAAAGTATGCTACTCAATCCTCATTTGTGTAGATACTCATCTATACATATTTTAATTAAGTTTATGTGAATTTTTTGTCATCTTTTATTTGTTGTATGATCCTAAATATTATTTTTGAGATACTTAGTCACCCATAATGTCAACAAATCATATTGGATGAACTAAATTTTGTTATTTGCAATAAAGCTTGTGAATTGGTACTAATAAGATTTACTTAGATTCAAAAAATTGATTATTAAGATACATTTTTTTGAAGTGGCTAATATAATATCATCCAAGATTTTGTTTTTACTTGATAATTTTTACAAATTGTTTGTATACTAGTTAAATATTATGAATATCTTCTTTCATGGAAATTCTAAGGATATATTTATGATATCTCAATATTTTTTCTCTATAATATGTATGAATGATTTATGGGTTATGATGATAATGTGATCAAAAGCAATCAACTAGGATATAATTCAATAAAATTTCATCAATTTTTCTTTTAATATTTTAAGACGTGTATCATTTTGCTCTTTCTTTTATTGGCATAATTCATATGAATTTATAGTAAACAAATTGATCTCTTGAAAAAGTAAGTAGAATATAATTTTCAAATCTAGAGGATTTGTTTTATTGAAATAATATTCATATAGAGTTGAAATAATTAAAATTTTTTTGTGATAGCCAGATAGTATGATATGTTTTATTTTATTTTATTTTTGAGTAGATAAAATATATTGAGATAAATGTTAATTTTATTTGAGAGAATATTTTAGTGGATTTTTTTTATTGCTTAGGAGCTTCTCAATGATCATATTACAAATATATTTATGAATTCTTTTTATTAAAGATATAAAAATATGCATTTATACTTACTTTTATTAAGTAGATTGTGTTGCATAGTTGTAAATTTTATTGTTGCATGATGTATTGCATCATAATGCTTAATTTGAATAAAATGGAATTGAATGTGGTATGCAATTATACAAGTTACATGTTAGCTCTGCATGCTACTTTATCATTAGTCTTTTAATAGCACACGAATTTGAATTTCTCATCTTGATTTAATGATTATGATATTCTCTCTTTATATGTTTCTTTGATTTCGTTGAAACTAATAAACTCTCCTAAAAGTCATTAGATATTCATATGCAAAGTTTATTTTACTATAATTTTTTTTTTAACTTGATCTTTAATTAATGCTGTTTGTAATTATGCAAATCTCTTATCTGTTTTGCATGATATTTTATTTTTAGTTTTTCATAAAAGACATTGGCGATTAATACGTACTTAGTTGCATATCTCTCTATTTATCATTGATTCTATTTCAACTCTCGTAATTATGTTATTCATATTCATTGTTTTGTATATTCCATAAGCATTTCCTTTTTACCATCGACAAGGTGAAATGCATGAACTATAGAGTTGCAAATCTTAAGCAAAACATTAGGATATTCCTGGTTACTTAAATGATATTAATGATGTTTTTCTTCAACTTTTCTTTTGAATGACTCTTCTATCTATTAGAATTAGTACTTGAGGTCTCAAAAAGGATTGATGTGATTGGGCTTGACCTTGTGTGACCATTCAAGGTATCGTCCTCATTTGTTATTTTGGTTATTTTTTAAAATAACTTTTTTTTTGTTTTTCTTTAAAAAATTACTTACTTTAAATTTATTAAAAAATTATTTTTATTATTTTTTATTATAGTAAAATTAGAATATCTTCTTTTTAAATTTTCTAAAATACTTGGATAAATTTTAGTTTGGGAAAATTATGCATAAATTATAATTTATAAATATTTTAAAAAAACTAATATGATTATCTATTTATAATATAAAAACTAAAAATGAAATTGTGATTATATATTTAAAAATCTTACTAAGAAAAATTTATTATAATAAAATCTTTGCAATAAACAAAAGGTATAATTTTAATTTGTTTATAAATGTTATGGGATATAGGAATTATATTTATAAAATTTTTGAAAATTTTTAATGATATAAAGAGTTGATGTTTTTCTGTGTACTCTAATCATTTGTATTGTATTTTTGTGTATTTGTTATATTAGTAGCATGTTTAGTAAATATAGAAATTATCATATATTTATTGTTATGACTATTGAGATGGAGATAAAGTATTTGAAATACTAGTCTTCAATTTTAATTTTATATTATTTGGTTGTTTATATGGATCATAAGGTTAAGATAAACAAAGTAAAAAATATTATGACATACATATTCATGTGCATGAATTATGTACACTAACCTAAAAGGTTTATTAATAAAAAAGTATCTGATTTGTTTTCATATTATAATACTATGTATAATAATTATAGTTATGCTCTTAGTATTAACATAACTATCATATTTAGAGATAATGATTTCTCTATTCAGTTACCTAAGGAAAAATGATGAAGTAGTTCATCAAATGATAGTGAGTTATCTCATGTCTTAGATTCTCATTACTATTCCACCATATCACATGTTACTAAAAATTTGAATATTTTTTCATTAAAATTTATATGAATTTATTTATCTTATATTATTTTTTATGATAATAATAATCTTTTTGGTGTCTAGCATGTTATTGTAGTTTGTTTTTTTATGGTAGATAATATTATTTTAAATAAAAAATCATGATTATGATTAAATATATTTAAAATACTTTGTATGCATGAAGAATTAAGGAGATTTGAGGTTGAATATTTAGAAAAAGATGCAAGAGATGATAAATAATAATTTATTGGGACTTGGAGATTCAAGATATTGAGGGTATTAACATCTTTAGGCATATTAATGATGATTTATATATTTATTCCTATTTTAGTATTATATCATAAATATTGTTTGATCATTGATAATTTTTGATTCATGTGATATTTATATTATACTATCGTAATAATAATAATTTTATCATGCAATTTTTATTTTATTTTATTATGATTTATACATTATTGATATATTAGATATTAGATTATAATTTTTATCATTTTTTTGATATTTTTAAAATATGATTTATGTATTATTTTTGTGATACATTTTTCTTCTATTAATTTTTTATTGAAACTAAATAAAAATTTTAATTTCTTATTTGAATTTTGTGCTGAACAAAATACAATGTTAAGTCACAATCACGTCATCATGATTTAGAATTTAAAATTTGTATTGAAATTTAAAAGTAAAGCTCAATATCCCAAACCCATGTCACACAAAAGGTCAAACAAACTTGATTAATGCTAGCTTGAATCAGTTCGAACTAGCATGACCAGCTCTATACACATCATGGCCATGCACTTTGCGGGCCAACTATGCCGTGCTGAGTTGTTAGTTTGGTTTTCACGCCATGCCAGGCAAGGCACTGTGGCACGACTATGCCATATTGAAATTGACATAGTCTGTTTGTCACCTCTACCTAGTAGAGATATAAATATAAAATTATTTATGTATTGGATTATTTATATTAATTACAATTTGAAAACTACATAGATATATTTGTTTTGAGATAAATCATATTTTTATCTTTCATAACATTATAAAAAATTAATTTAATAAAAATATTAAAATATTCGAAAATTAATAATATATTATAATAGATATCAGTCTAATTTAATATTTATTATATTGATTATGAGATTATATACTAGATTTTTTTGTTTGTATACTTCAATTAGAGATGTCAAATGTGCCGGGCTGGGATGGCCCTACCCTTTTTTTTAGGCCCAACCTGGCTCACATGCAGTGCCTGACATATTTCACTAGGAGGCAGGCCCAACATATTTCATTAGGGGGCAGGCCCGACATATTTCATTAGGGGGCAGGCCCGACATGGTTTGCAACCCAAAATCAGCCTAGGTATGGGCCGGTTTGGGTTGGGTCGTTCTAGGTAAAAATTAAATTAGGGTCCCCCCTCCATGCCGCAGTGCCATCATCGCCCTTCTGTCATCGTTGCTTCAGCTGTAGTATGTCGCTCGGCACGTCGTTGCCTGTGCCATGCTCATGTGACACCCACTTGGGTCGTGCCTTGCACGACACTTGTGCCTAAGACCCTCGGCATGACATGACATGGTTTATGCTAAGGGTCTGCTCTGGCACGAGCCCGGACATGCTACAGTAGCTTGACGTGCCGAGCTTCAGGTCAAACCTAGGCTGCTCGACTCATTTGACTTCTCTAATCTCAACATAATGAAATTGCTTAAAGGAATATATATATATATGATTGTCATAGCTTGGATACTCTTACCTGGAAAGTGTATTTGAAATAATATTAAGTAAATGCTATTTTAATTGTAATCTACTATCTCATCAATTAGATTTTCTTTTTTATTTTTTCTTAATTTATATATTTTTTAGTTCATATATTTTAGAGTTGTTATTTAGTTTGTCTCACATAGTTTATGAATATACTTCTTTTCTTCTTGATCACTTTCTAGGATAAGACAAGTTAGTATACATGGGCTATAAATATGTTTTTTTTTTGAATATTTTAGTACCCAAAGTGAATACTTGTATTTTTTACTGGGTACGTGTATTTTAGTAAGTGTAAACCTTGTTTATTTTATTATGAATTATTTTTTGATAAGCATAGGAAGAATGTAATATTAGATTTTGCTTCTGGATATGTTATTCTTTCTCTTTTTCTAGCAGCTTTGCCTGATTATCAATTAGTAGAGTGTCTTTCGTTAGTTATATTTGAGCATATTAATACGTAGTATGATATTATTTGATTGAAATTATTATATTTTTTAATAAATTCAGGTTATATTGAGTAGGTAGAGAGTGAGATTTTTTGGGTGGGTAAATGTTATTTAGGCTGGAATTACATAATAGACAATGAGTTTTCATCAATATATATTTATATGGAGTTGAGAATTAGAAGACTTGACCACTTAATTTAGAGTCTATTCCATGAGAAAGTGGCATGCCTAGTTTGAAAGGGATAGAAGAGTTCTAACCATCACTTGATCTCATAGGTATTACTGCTTTCTTATCTTATTAATTTTTTTTTATTTTTTTAATTATTTATGTTGATAATATTAATATATTTTAGTTTTGCGTTGTGATATTATCTTATCTAGAATAGTGCTATACCTTGATCAAAGAAATGCATACTTTCTATTTTAATGAGACATGAGAACGTACTTTGATTTTTAGCAAGGCCTATTTATTAGGAAGATATATTCAGATGTGAAGATAAATCACTTTAAGACAAGACTTATAGTGAGCTAAATTATTTAAATATTTGATATAATTATTAGAATATTTATTCTTGAGTGGATAAGATAGACTCAATATAAATTTTTATTTTTCTTGTAATATATCAAAGTTGAGGTAATATTAGTTATACTGGAAGAATATATTTTTTAATGATAATTTTGAGTAAGAATTGATTCAATGACTCGAGTTTTGAGCTTTACAATTAGAAGTATATTGCAAATTGTAGATTGTGAACGGCATTATATAGCCTTAAGTAGTCATTGAGAATTTAGTTTATAAGATTTTTATTGATATTTATTTTATTTAGATTATATATGTGTTATTAATTTTTTTTGTGGAGTTGATGGGAGAAAAATTTATTAACTATTAATATGAATAATATTTTAATTATGAGAGATGATAAGTTAAAAATTTTTAACTCAAAGTGTATTGGCAGAGAGAAAGATGCCCAGTTTGCTTAGACAAGAGGCAAGCTTGTTGAGGTGCTAGATGATTTTTCATCTAGTCTCTTTAATCTTGATGTTCTAATCGCTCTCTGTAAGGGATAAAAGTATTGTACTTAATACTTGATTTCACCTATATTTTCGTACTCATATTATTATTATTATTATTTATTTCTTTTATTATAATTTTTTGATATTATGCTATTTAAGTCTTTATTTTAGATATTATGCTATTTATAAGTAATTATTTTATTTGGGTTACATAGATATATTACTAATGTTTTTTTTTTCTGAAAGAGTTTTAATAAGGGAATGATTTTATTGATTGTCTATATAAATAATATTTTAATTACGAAAGATAATGGGTTGCAAATCACTCAATGCAAAGAAGTACATATACATGTTATTCTATGCAAGAAACTATGAGAGTGAGAGAGATATATATTTTAGCATAGAGATAATTTATTTAATGAGGAATATTATCTTGTTACAAATAAGATATTTTCTTTATACTCTCATGTGTATTAATTTTTTAGATTGTGTCGTAATAAATGTTTTTATTGATTTATATGTTGACTTAATTTCTAATGTGATCTATCTAGATGATTTAATTAATTATAAGAAAATTATAGGAAAGATTAACTATGTGAGTATTATTATATTAGATATAATATATGTAATAGATATAATTAGTTATTTTTTAGATTTTTTTTGGCAGGTTTAATTTGATGCAACTCTTTGCATATTGAGGTATGAGAAGTCTATAAGGCTTGACATTTCTTTCAAAAACATAGATACTTATAGTTGGCATGATATTTAGCTTTTAGTTGGATACTAGAATTCATCATGATGAGGTATGTGATATAATTTTATATTTTTTATAATATAATATTATCTCATGAAAAAATAAATAAATAGTTATTTCGAGCTCTTGTAAAGATATAAAGTTGAGTGGCGACAATAGTTATTTGTGTGATACTTTAAATATTATATATACTCGAAGAGATTGAGTATGTTCTCTTTTGCCATATTATTTCTTTATTGTGACAATCTAATGATGAGATATATAGTCTCAAATTTACTATTTCAAGAGCATACTAAGCACTTAAAGATGAATAATCTCTTTTTAAAGAAAAAAATTCAAAATAAAATTATTATTACAGGAGTATCCAATTTGTTCACACTTGTTTGATAAGAATATTTGAATTATGTATTTTTTTTTTCATTTGTTATTTATTTATGTTTTTCGTATCTTTATAAAAGAGCAAATCATTTGATTCATTAAAAATTGTATGTTTTTGAAAGTTCACTAATTAAGTTAGTTCACATTTGATATGATGATTTGACAAATTTTTGTATTAAATTTACTAAATAGAACTAGTTTTGTTGTCATTCGATGCTTTGATTGGTCATGCTAACTTGTCTGGTTTGGTTTTTAAAACACTAGTAGTACGTTAAGAGGGTTTCATGTTAACCTTACCATTTAACTTTATAGGCTTCCTAGTTCCTACTCCACGAGTTAATCATTATATGAGTATTTAATTTTATATTGATCGGTTATGTGTGTGTCTGTGCGTGAAGAGATTTTCATGTTAATCTTATCATTTCACTTTATAGTCTTCCTACTCCATGAGTTACTCATGATATGAGTGTTCATTTTTATATTGATTGGTTAGATATATATATATATATTAGAAAATGATTTATTTTATTTATATTATTCACTTTGACACATGTTACTAGATGTTTTATTAAAAAAGTATTTTCATTCTTAAAATTAAGTATTGAAGGAAAATCTAAAATAGAAATATTCAAATTATTCTTTTCTAAAAGTTTGTTTTTGCAAATTTTTTGTGCTTGAAAATTTTTATTGTCAATATAACTGGTTAAATCCCTATTGAGAAAATTTTGTTGTAGAGCAGATTTATGAGTAAATCACAAAATTTTCGCATTTCATTTACTTCAAGATTAGTTGCTGATAACATGCATTGTTCCTGATTGTAAAGTTAAAATAATGCTTAAATTTTATTACTGAACATCTAGATACCTGTGAATTAATAGTTAGGAAGAAAATTGCAATGGGGTGATAGTGGTTGAGCCAAAACAGAGAGGATTGACATGTCATTTTGCATCAATTGGTGAGGTATATTTCCAAGCGAACCAACTTTGTTTCAGGGTAACAAAACAAGCAAATTGTTTGGTTTGTTAAGAACCAATCAATTCTTCCCTATAGCATGATTTACTAAAGAATTGCCCGATTCTGATACTTCACATGTTTATTTACTAATTATGGTGATTCACATTCATTTTGATGATGAAATACATTTATACCCTGAACTGAACTAGTTTTTTTGTTGGCCGATGGTTTTATTGGTTTTTATTTCCTTTTTAATCATTTCAATGTTAATCTTATTTGTAACTCTATTTTTTTCATGACTCCAAAATTTCATGTTATTTCATTTCTTTTGATGTATACCAAAAGATTTGCATGTTATTTCATTACTCTTCTTCACACTCATACATATTAATAATCTTATTAAAAATATATTAGCTCTTTAAAATTGCATATTGAAGTAAAATTTAAATTAGCAATATTCATATTATTTTATACTCAGTTTGATTTTGCAATTTTTTAATACTTTCTCATCCTAATATGACTAGTTAAATCTCTTACAGGAAAATTGTGTTGTATAGTATAATTTTTGAATTAATACTTTCATAAAGTTGCAATAATTATTGTCATTTCATGTAGTCAAAATGTAGATGCTATAACATGTATTATTTTTAATTATAAAGTTCATATAATGTCCATAATTTTGTTACTGAACATTTTGATTGCCTTATCTAAGTTAAATAAAGAACTTTATGGTGGGGTGATGGGTGTGCTAGAGGTAGTGCCGAAGCAGAGAGGATTGACATAACACCTTGCAACAAATGATGATGGATATATCCAAGCAAAAAACATTGTTTTAGGGCAACAAAATGAGTTAATTGTTCGGTTCATTAAGTACCACTCAGATCTGGTGGACAATCAATTTGACTGTCTGTTCTATTAGTTCACATTTAGTTTTATGATGAAATTGTTTCTCTAGTGAACCAGATATGTTTATTTGTCGACCGATAGTATGACTGGTCAGACCAGCTGTTTTGGTGTGCATTAATTGTATCTATAACTAGAAAGTAAATAATTTGATTTTTATTCTACATATTCACACTAGTTACCACATGATTTGTACTTCCTTAAAAATACTAATTTTCTCAAATTTATAAATTAACAAAAAAATTATCATAATTAGAGGTGTCAAACGGCCAGGGCCGGCCCGGCCCATTTTTTAGAGCATGGCCGTGCTTTTGTGTCGGGCCAGGCCTGGTCGGGCCGGCCCATTTTTTAGAGCATGGCCGTGCTTTTGTGTCGGGCCAGGCCTGGTCGGGCCAAATCTTGCTGTACGGGCCAAACCTGGCCATACGGGCCAAACCAGGCCGTACAGGCCAGGTTAGAATTTTTTTTTTAAATTTTTAGAGTTTTATATATTAGTTTAATTAAAAAATATATTAAATTATATATAAAATTATAGATAATGTATAATATATTAAATTTATAAAATAAAAATTAATAAAAATTTAATAAACTACAAAGTTAATTTTTTTTTTATAATATAAAATAAAATTAGTTTATAATTTATTAGAATTAAATTATAGAGTTATAAATTTTTAAATGAATAATTTAAACAAAAAAATAAATTAAACAAAAAAATTCGTTAAAAAAAATTAAAAAGTAAAAAAAACAAAATCAAACCAAATGAAAAATGACTAATCGACCAATAGATACCGAAGATCGAAACAAATAAATTAAAATTTTAACGTAACGTAAAAATAAAGTGTATAATCAATAAAAAATAAAATATCGAAATAAAAAAGTAGTGGATCATCATCAATTGTCAATCGACATATCATGAGCATCAGCAGCCACAACATCAAGATCAGTATTATATGGATTATTATCATCAGCAATCAACTCTTTCATTTTCGCAGTGGATGGGGTTGCAGTCTCTATCCTAGTCCTAACTTCGGCATGATCATGGATGCTAAATCTTGAATCTTCCCAATCCTTCAAACAGGTCAAGGCCTCAACGATATCTGGATATAATCTCGATCTTCTATCTGAAATCATATTCACTGCAATAGAAAAAGTAGACTCCGATGCTACGCTTGACACAGGAGGAGTTAGTAGATCACGTGTCATCCTAGATGGCATGAGAAAGGTGGTATTATATGATTTTTATCACTGTAATATATCAAGATTCCTGGTATCAGAATATGATAGGATTGAGCAGTAATCGATATCTAAGTATCGAGAAAGCTCGCTCCTATGTGATGGTTAACCTTGATATTTTTCCCTCGCTAGATGAATAGTAAAAGCGTCATCTCCGAACAATGTATTTATGTCCGTAATCACAGTCTCACCACCACCACCACCACAATACCTAGTATCGTAGTATGTGAACATGTCAGTCAAATTCTAGTGAATGAACTCTTCAGGTGTGTCTTTCCGGTTCATGCTGGGAAAATGTAAGTCATGATATTTTCTATCCATTTCACCTTAACCATAGGGTCAATGCATGCAGTGATGCAATAAAGAGATGGAACGGTAGACCAGTACTTTAAGTATTTGGTTTCCATCTATGCAACCATATAGCTAAGTGTTGGGTTAGCTCGATACTTCCTAAACATGTTACTAATATTGTATATGCACCTGAGTGCAATGCAAGTCGTGGACGTATAAACTGACGAACACATGTTCGTCGTGTCATAAAAAATCTTCAAGAATTTCATAAATGAAATTCATAAAGCCTAGTCAATGTCATCAATAATAAGTTCGTCACTCTTACTATTGACGTAGTTGGATATCACATGTTCTTATCCAACACATGATTTCAATATCAGGTACGTGTAATTCTAACGATGTCTCATATCCAATAGGAATTTATTCTTCTTAATATTTGTAGACATTCAGAGACTACCTAACTCTTGTTGTCTGTGAGGAGTGCGAATATATTTTAGTATATTACATATATTATCTAACGTGGGGGAACACATTCAGGGATTAAACTTTGAGATAGAACTCGATCTAGTCTCAAAAATTACAGTGCCAAGTTGGGTTTGCCTAGGATCTAATGGATCATATTTTTTGTTGCATAATTCGGCATGTCTCTTAAGGTGTTCAGCCCCAAACAAATTCTTACATGTTAAAATTCTCATACAATATTTGTACTGTGTTATTTCTTCTTCCTCATCCTTAATATTTTTTTGTTTTATTATATTAAAATGGGTTCAAACTACATAAGTCATCCTAGTTTTTTGTTTTTTAGAAGTTTGAGTTGAGATGACTGGAGAAATTAAAGTTTCATCAGCTTCAGACCTCTGTGTAAGATTTTTATTTTCTAAATTTAAATATATTTCATTAGTATTTATCTTTTTTAAGATTTTTGACAGAATACTTATTTAGAGATTAGATGATAGATTTTAGATTTAATTATTTTAGGACTAGAGAGAGAGACTATAGAGAGAGAAAGTAAAAAAAAACTTAAAATAAATTACTCGATAAAGTAGTCAGGTCGATCACGTGCACGGTGCACCACAGTCTAGCTTAAAATTTGAAATCCAAATTGAGATTCCCAAAAAGTCAAACTAAATAACAAAATCCCGACTTCCCTAGTCACGAGAAAGAGAAGCATGAGTTCTGTGAGAGAGAAAATGTGAGATTTGAGAGAATAAATATTTATGAAAACATAAATATTATAGAGGAGGGGGGGTGGAGGATTTTATAGATCAAAGAAAATATTTTTTTTAAAAAAAGTCATTTTTTTGTTTTTTTTTAATATTTTATGGGGAAGAATCATGAAGGCCGTCAGATTTTGCCTCCTAGCCGTTGGAGGCGCGATCCAACAGTAACATTTAAATTTTTTTTTTCCTCGTTGGGGGGGGGGGGGGGGGATCGGGTCGGGGGCACCTCATGTTGGGTATGAATGGACTTGACTCGTGGTCTTTTTTGTGGGAAGCTTGGCTTGGCTCGACTCCCGTGTCCCGACCGTGCCTACGAGCTTTGCCACGGGCCACCGAACCGTGCTGGGTCAAGCACGGCACGAGGCCCTGTTGGCCTCGGCACGGCACGACACGGGTTGTGCCTTACCAGGGCACGGGATATTCCCGTGCTGGGCGGGCCCCTGCACGGCCAAACCATGCCTCGTGTCGGCCCCGGCCCGGCCCGGTTGACATCTCTATCTCGAATATCTTTTTGTTCTTATAAATAAGTATAATGTTGTTTTTATTCATTTGATATTTATTTAGTTTTTGTGATTTTGTTTATCAAATAGGTAATTATATTATATTTTTTCTTTCATATTCTTTTAAACTCCGTTAGAGATATTATCATTACTCATAATTTTTTTAATATTTTTTTGGAAGTTTCTTTAATTTGTAACTTGTATGAATTTTTTCTTGGTTATATGTATAATGTTTATCCATTTAACATTCTTAATATTTAAATAGGAATTCTTGAATTTATTTAAAAGATAATAAAAATATATATATCTTTTGACTTTATTATTTTTTATTATGATTTAATTTTTTTATTCTTAATATTTTTTCTTTGATTAATATCTATATTCTTTTATTCTAATTTCTAGCCATCTTATAGTTATAACTAATATTTTTGTTATTATATTAATTTGTAGTTTATGCTTATCATACAACTTATTATATGTCTTAAATTTAATTATATTCATTATTTTTTGGTTTTTTTTATTTGACTCTTCATACAATTTCTTTTGTTCATTTTAGTCATCATGTAATTTTTTTAAATGAGCATATTTTTCTTTAATAGTTTGTTAACTCTTATGTTTTTATTATAAGTTTTTTTTTGTGACTAAATATTTCTCTTAAACAATTCTAAAATTTTGTTAAATATTTTTCATGCTATTTGTTACTTTAAAGTCATATATTATTTGCATTTATGTCACAATGAAAAAACTTTATAATTTAGTTTTTTTTAAATAAAATATTTATAATTTATCATTTTAAGTTTCATCATTTTATTTTTAAATATTTATTTAAAGTTTTTTTTTGTGATATTTTTTTAACTATGCTGATCAATTATAACAAGATTGTCTAAAGTAGTTATAATCTCATGATATTATTTTATAATATTTACATAATATTTTATTTTTTTTAATAAGAAAAAAATCAATTTAACTATTTTTAGAATTATTTTTGAAAGTTGCTAAAGTTTTTCTCTTTTTAAAATATGATCATATATTGCAAATATATACTTATTTTTTTAAAATGGTATTAAAATGTAATTTTTTTTTATTCTTGATATTTAATAATTTTGTTCCTCTCATTTTCCCAACTTTAGGGTTGATGTATACTATAAACTTTAATACTGATCAATTGTCTCAGTAGTGATTGCATCGAAGTATATTTTACTTTGGTGTTTTTATGAGATCTAGTATATTAGTGGTGGTGTAAATATATCTTATTTTTTCTTGATTTTTTTTTTATATTTTTTCTAGAATATAAGTAATTCTTTTCTTTTATCATATTTATTACTTATTAATTTTGGTAACTTAAGAGTCTAAAAATTTTATGTGCCAAAAGGTTAATCACTTTATCTGATGGTTTTATTTTTATCTCTAATCTTATTTCTTTGTTTTCTTGCTGTTTAATATGGTCAAAAAATTATAAGACAATTTATTATTACATTTGTTGTCAAAACGTGTATATTGCTTTCCATAATTAATCATGTTATGTTTATTCATGTACATTATAGTTGCTTGTTATCTAGGTTTGTTTTATTTCAGGAGTGGCCTGAAGAAGATTATCCACCTTATGCAAATGGACCTGGCTATGTACTGTCATCTGACATAGCAAACTTCATCGTTTCTGAGTTCGAAAAACATAAATTAAGGGTCAGTAGTATGCACGTTGTTTTCCGTTGTTATGCCCAATTTTTTACTTAATGAATTTTCTTATTTGCAGCTATTCAAAATGGAAGACGTGAGTGTGGGAATGTGGGTGGAGCAATTCAATGGTTCAAAACCCGTGGAGTATGTCCACAGCTTGAGGTTCTGCCAGTTTGGTTGTATTGAAGGCTACTACACAGCACATTATCAGTCTCCCAGGCAGATGATTTGCTTGTGGGGTAAATGGCAAAGGTTGGGAATTCCACGCTGCTGCAACATGAGGTGACTCATTTGTTTTTGCTGAATGCATGCAACCTGTTCGCTGAATTGCTTGAGAGAGAATACTGATAATGTGCTGCAACATTGGTTGAGATGGCATATGTTTGTAATGTAAGATTCAAACACCAGAGTCTCTGTGCAATGATCTGTTCCTTGACTATATTCTGGAAATTTTGTAACCGTGGATACTTAATGAGGCACTTTTTTGCCTGGGTTCAGGTGGTGTAAATTTGACAAAGACTGAATTCTTTTGTCTTGGCAATTTATGGTATTTGAAATTGAAGAAAAGAACCATGGCATTCTTCTATGTTTCTTGCAAAAAAGGGGGTGAAGTGGGCTATCGTGAAATTTGCTGTTTGAATGAATTTTGTCAATAAAGTAAAAATGTTTTAAAATTTGGTAGTTGCGCAAGAAAGTCGGCGCATCACTGTTTATTGTTAAAGATTGTTCTCTGTTAAACTATTTATTGTTAAAGGTGGTCTGATATAATTTCTATATAATTAATACTTATTTAAGATAAAAATGGTGAATGCTATAAAAATGTGGTAAAAAATGATAAATGCTTAATGTTTAAGTTAAATTTTAAAAATGCAACATCTATTATAAAACAAGATGTATTTTCATAATGCAAGATGCCAATGTAATATGTATCAAAGTATTATTTTTTTGCATCTGTAAATGAGTAATCATGTAATGATGAAATAATTCTGACACTTTAACAAATTATATGTTGTATTCTGTTATGCATAGATTAATTTTTTAGATTGTGCTCAAATAAGTAGTCTAATTTTCCAAAGCAATAATTTCATGTATGATGATGTGATTCATTTGTAATTAGTTATTAAATCCCAAGGCAATAATCCCAAGGCAATAATCCCAAGGCAATAATCCCAAGGCAATAATCCCAAGGCAATAATCCCAAGGCAATAATCCCAAGGCAATAATCCCAAGGCAATAATCCCAAGGCAATAATCCCAAGGCAATAATCCCAAGTATTATTTATAAGAGAATCATAGTGAAGATATATATGTGACATCATTAAACTATATATAATTATATGATTAGTATAATTAGTTAATTTTTTGATTTTATTAGACATGTTCACCTAACTCTTCGTGTATATATTATATAAAAAAGACTCAAAATTTTGGATCCTTTTTAGTGATTATCTAGATTCGACTTCTGCCCCAACCTCCATCGAGATGTGATCTACTATGAGTTTTTCTTTTTTTTTTTTGAAATAATATCATCTTCCCTAACATCAAAGTATAAATATTATTTTAAAATTCAGAAAAGAGATAAAGTGCATTGTGATCATAATGATCATATGTGATATATTTTGGATCCAATACCTAATCAAAGAGATTAATTTTTCATTTTTTTTCTCTAATTACTCATCATTGTGATAATTATACAATGAGCTATATAGTTTCGAATCTGATAATTTAATAGCAGACAAAATATATAGTGGCCACAGCTTATTTAGCATTAGTGGTCACCATTTACATTTCATTTCTTCAAATTGAGTGCTCTACCTATTTTAGCACTAGTTTAATATATATATATATATTTTAAATTTATATATATTTTATTATGAATGAGAGCACTTGACTTATATAGGATAACCCAATTCACTTTGTCCTTATATAAGGGAAGACACTGATATTTTGGACTAGTGTGGTTCTCATTTTATTTAGAAGAAAAGGTGTGAATTTCATTACAAAAACTTGGAAAAGAGAAGTGTCCATCATCTTCTCTCTCTCGCATACTTACAAAAGTGTGCATTTTTGTTACAGAAACAAGTGCGTGATATTTTTATTACAAAACAGAAGCTCCAGGAAAAATATTTTTGAGTGAGAAGAGGAATGTCAAAACCTTCTGTCCACCCTTTTGCTTATTATCATAGTTCTCCTGAGGGCTTCCACTACTACTATTGTGCTTCCAAGGTTGCTGAAAAAGAAAGAATTTCTGGACATATTATTTCATATGTCTAGTGATTCAATATACTGACAATTGTTGATTTCTTACTAATTGATGTTGACGGGTTGTTCGTTAAGTTGAGTTGTTCAAAGTGAAATTACCGATATGCCCTTAATGAGCAATTATCGGTGTATTATTGTAAAGTGTATCTTTAATAAATTTACATTGTTTAATTATCGGACTGATATAAAAGCCGATTTTTTCCTTTGACCTAGCTGTTGGCTGAATATTTTTGATTGAAATGTTTTTGATATTGGTTCCTGCTGCGCGATATTTCCTCTCTTCTTCTTCTCCTCTGTTCTTCTCTTCTTCTCAGATTCATGCTTATGTTCTTGAGAATTCCTTGTATTTATCAAGGAATAGTTGTTACAAAACAACATTGTGGTATCAGAGCATCGATACCTAACTGCGATTGAAATTATTTTTGAACAATACTCAAATCTAATTTCTCCAGTTTAGGCGTTCTCTGAAAACTTAATTATTTCTCACAAATTTCTTAAGATCGAGCATAGATCTGACCAGATCTAGTAAGATCTAAAGGTTTTGTGGTTTTTAAAACCTATTTTTTACAAAACCCGAACATTCTGTTCAAATTTTTTCAAGCTGTTTTAAGATTATCATGTTTTCAAAAACTCAAAACTCATCAAACTCGGGTTCAATTCCTATTCCATTGTTTGATGGTGAAAATTTTGACTATTAGCTTGTCAAAATGCGAACATTGTTTATCTCCCAAGATATATGGGAAATTGTGGTTTCTGGATACGTAGAATCCCCTAATTTCTCTATTTTGGAAGGTAAGGAACTGTTGCAAGAGAAGGAATTGAGGAAATTAAATGCTAAGGCATTACTTTTCATCCAACAGGGTGTAAGTAATGCGATATTCCCTCGATTACTTGGTTGTACTCAAGCCAAGGAGGCTTGGGACCTCCTAATCGAGGAATACCAATGAGATAAGAAGGCTCGAGGAGCTCTTCTGCACTCCTTGAGAAAAGACTTCGAGAATCTGAGTATGAAAAACTCAGATTCTCTTACTGAGTTTTCAACTCAGTTTCTAGATATTGTTAATCAACTAAAGATTTATGGAGAAAATATCTCTAAGACTCGATTAGTTGAAAAACTTCTAATCTGTATGCCTGATAAGTTTGATGCCATTGTGGCAGTGATTGAGGAGACCAAAGACTTGTCAAAGCTCTCCATCCAGCAAGTTCTGAGCTCCTTAAAGTCTTATGAGAGTCGATTACTAAAGAGGGCAGAAAGCTCTGCAGAGACTGCAATGCAGTCAAGATGGGAAGAAAGCTCCAATAAGGCTGATGTTCAATACAGAGACATGAGGAACAAGAAAAATGCACTAAGGTATGAGTCTAAAAATAAAAACAAAAATAAAATTAAAATAGGCTCGAATTCTACTCTCTCAACAGACTCATCTAAGGAACAATCCCCCTCTTGCACTATATGCAAGAGATTAAACCACACTGCGACATAGTGTTGGTTTCGAAAACAAAACCAATGTCAAAACTGTAAAAGGTTTGGGCACAGTTCTAAGAACTGTAAGAGCATCTCTAACCAGAGTGCTGGTTTTACAGAACGAGTAAGTTCTGTAGAACATCTGTTTTATGTAAATGAAACAGAAAATACACACTCAATAAACACTTGGTTTCTGAACAGTGGCTGCTCAAACCACATGTCTGGAAATGAAGAGATATTTGTGGATTTACTTCCAGTAGTAAATTCACAAGTCAAATTGGGGAATGGTGAACTGGTTCAGGCGCAAGCCAAGGGCAGAGTGGTAGTACCCACCTGCTCTGGAACAAAGTTCATAAAGGATGTACATCTGGTTCCTGCCTTGGACCAGAATCTACTAAGTGTTGGCCAGTTAATTGAAAAAGGCTATAAACTATCGTTTGAAAATAAAATATGTAAAATTTTTGATCAAAACTGTAATCAACCTTCCTGGATAGTGAAAATGTCAAGTGGAAGAAGTTTTCCACTGACATTTGCTGAGAAAACAGATAAGGCATTCTCAATGAATGTCCAATCTGTCACCTCTCTATGGCACAGAAGGTTTGGGCATTTGAATTACTTTGACCTAAAAAATATTTTTCAAAATAACTTAGTAACTGGTATGCCTTCAAACCTTTCACCACCTACCTCTATCTGTGAAGTATGTTCACTGGGAAAACAATCCAGAAAAAGCTTTCCAAAACACTCTGCCTGGAAAGCTTCTAAACCCCTGGAACTATTACATGCTGACATATGTGGTCCTATGTCAGTGAAGTCCTTAGGCAGCAGTAGTTATTTCTTGTTATTTATAGATGAATGCATGAGATATATATATGGGTATTTTTCTTGAAGCACAAGTCTGAAGCACTTGAATGCTTCAAGAAACTCTTACCACTTGTCGAAAGACAATCTGGTCTAAGTGTTAAGTCACTTAGAACAGACAGAGGAGGTGAATTCCTCTCTCAAAAATTCACAGACTACTGTGAATCTAAAGGAATAACCAGACAACTTACCACTGCCTACTCACCACAACAGAATGGAGTTGTGGAGAGAAAAAATAGGACAATAATGGAAATGGCCAGAACATTATTAAATCAGAAAAACCTACCAAAGATTTTTTGGGCAGAGGCAGTGAACACTTATGTGTACCTGCTCAATAGGTGCCCAACCAAAGCACTGGAAAACTTAACTCCAGTGCAAGCCTGGACTGGTAGGAAGCCCAGTGTTAAACACCTAAAGGTATTCGGGAGTGTTTGTTACTCCCATATACCAAGTGCACATAGAACCAAATTAGACTCCAAGAGTCTAAAGTGTATTTTAGTAGGTTATAGTCTGCAATCCAAGGGTTACAGACTGTACTCACCAGAAACAAAGACATTTCTGGTGAGTAGAGATATTTTAATTGATGAAAACAGTATGTGGGATGGAGATTTAAGTGAAGCTAATTCTGGAACCAAAAATGGTTGCACAGAAGCTGCTGCAACCTGCTATAAATTTAAAAATGCTCCAAGGTATGATTTCAGCTCACCCTCTACTTTTTCTTCTAAATTTATTTCTGATTCTGATTCTTTTACTGAACATGATTCTCAATACAAGTCCAAGTCTATTTCTGAACATAGTGATTGTACATCATCTTATTCTGAATCTATGACTGAACTTAGTAAAATAACCCCTGTAAAGTATAGAAACCTGTCAGACATTTATCAGAGATGTAACTACACCTCAGTTGAGTCACTAAACTATGAAGAGGCTGTAAAACATCAATTCTGGTTCAAAGCGATGCAGACAGAAATGTCTGTTATCGAGATAAATAACACTTGGACCTTTGTTGACTTACCTCAAAATAAACACAGTATAGGTGTTAAGTGGATTTATAGGATTAAAGTTAAATCAAACTCAAATCAGCCTGTATACAAGGCTCGATTGGTAGCCAAAGGTTACTCACAAAAACCTAGATTAGACTACCATGAAACCTTTGCTCCAGTAGCAAGGTTAGAAACCATAAGGCTCTTAATAGCCTTAGCTGGACAGAATGGTTGGAATTTATTCCAATTAGATATAAAATCTGTCTTTCTAAATGGAAAACTTAAGGAAGAGATATATGTAGAACAACCCCCTGGGTTTGTAAAAAAGGGGAGTGAACACTGTGTTTATAAATTAAATAAGGCCTTGTATGGGTTGAAATAAGCTCCTCGTGCTTGGTATCAACAAATCAACTCTTACTTCCTGAATCAAGGATTCAGTAGAAGCAAGAGTGAGCCTACACTCTATATTAAAAGAGACAACAATTCTGGAATTTTAATTATTTCCTTGTATGTTGATGATATTATATTTACAAGTAATAAAACAGAATTGATAAATAATTTTAGGAGAGAAATGGAAATTAAATATGAAATGTTTGACCTAGGAAGCCTAAAACAATTCTTAGGACTTGAAATAATTCAAGACACAAGTGGTGTGTCCGTTTCTCAAACCACATACATTAAACAATTATTGAAATACTTTGGAATGAGGGACTGCAAACCAATATCTACCCCTTTAGAAGTAAATCAGAAACTACTTTCAGCTAAGGGTAAACCAGTAAATCTGAAAAAATACAGAAGTCTAATAGGAAGCCTGCTGTACGCATCAGCAACCAGACCTGACATTGTTTTCTCTGTTCTTTTGTTATCACGTTTTATGCACTGTCCGAATCATATACACTTAAGTGCTGCCAAACGGATATTGAGATATCTCAAAGGTATACTTAATTTAGGTCTGAAATATCATAGAATTAACCATACAGAAATCATTGGTTATTATGATAGTGATTGGGGAGGAAATCCAGAGGATTACAAAAGTACCTCTGGATATGTATTTAATCTAGGAACTGCGGTAGTTTCTTGGTAGTCCAAGAAACAATCAACTTTAGCCCTGTCCACTACTGAAGCTGAATATGTTTCAGCTTCAGTTGCAACCTCTCAAGCCTTATGGCTTAGAAAACTGTTGGGCGACTTAGATAAAGTCCAAAAATATCCAACAAAAATTCTGTGTGATAATCAATCGACTATATCTATTGCGAGTGATATGGTAATGCATAGTCGAACTAAACACATAGGTTTGAAATATCACTTCATTAAGGATACGATTGAATCTAATGAAGTTAAGTTGGTTTTTTGCAGGACTGAAGAGCAAGTAGCCGATATATTCACGAAGTCCCTACCGAGAGAAAAACTTATCTATTTGAGAGAAAAGCTTGGACTGACCTCAACTACATCGAATCGGGGGGATTGTTGATGGGCTGTTCGTTAAGTTGAGTTGTTCAAAGTGAAATTACCGATATGCCCTTAATGAGCAATTATCGGTGTATTACTGTAAAGTGTATCTTTAATAAATTTACATTGTTTAATTATCGGACTGATATAAAAGCCGATTTTTTCTTTTGACCTAGCTGCTGGCTGAATATTTTTGATTGAAGTGTTTTTGATATTGGTTCCTGCTGCGCGATATTTCCTCTCTTCTTCTCCTCTGTTCTTCTCTTCTTCTCAGATTCTTGCTCCAGTTCTTGAGAATTCCTTGTATTTATCAAGGAATAGTTGTTACAAAACAACAATTGATACTGGTGAATTAAATATTTAACGTAAATAATATTGCGGAAGAATAACTAGAGTAATTTCCCCAAAAATTCCAAGTTTATGTTGTAAATTTTTGATTTGTAAGGTTTAATTTCTAGAAAAAGTATCTTAGTTCAAAATATAATTTTTAGGCATTTCACATTTTATGACTTTTAGTATGTATGAATTAGTCTTTGACTTATATTATTCGCATTGGCATTGTGTCTATTAGAATATATGATAACAATTTATTATATATTCACTGATATATCTTCGAAATATCTCAAATTCTAAGTATCGATATATCTATCAAGACTAATATATCTATCCTTGATTAATATTCATATACAAATATACACTGATATATCTTCGATATATCTGATGTATCCATAAAATCTAAGTACCGATATATCCGTAAAAACTGATATTTTAATCCTTGATTGGACTTGAGACATTTAAAGTACATATTGGATTTATAGGAATTTTAAAATCTTGGATGGACTAAATTAAATTTAAAATTTGCATTTAATTGACATGTGGATTTCATTTCTTGGGCTTAATAAAATAAAATAAAATAAAATAAAATTTATTATAAAATAAAAACATTGTAAAATAACTTCACTTTTTTTTAAAAATAGAAAATTTAATTTCAATTGAGTTTTTAAATTAATTTTGTTTTGTGCCAAACAAAAATTTATTTGACAATGTTTTTAATAGTTTTAGAATAATCATTGACTATCTGGCTTTCCTCAATAACTGAAGAGATCATCCAATAATATTATCTAAAAAGTAATATCAAAATTTTTGTTAATGAGGTCATTCAATAATATTGGTGTGATATCTAGTTTATTTATTCTTATCAAATTGATATTAAATTATTCCGATACTAATACTATGATATTAGAGTATTCCGATATCAATATTTTTTTGTGTGATTTACTTGTGATTGATATTAGCCATTAAATATCATGGAAGACCACTTAATGATAATAAAGAAAGTTGGTACTAACTATTCTATTAAAAAAAATTGAATACATGACCATCTTATACTCAAATAATTATATGACCCAATGAAGAGAAATATAAAACCTAAAAAATTGAGTAAAAAAAAAAATCAAAAGATATGCACTTTGTAGCTACCTCTATCATTGTGGCAATAAATAAGTTGTGAAACTTATTCACATGTTGTCGATGAAATGATGGAAAATAAATTGTAATATAAACTATAATCTATTTTTGAAATGAACATATATATAAATAAAATATTAATTATTAGATTTCTAGTTAACTTAAAATTCAAATAAGAAAATCTAATGTCAACACACATCAATTTTTTTAATAGCTAATGAATCATCTTAGGTTAATGAATATGCTATTGGAAGATGAGAGGCTTGCTTGCCTACTACTAAGCTCGCTTCCGATAATCTTTTTCATCTCAAAAAGGTGTTATATTAATGCATATTGTCTCAAAAAATCTATTATGTGAAGAACTAATGAAAAAAGAGAGTATGAAATTCTCATGGTATTTTTGTCTCTGAGAGAAGTGATAGGAGTACCACTAGGCATACATAGAGTGACAAAAGAATATATTCTTTAAAGGCAAGTCAAGAAATATAAAAGTCATAAAATATTACTACTATAATAAGATAAGACTTGTGAAAATGACTACTATTATTAAAAAAAAACTTTAGCATGAGCATACAAGAGAAGATAAATTCATGAGAGAGATTTATAAAATCTTAGAAGGTCATACGATACTAGTTAGCGATCATAATTTTGCTAATCTAATATATTAGGAGGATAATTATCTTATTGACTCTCGAGCTTCATTTTACATTATCTTACATATTGACTTGTTAATTGCATATATACTTGGTAATTATGACTTATTAAAAATGAATAATAATGGGACATCATAAATCTTAGTTCAAAATGCAATTTCTAGATATTTTATGTTTTATTAATGTTAGTAAATGTGAACAAGTCTTTGACATTAATTAATAGTTATTCGTATTGATATTAAGTATATTGAACCTTGAGCTTTTAAGTACATATTAGATTTTTTGGAATTTTTGAATTGTGCATGATCTTAGTTAAATTATGAATTTGTAATTAATTGACTTGTGCATTTAAAAATTCAGAATTGAATTTATTGGACTTAATTAAATGGAAATTTTGGATTGAATTTGGTTTTAATAAAACTTGATACTGTTTAAAAATAGAAATTTTCATCTCAATTATATTTTTAAATTAAAAGTTTTCACTATGCCAAACAAAAATAAAAATCTCAATATTTTTAGTGATTTCAAATTAACCATTGATTATCTGATCTTCCCCAACAAGGTTCAACAAGCATATGTATGTAGTAGTGTGATTGCATTAAATTTTTAAGAGGGGATGGGTGTGCTCCCCTTTTTCTTTGTATTTTTTAAGGATTTATTTTAGGTTTTGTTTGGAGCATCTCCACAACAAGAAGCATCAAATCCTTAAAAAATATTGTCATTACATTTTATTATTTGTCTTTGTTAGCCATATATGAAATAGTAACCAAAAAAACATGTTAGCTTGATGATTGATGGCTTAAAGATTTTCCAAGAAAAAACTATTTAAGAATTCATTAAATTGATTTAGTGGGGATGATAAGTTGCCAATGAGTGTCATATTTTTCTCTGATTTGAGAGATTATAAACTCTAATACTTTGAAAACTTTATTGCCTTTTTGATTTAGTTTCATTTTTCTATGTATAATCATCTTATTACAAATTAATTGGAAATTCTTTTTACCAAAAGTATGAAAAACACATTCAAAAATGATTGTTATCCAACATCTTCTTTCCTAACAAGTGATTTCGAAGAGTGAAGTTGTACAAGATTTTCCTTCCTCCCTCAAATCAAAAAAGGATTCAAGAAATAGTACCCATAATTATCTGAACCATGGTTTTGCAATTATTCAATTTTGAAGTTGTGAACATATAATTTACTTTGTTACAAGCATTTCTAAGTTATCCTTTTAAGTGAGGAAGAAACACAATATTTTCTTCAATAAAGAATAAAGAAATTTAAATAGAAGAATTATTGAAAAAAATTATAAAATGAATGTATAGTAATGTGCACAAACAAGTAGCCAATGAAACAAATACTCAAAAGTATTGTACTTATTTGAATGTGAAATGGCAAAAGAAACAAAATTTCAAAATGATCATTTTTCTTTTGAAAGATTATGTATTTTAGAAATAAATGTAAAATATTAATTTATAACTTAAATAACTTCTAGTTAAATTTAATCAAATGGAGAAATAGAAATGAAATTAAATGAGGGAATTCATCTACTCTCTCAAACAAATATGGATATGTCATATTTGGGAGAAAACAGAATGTGATTTTTTAGTAAATCTTTCTATTTTAAAAAAAAAAAAATCTATCTATTTTAATTTCTTTTGATGGTGATATATCATAAAGATGTTGGATTAGAAAATAACTTTTGTTATTGTTAAACATTATTTAGTTTCAAGGATTGTATGCATGTTTATTGAGAATAATATGTAAACATATAAATAAGACATAATAATACATCTTCATGGAGTATGATCAAGAAGAATTTAGAAATAAAGTTTAAGATATGTTCACCAAGAAAGACATTATAAGAAAAAATATTTACTTCTTTGAGAATCAAATTTTTGAAATCAAGAAGTCAAATTTTTTTTTTGAAATTTATAAATGAGAAACCAATTGATTAAGTTATCATTCATCCAACTACTAATACATGGTGATAACAAGAAAGATGTTCAAGTGGAAGTTAATCTCATCCTTGATGATAATGAGATAGGTATGAGACATGTATGGTAATGATTATGTTGGGGGCAGGATACCCGGACTATGATTTATTAGAAACCACAAAATATCAAGATTAGTGATTGGTTAATAAAACAATAAAAGAAATAAATTCAACAACACAAAAAAAAAACGTCATTACTACAATTCTAAAAACCAAACACATTGAAAAAATAAAGTCTAGATTATAGAAGTACTAAATTGAACAATCTGTGCTAAAGATTTCTTTACATGTATAGAAAGTTCACAAAGCATACAATACCCAAAATTATATTTTGGACTAAAATATATTTTCTAAGATATAACATTCTAAAAATCTAAAATCTAGTACAAATACATAAACCTAAGATTTTGGGATGAATGCTTTAGATCTCTTTCTGAGTTATCCTTTAGGTGATAGCATTGATTCTTTGAATTTATGTTTTAGAATCAACAATGTGGTTGCATATAAATTGTTGGATAGAAGAGGAGATTCTATCCATAGTTTTTTGAATCTTCAAAACTATCCAAGCTCCAATTCCTCATGGCACTTAATCTTGCACACAAACAAAAGCAAATACTTTACCCACACAATAAAAACACATTATACAAGTTGGATAACTAAAATAATAATTTAAAAATTTCCACATATAAAATACAAGCATTATAAACGAAGAAAATACATATTGTACAATTTATGTAAACAACCCACATATATATTTCTGTAACTTGATAATTAGATAGTAAATAATATAAGTGTGAATAATTGGCTCTACAATAATACTCTCATAAATTTATACATGGCTAAGAAAGAATAAAAGAGTCACAAAGGGGCATACCCAAATTTCTGCCCTAGAATTATTGCATGAAGCATATGACTTGCCTAGGAGAAGAATGGACAACCTTGAAGAAAAGCTCAACCCTTCTATGCTTTTGTAAAAAAAAAAAAAAAACTTCCATGAACAATGCATAATAACCCCATGAAAAATGCACAAAAACAAAAACATGCACAACCCATTTCTATATATTTTTGGTTTTGTTTTTTTTTTAAAACACAATGAAATGGGTGCACTCCCTTATCTAAGAGGTCTATGTACATGACTTACAAAAATTAAAAATAGGTAATAATAATGATTTCATGAACATATTATCAATATTTTTGTTCATTTGTATTTTTTCAAGTACAATTATTTTTCATCAAATATATCTTATATTTAGTGATATTTCATATTAATGTGCTTCAACTTATTTTGGAAGGTTAAATTTTTAGAAAAATATATAACATTATAACTGTCACACTAGAGAATCTATGCATCATATCGCAGATCTAATTTTATATTAAATATTTTCATCCATAAAATTTTTTTACAAGCTTTAATAGCTATAATAAACTTAGCCTTAATGATGGATAGTATTATGTACTTCTACATCTTGGATTGTAAGGATATAACTCTCATTCTATAGATTTTATATAACTTAAGGTAGATCTATGTGAATCTAAATTACCAGCTATATCAAAATCAATGTATTTGAGAAGTAATTGACTATTTCTGCCCATCTTTTTCTGACTGGTTAGCATATTTTCAATTGTTTTGGTAATTTACATGGTCAAGGATGACAATTCAGTAAAATGATTGGGTATGTTTTTTTAAAAAATTACTATCAAAATTTCTCAAAAACTCAAATATTATTTTGGTCATAACTAGGACTACTAATATCCGATTTGGACATTTCTAGTCATAGATCAAAGTTAAGAAAATATATATAGATTCCTAAAAACATCAAAAACCAACTCTATTTCGAAGAGCCTTTATTTTGAGGTTTAATACATGAGATCAATTCTATTCCAAATATGAATATAATTTTTGTTGTCTCCATCATAAATTGAGTTCTAAAGATTTAAATGAGGTGATTCAAAGTCATAATAAAAATAGAAAAAAAGAGAGCAATTTCTAATAAGTTCATATAATCTAAAAATTATTTTTAGAAACTTAATATTATAGTCAAATTTGGACTTGGGAGCTACCTAATACTTGTCAGAATTGATTTTAAGTGTAAACTTATGCCTACATTTTAACTTGATAATTATGTGATATGAACATTTATATTTTCATGAAGTAATTATAGTCATAAGAATTGAATTATAATATACATTAAATATGAACATAGCATAGAAATTACATGCATATGATCTAATTATCCATGATGTATAATAAGGTGTGATACGAATGGGCTTTATGGTTTTAATTCATGTGTGACATAATATTGATATGAAATAGTGTATTGTATTGCATATGCATTACTACATCATGTTATATGGATATGAGTACATGGTTATATTCAATCATAACACCTAGCTCGATTGGTATTATGTGGTGGGAATTCAAAGACTTGAGTTCAAATCCAGGGGACATGACTTGGGAGACAAAAATTAAGTCCTAACCCAAGTGTAAAAATGTGCACCTTTGGGGCAAAATGGATAATATTGGTATGCCTAGATGGGGGGACTGGGCAACTGGTTAACACTCGGGAGGGGCATCCCGGGGGACCAAAGGTTAGTGGGGCCCATCATTTGTTACATGTGCATTGTGTGGTGGGACCCAGTAAGAGATTGGGGCCTGATGCATATTTGATTTTCAATTCATTACATGTATGACTTTGCAAGGAAGATATTGCATTTTTTGGAATGTGGATCTAAATTGTAAATATGACCATTGTATGTGCACTTAGATAAGGATTACCATATATGTGAAATATTTTAGGCGCAATAAGTGAGGCTCAGAAAGAAATATTCTTTTTTCATTCTATCTATTGATCCAACTTGGTCAAGTTGGTTATATCAGGAGAGATAGAATTATTAACAATTATTTTTATATTCAAAAATGATTTATGGATGAAGAATGAAAAATGATGATACTAAATAAAAGATCAATTTTTTATTTCTTTTATTTCTCTCTCTATTTCATGATTTCTCATCTTGGTTCTTTTTTGTTCTTATTTATTTATTTCATTAAATCTTTGTAATAAAACACAAAATTCATTTATGTTTTGGTGAAGATCCTTTCTTTAAGATGATTAAGCTCAATACCTTCTTATTTTCAACAAAAAATAGCCATGAAAAAAATTATAATCTTAAAAAGGAAGGTTATGATTGAAGTTACTAAACATATTTTAATTTTCTTGCTTGATTTCATAATTTAGACTTGAAATTGTATAAATTCACAAGCCTATTTTTTTTTTGTTTTAATTTGAGTTTGAATTGTATTTATAGAGCATGGATTGAAAATTTTAAATTAGGGTTTTCTATTTTAGGCTTCTTTTTGGTTAAAATAAAAACCTCTAGAAATGCATGTAAAAATTTCATATTTTATATTATTAATTAAATATGCATGTTTTTTGATGGGTAGTATTATGTATGTGATTATTAACTATTTTTGTTTCTTTTAAAATTGATTTCTTGAAATTTATCCCATTTAATTGAGATTTATAATTAATTGATAGAAACACATGAATCTTACATCATAGAATGATTTCTTTCATAAATTTAGAAGCCCATTGTCCAGAGGTGAGAAGCCATGCTTTGTTGTTGATGGAAATATTAACAAATATTTTAATAACTTATGTTGGAAGACTTTGTCTCCAATCTCCTAAATGAGATTCTATTCTTTGAAATATAGGCTAGCCTGCCCATAGGTTATATATACGTACAAACACCAATAGAAAAGATATTCTGAGCTCTCTTTGAGGCTCATTCGAAGAAGAAGATTATGTATCATGTGGATAGTCCAACTAGGTGAACCAATTTTTATTCTTCCCCTATTCTTCCCATGTTTGTAGAGAGAGAAAGGAATTGGTCAGGCCTAGCGCTTAAGGCTTCTAGCTCCTCTCATGTTATGTTGATTTGATTTGTCACCTCACATCTCTTGTTTAGATTTCATCAATGAAAATAAACAGGTGGGGAAACTCCCAATGTTATTTTAGCTAGTTAAATTGTCTTTCAAGGAAATGGGCTTATTCACTCCTATCACGTCATCCTTAACTTTTGGATCAATGTCCCTCCTTATTCTTTGTTGCTCCCTAAGAGAGCACTAATGAGAAATGTTTGAACGTGCTCAGCCTTGTCAATCTTTTTCGCTAAGTATCTTGCTCTTCCCTTGTGTGGCCACACAAATAAGGTAGTCATTCCATCATGAGGGAATATCCATACTATGTCAAGTTGTAAGCAACAACATGCCCATTCTACCATAGCCAACTCCTTTGCTTCTACCAAGCTTGAGCTTTCAACCAAGACTAATTGTTTACTTGAAAATTACATCACCAACTGGTCAAGTGCTTAGCCCATCAAGGTCTTTGCTAGAAGCGAAAGTTTCAACCAAAACATTTTGACAATCACCATCATCATCTTCGACAAAGCATTTTGACAAGCTATAGACAAGTTCTAACTTGATCCTTCTTTAGTAGATCTATAAAAGCCTTGTTTTTTTCCTCCTGCCAAATCATCATATCAGAGACATGGAATCACATTACTATAATGAATAAAATAGTTGGGTTGTCAAGTGATATGGGTGATGAGTGGAGCTCCCAAATAGGCTGATCTCCAGGCACATGGTATGTTTTCATTATTAATGGATACAATCATAATAATAAAAATCTTCTTCATAAGGCTAATGCATATCAGCATGACCTACATAGTAAGTACAACAAATTAAAGTTTCTTCATCCCAATTTGGGATATGGATATGAAAAGTATGAGACCTGTAAAAGTTAGTATGAAAAATACAGAGAGTTAGTGAAGATCAGGTCAATTTATTTTTGATATCCACTTTTTACTCTTCTAAATAAATTGATTGAGTTTTCTACATTACATTGCTTAATAAATGAATATCCTGCTTATGATCATTGAGCTCTTAAAATCTATGAACACCCAAATAAGAATTGCATACAATTCTTACAAGCCCTCTCATTCTAACTAGCTTGATCTATGAGCAACCTATACTTTTTTTAATTAGCTTGTTGAGGAACGTGCTTGACTACATAATATAGGGCAGGTCCAGTTCCAGGATTGGAAGAAGCACATGGCATGAAAAGCATGGTAAGTAAGACATCCTTAAGAAAGCTATCTCACTAGGGTTTGGCCAATCAACCACACTATAAAAATGAGGGTAAATAATTTTTTTAATGAGAAAGCTTAAGTGGTAGATCAAGATTTCTTTTTATGGGGAAGAGAGGGAGATAGATATTATATGATATTTAAGACTAATGCCCTATCTTAATAATAAATAAAAGAGATGACTTTTCACTTGGTTGATTATTGAAGACTTGTCATGATTAGTATGTTCTAGCTTTCCATTAGAGACCTTTGGTTTAAGAATATGACTCTCAATCGAAGGTGATAGCATCCATCCCTGCTTTCTTTGGTGCCTCTGACTCTCATGGGTTCCTACTTGATTAGTAAGAACTTCTCTATCTGAACTTGTGGACTTATCTATCATCTTTTTAAAAGATAGGCGTACATTAGCTATTCTTGTAGATTTATTGTCTTTCTTTTCCCTATTTATACTTTTTTAGCCCTTCATCTTCATCTTCCTATACTAATCTTTTCTTTTGGAGAAGCTCCTTCATCTTACCAAGGAGCCAGCCATGCTTTTGCTCGAGTGGTAACATCTTTCACGAGTGAAAAGCTCATTTCATCCCTACTTCAAAGTGATGGGTTTTGACATTTAAAGTCAAATGATTATCTAGATTCCCAAGAAACTAAACTGAGAAAAAAAAGGAAGTTTAAGCTTTGGTAAAAAGATATGAGAATTAGGCTAACTTTATGTATCACCTACTACTCTATGGGCCCTAAGAGAAGGTGTTTAGGTGCAGAAGCCATGGTCAATATAGTAAGGTGCTTAACGCCTTATTGACCTAGGCTTAAGCGGTCAGAGTGGGGGTTTACTACTTACTCTAGGGTATGTGTGATATTGGTATTTGAACACACAGTTATCAATAAATCATGATAGCAAGAGTCGAATGCTCGTATCAAACTAATATAGTAAGGGAGACATCAACCCTACTTTTAAATATACAATGCTATATGGATTAAAGCATGCAAGCAATGTCCTTCATAGTGGTCTGTCAATTTGGAATGAAAGAGAAGTTCTTTATTGGATTATAAAAGTCAAAGTCAACTAATGGGTGAAAATTAGAATCGAGTAGAAGCTGGTGCAAAAGTTGGAGTAGTGCTAGGCACCACTCTTTTTTCTTTGATTTCATTTCAATCTAAAGAAGATTGTCTAGTAGCCTGAACCATATCCTATACTACTTAAGAAATTTTAAATCTCTTGTTCTTCTCGCTTTTCATTCTCTTGTCCTGTACCAGCAAGAGAAGACTTTTCAGTTTGGATGCTAAGTACTAATGAGGGAAGAGGGCTGACACAAAAGTTGCTTTTACACTAGAAAAAACTTTGGGTAGTAGTCTTCTTGGGGCATTGTATGTATAAGGAATATATTTTCCCTTTATCATAGCTTATTGAAAAAGGGGCGAAATGGCTTAAGGTAAGGAGCTATAGTAGTGTATATAAAGCCTAGTTACATTAAACACAATGTTTCCAGTTAGGATTCTCTTCCTCTTTCCATATAGAAACTTTCCAACTACACAACTCTAGAGGAGACCCTATGTTGGTGCATGAGAAGCAGGTGCATGGGAAGTAGGGCAAGCATCAACAATTCCATAGGCAAGGGAAAGAGCATACATAGTAAACTCCTAGCCAGATAAAGAAAACTTTGCAAATTAATCTATGATCAGTCTTTCATTTCTTATTTGAGTTTCATTAGCTAAACATAATTTCTCCTTACTTGTTGATGGTTTGGTTGAGTACCAAAAATTCGCCTTACCTATTTGACTACCAAGAATGATTGGTAGTCAAATAGGTAAGGTGAATTTTTAGGCGAGTCAAGTGTATGTACTTAGTTAATGCTCGATTGATATTCATTTGTATTAGCTGATTGAACATCATATCAAGGTGATAGGATTCAAACATATGGTCCTCTATACTAAAAATAGATGTCCTGACCAGACCATGCTACATTTAATATCACCCTTCAGATTATATAGATTCATTTGATCAATGAACACTCAAACCAAATTCACCCCTCCTTTTGGGCACAGGGACATGAATGCCAATATGAGGTTTCAACTACTTTTTTTATAAAATCTGCCTCCAACAAAATTGGTTGATGCTTTCTTTTTTATGAACACCCCACCACTAAATAATAAACTTTGTTAGTCTTCATCTATGACCAGGAGAGAGAGAAGACATGATCAAGCCCTTACCCATGTAAATTGAATTCATATCTTCTTCATCTGGTCAAGAAGGTATAAAGCCTAGGGAACTAGATTGTGACTCTTCTAATATATCATGAAAAATTCCATTCTCATCTTGGTCAATTCATGTCTAACCATAGTGCCTAGAGAGCCGGGCCTGCTTAGCATACAAAGCTAGCTTACTAAGGCGAGGGAATTGATCACAGATTATATGAGCTATAAAGTCAACTCGGCCTTTTCTTTGCATTTCGCATTGTTTTTTCTTGAGGTGTGGGCTCATTTGAAACATAATCATATTAGCCCTTTCAGCAGCCCGTAGAGCAGTCAAAGTATTAGATTTTGTTAAATTGGCTAAGAGGCAAGTGCATTTTCCTCTATCTAATGTTTTTTTTTTCGTAAAGTCTTAATGTGCTTTCTTGTTTTCATTACTATCTTTTGAGTCTTGCGAGTGGTTATTTCTTTCCTTAATGTCTTATGTGAGGGATCAATCTTGGGCAAAGATACTATAGGATGGTCCCAAACTAGGAAGAAGATAACCTTAAGCTGATCACTTTTTCACAATCAAATTACTTATTTAAATAAGAGGTGTCAAACGGGCCGGCCCGACCCGGCCCAGCTTATTTTTTTAGAGCACGACCGTGCTTTCATGCCGGGCCAGGCATAGCACGGTTTATCAAAGCCAGTCCCGGTCAGGCCAAACTAGGCCGTATGGGCGCGGGCATGGTTTAGACTTTTTTTTAAATTTTAAAGTTTAATTTTTTAGTTTAAATAAAATATATATTATATTAAATATAGAATTATAGATAAAGTAAAATATATTAAAATTATAAAATGAATTGTTAAAAATTTATTAAATTACAAAGTTTAATTTTTTTTATAATTTAAAATAAAATTAGTTTATAATTTATTAGAATTAAATTATAGAGTTTAAAATTTTTAAATGAAAAATTTAAACAAACAAATAAATTAAACAAAAAATTTCGTTAAAAAAAATTAAAAAGTCAAACAAACCAAAGCAAACCAAATGAGAAATAGCCAATAGATACCGAAGGTCCGAACCAAATAAATTCAAGTTTCAATGTAACGTAAAAATAAAGCGTACAATCAATAAAAAACAAAATATCAAAATCAAAAAGTAGTGGATCATCATCAATCATCAATCATCATATCATGAGCATCATCAGCCACAACATCAAGATCACTATCATATGGATCATCATCATCAGCAATCAACTTCGCTTTCACAGCGGATGCACATGCAGTCCCTGTCCCAGCTCCAGCATGATCATGGATGCCAAGTCTCGAATCCTTTCAATCCTTCAAACAGGCTAAGGCCTCAACAATATTTAGACATAATCTCGATCTCCTATCTGAAATCACATTCACTGCAACAGAAAAAGCAGACTCTGATGCTACGCTTGACACCGGAGGAGTCAGTAAATTTCGTGCCATCTTAGATAGCACGGGAAAGGTGAACTCATATGATTTCAACCACTATAATATATCAAGATTCTTAGTATCAGAATGCGATAGGATTGAGTAGTAATCGGTATCTAAGTACCGAGAAAGCACACTCCTATGTGATGGTCCACCTCGATGTTTTCACCATGCTAGCTGAATGGAAAAATCATCATCTCCGAACAAGGTATCCATGTTCATAATCACAGTCTCACTACTACTACCACCACCACCATACCTAGTATCATAGTATGTGAACAGGTCAGTCAACTTCTTGTGAATGAACCCTTCAGGTAGGTCTTCCAGGTTCATGCACGAGGAAATGTAAGTCAGGGTGTTTTCTACCCCTTTCACCTTAACCATAGGGTCCATGCATACAGTGAGGTAATAAAGAGATGAAACGGTGGAGTAGTACATTAAGTACTTGGTTTCCATCTCTGCAACCATATGGCTAAGTGTCAGGTCAGCTCGATACTTCCTAAACATGCTACTAATATTGCATATGCACCTGAGTGCAATGCAAGTCGTGGGCGTATAAACTGATGAACACATGTTCGTCGTGTCATAAAAAATCTTCAAGAATTTCATAAATGAAAATTTTGAAGCTCAGTCAGTATCGTCAATAATAAGTTCGTCACTCTTACAATTGACGTAATCAGATATCACGTGTTCGTATCCAACACATGACTCCAACATTAGGTACGTGTAATTCCAATGATGTCTCACATCCGATTGGAATTTCTTCTTTTTAAGATTCGCAGACAAACATAAACTACCAAACTCTTGTTGTTTATAAGGAGTGCAAATATATTTTAGTGCATTACGTATATTATTCAACGCGGGGGAACACATCTTTATACCCGTTCGAACAATCAGGTTAATCACATGACATATGCATCTGACATGAAAAATCTCTCCTAATGGTGCATCTCTAATATTTCTAACAAACATGTTAATTACTACTCCATTATTAGATGCGTTATCGAATGTGATACTAACAATTTTATTTTAAATTTTATATTCCCTAAAGATTTTCATCATACACTCAAAAATGGTCGGCCATCATGAGGATGGAGAATCTCAGAGAATCCTAAAATTTTTTTATTCATAGTCCAGTTAGAATCTACGTAGTGGCTGGTGAGACATGCATGAGATGATTCATCGTGACTTGTCCAGATATCAAATGTCACGAATACCACTCCACTACATACCATAAATTCATTAATTATTTTTTGTTTTTCTAACTTATACAATTTTAGTATGTCATTCCTAGATGTGAACCTAAGAATCCTAGGATAAGCAGGCTGAAAATATATCTGCATGATGCGCACTACTATTGGATCTTCCAAAAATATGATCGAAAGACCCATCAATGTGATAAGTTTGGCCATGCCGTCCCTACCCAACTCGCTGGAGTATAAGAAGGGAGTAAACTTTGAGACTGAACTAGATATAGTCTCAAAAAATGAGCTGCCATGTTGGGTTTGCCTAGGATCTAATGGACCATATTTTTTGGTGCATAATTCAACATGCCTCTTAAGGTGCCAGTCCCAAATGAACTCTTACAAGTTAAAATTTTCATACAATATTTGCACTGTGTCATTTCTTCTTCCTCACCCCTAATATATATTTTTGTTTTATTATATTAAAATGAGTCTAAACTACAGAAGTCCTATTTTTTGATTTTTAGAGGATTGGGTTGAGACGACTGAAAAAACCAAAGTTTCAGTAGCCTCAGACCTCTGTGTAAGATTTTTATTTTTTAAATTTAAATATGTTTTACTAGTATTTGTCATTTTTTAGGATTTTTGTTAAATAGGACACATAAGTGTCATGTTTTAGGACCTCTGTTGGTAGAGACTAGATGATAGATTTTAGATTTAACTATTTTAGGATGAGAGAGAGAGACTAGACTAGAGAGAGACTGAAAGAAAAAAAAACTTAAAGTAAATTACCTAGTAAATCAGTGAGGTTGATCACGTGAATGGTGCACTACAGTATAGCTCAAAATTCGAAACCTGAGTTGAGATTCCCGAAAAGCAAGCCAAATGATAAAATCCCGAGTCTCGAGAGAGAGGAGCAAGATTTTTGAGAGAGTGAAAATGTGAGATTTGAGAGAATAAATATTCATGAAAAACATAAATGTTATAGAGAAGTGGGGAGAATATTATAGATTAAAGAAATTTCTTTTTGTTTTTTTTTAATTTTTTTAATATTTTAGGGGGCAGAATCATGAGGGCCGTCTGATTCTGCCCCCCTAACCGCTGGAGGCGAGATCCAACGACTAAAGTTTAAATTTTTTTTTGCCTGTTGTGGGGGGGGGGGGGGGATTCGGGTCAGGAGGTACCACGGGTCGGGTCTGATTGGACCCGACCCGCGGTCTTTGTGTGCGAGAAGCTAGGCCTGACTCACCGAGTCACAAGAGGGTGAGCTGTGACCCTTGACTCGTGAGTCGTGACTCATGAGGGTGCGAGAAGCCGGGAGCATAGGTTTGCAGGTGTGGGTGTGGGATCGGGTGTGACCCCGAATCGTGCCAACGGGTCGTGCCACGGGTCACCAAACCGTGTCGGGTCAGGCACGACATGAGGCCTGGTTGACCTCGGCATGACATAGCATGGGTTGTTCCTTACCTGGGCACGACACAGGCCTGGGCACGGGTAATTCCCGTGCCGAGCCGGCCCAGGCACGGTCGAACTGTGCCGTGCCTCGTGCCGGGCCGGGCCTAGTTGACACCTCTAATTTAAATATATTATTGATAGCTAATTGATTGCCTTTTCTTTATTCTTTCCTAAGTAAAGTGACTCATACTCAGTTCATTCATGGTCCCTAACTTAGTCAGATTCATCTCCTTCCATTTTGAGAGAATCATGATAAGGGTTAAAGATCGTGTTCATGCTTTTGGGCTCGTGCAAAGATTTCCTTATTGGTTATTCGAAGAAGAGTCAGTCTACTTCCTCTCTTCATTATTCTAGTAGGAAAAAGACTTTCATGCTTTATGGTCTGAATTCAATAGATCTCAAATAGTTCATTTCTGAGCTACAAGCCTTACAAGTTTTTGAAATCTTGCATTCATTTCTATCTCATTTTTAGGTAGAGTGTACCTAACCCCTATAGGAACCCATTTATCTGATAGTGGGAATTCCTATGAAAGAGGTTTGATTAGGAGTGATATCTAGCAAATTTTTTGTGAGTGAATGGTCTCATCCAAATTAAGAGTCAATCCTATCAGCCACTCAGCATAATACTTAAGAATTGAGTTTATTCCTTCCTTCTTTAGGTCATGTGTAATAGTCAGAAGACATAATTTATATCTGTTTGTCTATAGTCCATATGTAGGTATGTCTAGTGGTCCATCTAGCATAGGCTACTCTTTTTCTTTAGTCCATCCAGTCGGTTAGTTGATAGTTTGGTTGAGGGCATGAAGGATAAGGTACCTTACTAAACTAAGATTTCAATCTAAAAAGTATTTTCAAAGCCTTTTTTTGGGTTCTGGGATGTTTCTTATAGTGAGAGAAGTAGTCCAAAGTGAATTCTTTTGGGTCTATACCCATAGCATAACCATTGATTTTCTTTTTGTATAGTGTCAAAGTCCTGTGCATAATTGCCTTCTTGGTTGAGTTATTTCTTTCTTAAGTTAAGGATCAAAAATTGTTGATTATGTTCTTCTATATATGACACATTCATCTAATCATATTAATCCTCATGTAACTGGTTCCTACCCCAAAGTAAATCATTCCTTCTTTCAATTTTGGTGAGTGTTCCATCTATTGGCTAAAGGTCCATTTCTTTCCTAAAATAAATATTAGAATCTTCCTTCATCTTTGATGTAAAATAGTACTTAGTCTTATTAGGAGAACTATTTTATTAAATGACAATGGGCTATTGAAAAATACACATAAATAACCATGCTTTCTGAGATTCCAGCTCCTCAAAGAAGAAGTTCCCATTTTTAGTTTGAGAATAAGGGACTAACGGAAAATTAGTTCTTCACTATACAAAAAAAGAAATTGGATTACATAAGACTAGAAGGCTGGCAAAGGAATGACCCTTAGTCAGCTTCAACCATTAGAAAAAAAGGAAGGAAAGGATTCAGAATACTTTTGGAAAGAAAGATAGAATAAGATGACAGTTGCTTGTGCACCATCAATAATGGTATACACTTCACTACTAAAAAGAGAAAGCCAGTACTAGATGCAAAAAAAATAAGAAAATTAAATAAAGATAAAGAAATGTAACTTAGTCCATTAGAAGGCTAGCATAATAGTTTACATTGCTCTTACGAGAAAAAGCTAGATTTGAGAAGAAAGGTTAGCAGTTAGACTTAGCTTAGCAAAAAGTGGTGAACCCACCTAAGATCATACCAAAATGGTGATATATGCTTTTACAATAAATCAACAAAAAGAAAATGGACCGTAGCCATGGGCCAATGGGGGCAGACATCCTAGGCCCTCAATACTAACTCAAAGAAAATGTTCGTGAATGGTACCACATTCATATTTTGAGACATAGGAACATACCTTTTTATACGAGACTAACTACATTTCCAAAAGTTAAAACTAAGATTCAATTTCTTACCTTAAGAAAGGTAGGGTGTAGACTACAAAGAAAAGAAAATAGAACTACCACTTCATTTAATAGATTATTCTCTTCCGACGGAGCAAGCTCCATCATAATTGAATTCTCTATCGCGGCACATGATTTTCCAAAAGCATTTTTTCCAATGGCCAATTTGTCTCAAATGATAGAATCACCCCTTTCCTAAACAAATACTTTGTTGTCCTCAAGAGAGTTGAAGACCAAGGTAGCTTTGTATAGTATGGATAATACCAGAATATATGGCTAAGATATCAAACCTTAGAGAGTAAATATGTGGTCACCAACATTATAGGCTCTACTACTCTTATTGAACTACTACTACTATAGCTTTGAAAGGTGGATAGAAAGAAAAAGATTTTTTTTTGTGATTTTCCTTTTTTTAATGGTATAGTTTATTTATTAGTGAAATTCTGCTAATAGTTTTTCTGAATGTGATAGCTGAAAAATATGATTAGCTTATCAATTCGCTCGATTAACTCATTTCCATCATGCTCTTATTTTAGCATCTATTGAGCAGACCTAAGCGTAAAATAGAAAAAAAAAATGCATGGATTTCAATTGGATACATATATTCTCTATTTTAGCTATAAACCAAGTTAAATCTAAAAATTAGAATTTAGCGTTAGAACTATTTGAATCCAAAAATTGACTATGAAACAAGGTCTTTAGAAAACGTCAAATAGTAAACTAAAATTATCAATTATATTACATCAATCTCCACAAAGAAGTGCTGGAAAAAAAAATCCATCTAAGAGGTAGATGTTGATTATCAACTTCATCTCTTTTTGGACATATGAAAGTTCTGCTAGAGAATAATAATACATGAACTTTGTGTAAGACCTCGGAAGTATAATCCACTAGAACCCTAAATCGATAGGCACGACTCTTATTATTGCATTGGCACCAAAATAGGCAATCAATATGTCCTTTTGATGATGATAGTCATTGAGAACTAAAGCCTTCAAACTCGTAGGCATTACTCATTCTTCAAGATTCAAATTCTCAATCTCTTTCTCCCTCCATAAATCACGACCTAATATATATATGTATAAATTAATAGAAATAAGAAAAATGTGTGGTTGGTTGGGTGTTCTCATTCCAACTATCTGCTCATTCATCCCATGCATGTTTATCACATATTATTCAAATTAGCACATATATGCTTTTGTAATGAAATCAATGTATTGGTTGAAGGGTTGTTGGAGAGCACATTCTAGTATGATATCTATTCATCATTTCATAATATTCCTTAAGTAACGTATAGTATAGTTATTCCACAAATAGGATAGGCCTAGGTGAGAGAGAGAAGAATAGCTTCTTACATGGGCTTGGCTTGATTATCCTTTTAATGGAGGAGTTATTAGACTTCGAGGTTGCTTGAAATACTTGACTTCTTCATTTCATCATTGAGACATGATCAATGGTTTAATCCACTGGACCACTTGGAATTGATTTTGCCTTAGGATCGACCACTACAAAAAAAAAGAATCATTCATTTTTGTACTCAGATGGGTCCCTAATTTCATTAGAATGCCAACCCAAAGATACCTTCTTATGTGGGAGCCAACTGCCACTTATGCAATGGAATTAGCATAGGGATCTATCTTTGAATGACATACCATGTATTACAAAGCAAAGGACTGGATGTATCACAATAGCACGATTGGCCCGGTGTATGAATTAGTTATGAACCTGGGGAAATAATATGGTAAGAAGATCTATAGATAGAGGTCTTCGATCAAGGTGATTGATAGTAGAAGTACTCGCACTCCACGCTAGTCTAACACTAGCTAGGAATTCAACTTGGTCCTTAATTGGATCACCTCAACTTTTTACTTCCTTTTGTATGAGTCCAAAATACTCATAAAGTTGTTGTAGATATAGGTTGGCCATTCCATTGTTTTGGATGTCCATCTCCATAAGGGGTTGAACAACTAATCCAAACATTTCTTCTGAAGCATTAACTCGAAGTTGCACATATCCATCATAGTGGACACTCACATTCTTATCCTCCAGAATGAGAATAAGGCACTTGGCACAATTGAAGCTGTACTAGTAGCTTGGAGATATGACTTTTATAAAGCTGTTAATGTAGCAGCCACATAAAAGCTTAAAGACCCTTTTTGAGGTTGACTTCATTAGATAGTTTTGGGACCATTACCTTTTGCACCTCAATCACCTCTACAAGCTTGTGTTAAATGCCTTTGATTTCAACATGACTTTGTATAGTGTCAAGGATTGGGTTAGGAGAAAAAATTTTATAAGCTCCCAAGCAAATGGAGTAGAGATGATAGTCAATTGGGGACTAGGGCTCTCTTAGTGAGTCTCGATCTTACAAGAGATGTTATGGATCTTAAGGTTATGTTAAGAGCTAGGCTTTCAGTAGATTATTTCTTTAAGCCTAAATAAGATCATTTCATAGGTTGTGTTCGATTTCCTTCCAGAAGAAAATGTAAACTATTTCTCTACCCCAACAAGAGCTAAGCACCAATTCTAAAAGCCACTACATGTTAGACTAATTAATGGTAACCCTTTGATTGCAATAGTAGTGTGATTGTGGGTCGACTAAGTTAAATCATTATGCCTTAATGACCAATGGATACCCACTTACTATTTGAGTTACCAATTGCCAATCCCCATGGTTGCTCTACGAACAAATCAAATGAACATAAATCCAAGAAAAAAACTTTTCACCAATAGTCACATTATGTATCATGTAACTTTATTTTCACATGCAACTTGATGGAAACTAGAGGCCAATCATAGTCGGTACTAGTGATGATGATAGAACCATTCTTTAGCTAGTCATGCTTGGCTAACTACCTACTTTCTTCTCTCATTCACCACCTTTCATCTAACTACTTTAGTCAACATGTGCTACATCCTTAATTCCTTCAAGCCTTGCTCTCAATACAAATGGTAGATATGGAGTCCACGAGGGGTCATACTGATCTAGATATATCCATAAGTGTATCAATCCTATGAGGGACCCTTTATTCTTTCTGTCAAGGTAGTAAATGAGCATAAATCTAGCACCATAGGCCTTAGTTAGGTTAGAACCATTGCTAGCCTTATTGCTTAGTAAGATTTCTTGCTTGGAGATTTTCTTCTTGCTTGAGTTGTTTGGCATGAGAAAGGAAAAGTAGGTGAAAATAACCATTTGCATCCATTTATTAGAAAAGTGAAACAACAAAAAGAGAAGTGACACTTGATATGAAGTTTGACTTCAAAGCAATCTCTTTAGTTACTACACTATATGGGACAATCAAATAGATTGAGATAATGAACATTCACTTACTCTAGCCAATGCTTTCATAGAATCATGTCAGATTCTTCTTCCTTCCAAAGATAAATGAAGTAGTATTTTTTCTTATGAAAGTCATTGATATCGAGATAGATAGATTCCTTTTTCATATCTATGAATTCTTAAAGAGTATTCTTTCCATTCATTGAAAAAAATCTAACTTTGGAAGTTACTACTTGACTTTCTTATACTAGCTATTTGAATTTAAGATTTACTTTCTTACCATGAATTGTATTTGTATAAAACATTAATTAGTTTGCATGGGAAAATATATCGCTCAAAAGAGATTCTTGTTTCACCTATTCAATTGGAATGACTCTTACTTGCCTTAATTCATTAAAGATGTTCCATAGGATAATTCCTTTGCTTTAAGTGGGGTAGTTCAGAAAAAAAAAGAACAAGGCAGAATAGTACCTATCCTACTAAACAACCTAACATAGTGGGAAAACCCATTCATTGAAGTCTTCATGAAAAAAATCCTTTTTGACATCGAGCTGATGTAGTTGCTAGGTTAGATGTAACTAACTTTTATGAAATTTATTTTAGTTTGGCCAAACATCTTGAGAGAGCCATTCAAGATTTTATACAATTAAATTGACTCTGACTTTTCCACTCGAGTCTTTGCTTTTCTTTTTGTTACTTTGAAAGTAGTTACTCCGGTACCTATCCTACTAGTAATCCTATGCTTGACTCAAAGATCAAGATAAGCCGTGCAAGTATTAAGTATGAATTAATTCTTAGAGGTGTCAAATGGGCCGGGCCATGCCGACCCGACACGAAGCATGGCATAATTCGACCGTGCTTGGCCCGGCACAACATGGGAATGACCTATGCCCATGCCCGTGCCGGGCCTACCCCAGCACCAATCGTGCTATGCTGGACAAAGGGTTTTAGCCCGCATGCCGTGCTAGGCACTACACGAATGCCTGGCATGTGGGCACAGCACGTGTGACCACACATAGAGCATGGTCACAATGAGTCAACGCCGACGGGCAAAGATTGCTGAACCCCAAAAGGGCAATGACACACTGCCAAAATCCTAATTTTTTTAAAAATCAGGATTACAACCTAACTCGAACCGGAGCCGAACCTGGTAGATTTCGAGCTACAGGTCCATGTCGGGCTTGACCTCCACTAAACCATGTTAGGCCAAGCACGACATGGTTACTATACAATGTCGTGCATAGCCCGACATGGTAGCCCAGTTGGGCGGCCTAAAATTAGGTCGGGCCAGCCTGGCAGACCTGTTTGACACCTATACTAATTCTTAATGTGAAACTTCGAATTGCTCAAATGATTAGTTAGAGTTTGATGGCATCTACTACTCATATAACCGTAGTAATTTTAGAATTAATATTCGCAACCCCTAGAAGGGTTGCATTTATTGGGTAAAAGGTCAACGTGGGCTATACCCCTTGCTATGATGATTCATGATAACTTGATGGATTGTACGACTCTTGTTCTGATAACTTGAGCCTCAAATATTTATATCTACTTAAAATACTAGGAGCTCATCCTCTTGAGTAGTTGTAAAGGCTCTAACTCGCTCAATAGCCTCTAACAACATATACTTGAATTGATGGGAACCCCATTTTTCATGTCTCACTGTATCACTTGGACACATCCAATCCTTCACGATAATTTGCCCACCTTCAACACTTCAAACCACTCATTGGGTCTTTTTTAGCAAACTCCATGAGGGATAAAGCTATCTTGGAAAAGTCATTTACAAATCTTCAATAATAGTTGCCCAACCTATGAAAGAATCATAGCTTGTGGATATTCGTAGGGGGCTACCACTCCTGAATAGCCTACACCTTTGGTGGATCCATGTGAATTCGATCCTTCTCAATGAAGAGAGAAATAAAATGGATTATCTTTTGCATAAGCAAGTACTTAGAAAGCTTCACATAAAACTCATGCTCTCATAGTCTAGTGAATACTTTTTTCATTAAGGCATATAAAAGAAAGTAGTTGGGGCATTTGTAAAGCTGAAAAGCATGACAAAGAACTCATATGCTTTCATCCACTCATACGGCCGACATGACATCCTTATCTTAAAAATAAAATATGAGAGCTAGTTTTTATCGATAAGATATCTCTAGTAATTCTTTAACATCTCCTTTCATAGCTGGGAATTCAATATCTTTAAGTATTGGCCTATTGAAGAAGGTTATGGCATTCATTTATGTAAATGTATGCTTCAACTTGTTCTACCATAAGTCTTTCTTCAATAGTTTGAGAAAAGAACTTCACCACTCATGGTCTTCCTACCCCGATCTCACTGCGAGTTCACCACTATAAGGACTAGTTTGCTCTCTTTTTTATTTTTTAGGGCCCTAATAGGCTAAGTGATTTAGAATTCATTGAGGTGGAGCATTATTACCATTGTCTTTTACAAACCGTCACTAGATTCTCATCATTACCCTTGTTGAGTGAGGATGGATTGACTTGAAAAGATTTTAATATATTCCATCTAAGCTAGGGAAGGAGTTGGGTCGCCATCTCTCCGACCTTTTATTGTGCTATAGTTTTTTTTGAAAGGGTCAACCTTTCTCTCCAGAATTGGTCCAACCTTAAATACAACTAGTGGTCCCTCATTTGATCTTGGAGCGGAAAATGATGGCTAAGAAGATAAATAAAAGCTTGAGAAGTGAGATATAAAGTAGTATGCATTCACTCATTTTATGTGGAAATAATTTAATGAAGAAGCTGATTTGAATGTTCTCAACTCCGCCCAAGCATCGAAAATAGCATAGCCTTATTCTAAGGATGATATGAACAAGGAGAATGCACGAGAAAGAGGAGATCTATTCTCTTGGTTTGATTTCCATAGTTTTGCTTACTTCTAGGATAGGTGAAACTAAATAATTATATGTTGCAATTTCATTTATTATAGCTTGATAGTAAATCAATACTCATTAATGATAGGGATTGCCAGTAACAAGGAAAAAGTTGATGTTGAACAACTACCAAGGTGGGTATATGACTGAGAATCCATTAATGGAAGTACTGCTAGAGAAGAAAGAACATAAACGAACAATCTCAAGCACATGTGTCGGTTAGGCATGTTTGTTTCGTATTGTATACATGAAAGGATTGAGAGTCATGCCTATGATTATGATTCATGATAAAAAGGATTAGGGTAGGTAAGGCATGATCATTTATTGATTGAGAAGATTTCTTCTAGGATCGATTGGGCTAGAGGTGTCAACCGGCCCGACAAGGGAAAATTCCGTGCCCGGGTTAGGGATGAGCCGTGTCGTGCCATGCTTGACCCGGCACGGGTTCGTCCCGTATTGGGTGTCCCCCGAGCTAGACCCCCCCCCCCCCCCCCCCCCCCCCCCCGCAAAAAAGACCACGGATCGGGTCTGATTGGACCCGACCCACGGTCTCACGAGACCCAAACCGACCCAATCCCCCCCCCCCCCCTAACGGGAAAAAAAAATTAAATTTCAGCCATTGGATCGCGCCTCCAACGGCTAGGGGGCAGAATCCAACAGCCTTCATGATTCTGCCCCCTAAAAAATTCAAAAAAAATTACTTATTTTTTTTTTAAATATTTTCTTTAATCTATAAATTCCACCCCCCCTCTCTCTAACATTTATATTTTTCATAAACATATTTTCTCTCAAATCGCTCATTTTCTCTCTCAAAAATCTTGCTCCTCTATCTCGCGACTCGGGATTTCGGCATTCGGCTTGGATTTTTGGGAATCTCAACTTGAGTTTTGAACTTTGAGCTTGACTATGGTGCACCGTGCATGTGACTGACCTCATTGCTTTTACCAGGTAATTTATTTTAAGTTTTTTAACTCTCTCTAGTTTCTCTCTCTAGACCAAAATAGAAAATATTAAAATCAGTCTTTTAGTCTCTAAATAACTATTCTGGATAACAAAAATCCTAAAAAAATAACAAATACTAATGAAACATATTTAAATTTAGATAATAAAAATATTACACAGAGGTTTGAGGCTGCTGAAACTTTGGTTTCTCCAGTCGTCTCAACCCAAACTTATAAAAAACAAAAAACTAGGACTTAAGTAGTTTAGACTCATTTTAATATAATAAAATAAAAAAATGTTAGGGGTGAGGAACAAGAAATGACACAGTGCAAATATTGTATGAGACTTTTAACATGTAAGAGTTCGTTAGGGACTGAGCACCTTAAGAGGCATGCCGAATTATGCACCAAAAAACATGGTCCATTAGATCCTAAGCAAGCCCAACTTGGCACTGTATTTTTTGAGACTAGATCAAATCCAGTCCCAAAGTTTACTCCCTTCATATACTCCAGCGAGTTGGGTAGGAACGACATGGCCAGACTTATCACATTGATGGGTCTTCCGATCAGATTTTTGGAAGATCCAAGGGTAGTGCGGATCATGCAGACATATTTTTAGCCTTCTTATCGTAGGATTCCTAGGTCCACATCTAGGAATGACATACTAAAGATATATAAGTTAGAAAAATAAAAAATAATTAATAAATTTATGGCAAATAGTGGAGTGGTGTCCGTGACGTTCGATATCTGGACAAGTCACGATGAATCATCTTATGCATGTCTCACCAGCCACTATGTAGATTCTAATTGGACTATGAATAAAAAATTTTAGGATTCTCTGAGATTCTTCATCCTCATGATGGCCCGACCATTTTTGAGTGTATGATGAAAATATTTAGGGAATATAAAATTCAAAATAAAATTTTTAGTGTCACATTCGATAACACATCTAATAATAGAGAATCGATCAACATGTTTGTTAGGAATATTAGAGACGCACCATTAGGAAAGATTTTTCATGTTAGATGCATGTGTCACGTGATTAACCTGATTGTTCAAGCGGGTATGGAGGTGTGTTCCCCTGCGTTGGATAATATACGTAATGCACTAAAATATATTTGCACTCCTCACAGACAACAAGAGTTTGGTAGTCTCTGTTTGTCTGCGAATCTTAAGAAGAAAAATTCCAATCGGATGTGAGACATCATTGGAATTACACGTACCTGATGTTGGAATCATGTGTTGGATACGAACACGTGATATCCGACTACGTCAATAGTAAGAGTGATGAACTTATTATTGACGATACTGACTGAGCTTCAGGAATTTTATTTATGAAATTCTTGAAGATTTTTTATGACATGACGAACATGTGTTCGTCGGTTTATACTCCCACTACTTGCATTGCACTCCGAAGCATATGCAACATTAGTAGCATGTTTAGGAAGTATCAACTTGACCCGACACTTAACCATATGCTTGCAGAGATGGAAACCAAGTACTTGATGTACTGGTCCACCATTCCATTTCTTTATTGCCTCACTGCATGCATGGACCCCATGGTTAAGGTGGAAGGGGTAGAAAACACTCTGACCTAGATTTCCTCGTGCATGAACCTGGAAGAGCCACCTGAAGGGTTCATTCACGAGAAGTTGACTGACCTGTTCACATACTACAATACTAAGTATGGTGGTGGTAATAGTGAGACTATGATTACGAATATTGATACCTTGTTCGGAGTTGACGATTTTTCCATTCAGCTAGCGAGGGGGAAACGTAGGGGTGGACCATCACATAGGAGCGAGCTTTCTTGGTACTTAGATACTGATTACTGCTCAATCCTATCACATCCTGATACTAAGAATCTTGATATATTACAGTGGTGGAAATCATATGAGTCTACCTTTCCCATGCTATCTAGGATGGCACGGAATCTACTAACTCATCCAGTGTCGAGCATAGCATCGGAGTCTACTTTTTCTGTGGTAGTGAATGTGATTTCGGATAGGAGATTGAGATTACGTTTAGATATTGTTGAGGCCTTGGCTTATTTGAAGGATTGAGAGGATTTGAGGTTTAGCATCCATGATCGTGCTGGAGCTGGGACTGGGACAAGGACTACAGTCGGATCCACTACGATAGCGGAGGAGTTGATTGCCGATGAAGATGATCCTTATTTTTTTCTTCTCCTTCTTTTCATGCTTCTTCTTCTTCATATTTATCTTATTATTCTTCTTCTTTTTCATTTTCTACTTATTATTCTTACTATTATTATTATTATTATTATTATTATTCTTCTACTTATTCCTCTCTTCTTCTTCTTCTTCTTCTTCTTCTTCTCTTCTTCTTCCTCTTCTTATTTCTATTTTTTTTCATCATCTTCTTCTTATCTTTCTTTTTCCTGTTATTATTTCTCTTCTTCTTCTTCCTCTTCTCCTGCTTCTACTTTTTTTCTCCAACCTTCTCTACTACTTCTTCCTCTTATTCTTATCATTTTTTTTCTTCTTCTTCTTCTTCCCGTTCTTCTTCTTTTTCTCTGCGTCTTCCTCTTATTAATATTCTCTATCTTCTTATTTTTTTTTCTTCTTATTCATCATCATCATCATCATCTTTTTCTTCATCCTTTTCTTTTTATTCTTCTTCCTCTTCTTGTTCTTTATCATCATCATCATCATCATCATCATCATCATCATCATCATCTTCTTCTTCTTATTTATCTTCCTCTTCCTTTTTTTCTTTGTATTTTTTTCTTTCTCTTCTCCTTCTTATTCAATCATCATCACATCATCATATCACATCATCATCTTC
>JAREIK010002803.1:355470-395470 GCA_029783825.1 Sapria himalayana
CTTATTCTTCTTTCTTCTCTTATTCTACTATTCTTCTTATACTTCATCATCTTCTTTTTCTTCTACTTCTTTTATTTTTTTAATTTTCTTCTTCTTCTACTTTTTCATTTTCTTTATCATCTTTTTTTTCTTCTCGTTCTTCTTCTTCTTTTTTTTTCTTCTTATTATTCTCTTGCTTATTCTATTTCTTTTCAATTTCATCCTTCTTATTCTTTTTCTTTTTCTTCTCCTTTTTTTTCCTTCTTCCTCTTCCTTTTTCTTCTTCTAATTTTGCCTTTTCTTTCTCAACAATATCTTATTCTTTTTCTTCTTCTTCATCTCCTCCTCCTCCTCCTTGTTCTTTTTTTTTCTTCTTCTTCTTCTTCTTCTTCCTCTCCTCCTCCTCCTCCTCCTCCTCCGTTCTTCCTCTCCTTCTCCTTCTTCTTCTTCTTCTTCTTCTTCTTGTTCATCTTATTATTATTATTATTATTATTATTATTCTTCTTCTTTTTCTCATACTTCATTTTCTACTACTTATTATTCTTGTTTTTATACTTCATTTTCTTATTCATCTTATTTCCTTTTCCTTATTATTATTATTATTATTATTCTACTTCATATTCTTCCTTTACTACTTATTTTTTATTTTATTATATTTAAACTTATTTTTCTTCTTTTTGTTCTTATTCTTCCTTATTATTCTTCTTTTTCATATTATCTTTTGTACAACTCATTCTTCATCTTCTTATTCTTCTTTTTCATATTATCCTTTATACATCTCATTCTCATTCTCATTCTTATTCTTTTTTTTATTCTTTTTCTACATCTCCTTCTTCATATTATTATTATTATTATTATTATTATTATTCTTCTTCTTCTTCTTCTCCTTCAACTTCTTCTTCTTCTTTTTCTCATTAATATTCTCCTCCTCCTCCTCCTCCTCTACCTCATTTTTCTTCTTCTTATACTTTTCTTCTACTACTACTACTACTACTACTACTACTACTACTACTACTACTACTTCTTCTTCTTCTTCTTTTATTCTTCTTCTACTACTCCTCCTAATTATTCATCATCATCATCATCATCTTCTTCATCTCCTACTTCTTCTTCTTCTTCTCTTTCTTATTCTTCTTCTTGTTCATCTTCTTTTTCTTATTCTTATTCTTGTTTTATTCTTATTATTCATCTTCTTTTTCTAATTCTTTTTTCTTCTTCTTCCATTTGTTCTACTTCTTATTCTTCTTTTTATTATTATTATTTTCTTCTCCTCCTCCTTCTTTTCTTCTTCTCCTCCTCCTCACACTCCTTCTGTTCTTCTTCTTTTTCTCCTCCTCCTCCTCCTCATCCTTCTACTTTTATTCTTATTCACCCTTTTCATTTTCATGTTCTTGTTCTATTTGTTCTTTTTCTCATTCTTCATCTTTTTGTTCTTGTTCTAATTTTGTTTCTTTTACATCTTCTTCTTCTACTTATTTTTTTGCTTATTCTTCTTCTTTTTATTGTTCTTTTTGTTGTTGTTGTTGTTGTTGTTCTTCTTCATCTTCTTCTCATTAAACTATTTCATATTATTATTATTATTATTATTATTATTATTCTTCTTCTTCTTCTTCTCCTCCTCCTCCTCCTCCTCCTCCTCCTCCTCCTCCTCCTTCTCCCTTCCTCTTTATTTTATACTTTTTTCTTTTTCTTTTTCTTTTTCTTCTCATTTTTTTTTCTTATTCTTCTTTTTCTTCTTCTTATTTTCTTCTTATTTTACTTATTTTTCTTCTTATTCTCATTCTTCTTATTTTTCTCCTTGTTCTCCTTCTTATCCTTCTTTTATCTTCTTCTTCATTTTCTCAAAAGTTTTCCTCATCCTCCTTTTTTTTCTTTCTTAATCTTTTCATTTTTTATACTTTTTCTTCTACTTCTTCTTCTTATTCTAAATCTTCTTCATCATATTCTTCTTCTTCTTCTTGATCTTCTTATTTTTTGATTCATTCTTCTTCTTTTTATGCTTCTTCTTCTTCTTCTTCTTCTTCTTCTTCTTTTTGGTCTCATCCTCCTCCTCCTCCTCCTTCCTATACTACTTTTTCTTTTCTCCTTCTTATACTATTTCTACTTCTTCTACTACTTCTTATTCTTTTGCTTTTTCTTCTTCTCCATCTTCTTCTCCTTGATCATCATCATATTCTTCTTCTTTTTATTATTCTTCTTATTCTTTATATTTTCTTTCTTCTTCTTTTTCTTCTTTTTTCCTTCTTCCTCATTTTATTATTATACTCTTTAATCTTCTAAAATTTATTCATCATATTCTTCTTATTCTTCTCCTACTTCTACTTCATCTTATTTTTTTTCCTTTTCTTCTTGTTCTTGTTCTTCTTCTTCTTCTCTTTCTATTTCCTACTCCTCCTCTTCTTTTTTCTTATATTTTTTTCTTCTTCATCTTCTTCTCTTTCTTCTCTTTCTTCTTCTTCTTCTTCTTCTTTTTCTTCTTCTTCTTTTTCTATTCTTTGTTTTTCTTTTTATTTTTCTTCTTGTTCTCCTCCTCCTTGTCCTCCTCCTCCTCCTCCTTATCCTATTCCTCCACCTCATCCTATTCCTCCACCTTCTTCATAATCATGATCTTTTTCTTTTTTTTCTTTTGTCCTTTTTCTTCTTCTTCTTCTCCTTCATTTTTTTCATTTTTCTTCTCTTTATCCTTTTTCTCTTTCTTCTCCTTCTTATTCTTCTTCCGCTTCTTCTTCTTTTCACTCTTCTTTACTTTTTCTTATTTTCCATCATCATCATCATCATCTTTTTCTTCTTCTTCTTGTCCTTCTTATTTTTCTTCTTGTTCTTCTTCTTCTTCTTATTCTTTTTTTTTGAAGTTATTATTATTATTATTATTATTATTATTATTCTTCTTCTTCTCATTCCTTATCTTTTTTTTATTCTTCCTTGATTACCTCATCAAGATCTTATTCTTCTCCATCTTCTCTAATTTTTTTTTCATCTTCTTTATCTTTTCTTCTTAATCTTTTTCATTTTCATTTCTATATTTTTCTTTTTCATCATTTTTTACTTCTTATTAATCTTTTTTTTTGTTCTTCTTCTTCTTTGACATTCTACTTCTCCTTCTCCTCCTCCTCCTCCTCCTTCTTCTAATTATTTTTCTTCTTTTAATTATTATTCTTCTTCATTTTTTATATCCTTTTCTTTATTTTCATCTTCTATTTACTCTCTTCCTCCTCCTCCTCCTACTTCTTCTTCTTGTTCTTTCAATTCTACCTTTTTTTTATTCTACTTCACACTATTCTTCTTCTTCTTCTTCTTCTTCTTCTTCTTCTCATTGTTCTCGTTCTACAGCTTATTATTATTATTCTTCTTTTTTCTTCTTCTTCTTTCAATTATTCTTTTTCTTCTTCTACTCTATCTTTTTCTTTATTTTCATCTTCTTCTCATTCTTTTCCTCCTCCTTTTTCTTCTACATCTTCTTCTTGTTCTTCTTCTTCTTCTTTATTCTTTTCATTTTACCTTTTCTTCTTCTTATTCTTCTTCTCCTTCTTCATCTTTATCTTCTTCTTCTTCTTCTTCTTTATTTCATTCTCTTTCTTCTCCTCTTTCTTCTTCTCTTTTTGTTTGCTTATTTTTTTTCTCTATTTCATACTCGTCCTCCTTGTTCTTCTGATTCTTCTACTCCACCACCACCTTCTTCTTCTTCTTCTTTTTGTTCTCCTTCTTTTTCTTATTATTCTCTTTCTCCTTCTTCCTCTCCTCATTATTTTTCTTCTACTCCTCCATCTCTATTTTATTCTGATTTTTTTTTCTTATTCTTTATTTCTTTTTTCTTCATTTTCTTATTTTTTTATTCTCCTTTTTTTTCTCCTTCTTCTCTTTCTGTTTCTTCTTCTACTTTTTATTACCCTTTTTCTCCTCCTCCTCCATTTTTTTCTTCTTCTTCTCCTTCTTCTACTAGTTATTATGTTTCATCTTCTTCTTTTTTTTCTTCTCCTTCTCCTTCTCCTTCTTCTATTACTACTACTACTACTTCTTCTTTTACTCTTTCTTGTCTTTCTTTTCTTCTTTTTGTCCTCCTTATTCTTCTTCTTGTCCTTCTTATTCTTCTTCTTGTCCTACTTGATCTTCTCCTTCATCTTTGTCTTCTTCCTCTTCTTCTTCTTCATCTTCTTCTTTTTCTGCTCCTCTTCCTCCTCCTCCTTCTTTTTCTACTTCTCTTCCTCCTTAAATCTTCTTCTTTTCCTTCTCATCTTCCTCCTCCTTTTTCTTATTTTTCTTTTTTATCTTCATCATCACCATTATCATAATCATAATCATTTTCATATTCTCCTCCTTCTCCTCCTATTCCTTCTACTACTTCTTTTTCTCCTCTTCTTCCTTTTTCTCCTCATCCTCTTTCTCATTATTCTTCTTCTCCTACTTGTTTTTTTATTCTTCTTCATCTTATTCTCCTCATCCATATTCTTCTTCTCATTTACTTCTTCTTAATCTTATTTTTCTTCTTTTCCTTTTCCTCCAGCTCCTCCTCATCCGTCTTTTTCTTTTTTTTCCATTTTATTCTTTTTCTTCTTCTAATTCTTCTCCTTATTTTCTTCTTATTCTTATTCTTCTTCTCCTTCTCCTTCTTATTCTTCTTCTCCTTCTTTTCCTTTTTTTCTTCTTCTCCTCCATTTTCTTCTTCTTCTTTTTTATCTTCTTGATCTTCTTCTTGTTTATCTTATTTTTATTATTCTTCATCATCTTCTTTTTCTTCATATCCATCTCCTCCTTTTTATTCTTATTTTTCTTTTTCTTCTCCTCCTCCATTTTCTCCAATTCCTTCTTCTTCTTATCCTTCTTGTACTTATTATTCTTTTTCTTTTACTCATCTTTATTATTATATTTATTATTATTATTCTTCTTCTTGACCTTATTTTTTTCTTCTTCTCTTCCTTTTCCTCCTCCTCCTCCTCATTCTTCTTATTCTTATTCTTATTCTTCTTCTTATTTTTCATCATCTCATTCTCCTCCTCCTCCTTCTATCTCAAAATATACTCATCTACCTCTCATACTTCTTCTACTTCTCCTTCTTCATCTACTATATATTCTTCTTCATTTACCTCTCCTACTTCTCTTTCTACTTCTTCTAATTCTACTTCTAATTCTTCTGCTTCTTTTTTCTTCATCTTTTTATTTGTCTTCTTCTTCTTCTTTTTCCTTCTTCTCCTTCTACTCCACATACTTCATCTTTTCTTCTTTTTGATTATTTGTTTTTTTTTTTATGCATCTTTATTTTTTTATCCTTATTCTCCTCTTTCTCAACCTTCTTTGACTTTTTCTTCGACTTCTTCTTCTTCCCGCCCTCCTTCTCCATCTTCTCATTCTTCTTTTTCTTTTGCTTCTTCTTCTTCACCTTCTTCTTCTTGTTCTTCTACTCCATTAAGTAATATTGTTCTTGTTATTATTATTATTATTATTATTCTGGTTTACTCTTCTCTTTCTTCTTATTTTCTCCTTCTTCTTTTTCTTCTACTTTTCCATTTCCATATTCTCCTTATACATATTCTCATTCATTTACTTATTTTTCTTATTTTTATTCTTCTTTAACTTTGTTTTCTTTTTTTTTCTTCTTTTTATTTTCTTTTATTTCCTTCTTCATTTTTTTTCATTCTTCTTCTTATTCTTCTTCTTTACATTTTCCTTATTCTTCACCTCCTTTTTCTTCTTCTTCTTCTTCTCCTTCATCTCCTCCTACTCCATCTTCTTCTTCTCCTTCATCTCCTCCTACCCAATCTTCTTCTTCTTCTTCTTCTTCTTCTCCTTCTTCTTTTGGTTTTCCTTCTTCTTCAATTTCTCTTTCTTATTCTCTTACTTTTTGTTCTTCTTCTCCTCCTCCTCCTCTTTCTCCTCCTCCTCCTCCTCCTACAACAACAACAACAACAACTACTACTACTACTACTACTACTACTACTACTACTACTTCTTCTTATTTTCTTCTTTTTCTCATTATCGTTCTTATTCTTTTTTTTTCTTCTCATTCTTCTTCTTCTTCTTTTTTTTATTCTTATTCTTCTTCTCCTCCTACTTCTCCTCCTCCTCATCCTCCTCCTCCTTCTTCTCCTTCTTATTCTTCTTTTTCTTTTTTTTTTTTTTTCTTCTTCTTCTTCTTCTTCTTCTTCTTCTTCTCCTTCTTATTTTTTTCCTCCTCCTCCTCCTTTTTTCCACTTATGCTCCTCCTCCTCCTCCTTTTTTTTTCTAATTATGCTCCTCCTCCTCCTCCTTTTTTTTCTAATTATGCTCCTCCTCCTCCCTCTTCTTGTTCTTGTTCTTGTTCTTGTTCTTCTTCTAATTCCTCTTCTTTTTTTTTCCTATTTATTATTATTATTATTATTATTATTATTATTATTATTATTATTATTATTCTTCTTCTTCTTCTTCTCATTCTTCTTTTTCTTGTTCTCCTCCTCCTCCTCCTCCTTCCTCCTCCTTCCTCTTCTTCTTCTTATTATTTTTTTGTCCCTTCCCCCTCCTCCTCCTTCTTCCCATTTTTAATTTTTTTCTTCTTAAACTTCTTCATCTTCATATTCTTCTTTTTATTTCTCTTCTTTTTATTCTCATTTTTCTTCTTTTTCTTCTTTTTCAGATTCTCCTTCATTTTTATTTTTCTTCTCCTCCTGGTCATCCTCCTCCTCTTCCTTATTCTTTTTGTTTTAATTGTTATTCTTTTTTTTTTCTTCTTCCTTTTCTTCTTATTTTTTTTCTTTTTTTTGTTCTTCTTTTTCTTCTTCTTATTCTTCTTCTTTTTTTTGTTCTTCTTTTTCTTCTTCTTATTCTTCTTCTTTTCTTTTCCTACTTCTACTACTTCTTCTTCATTTCTTTTCCTACTACTACTACATCTTCTTTTCTTCTTTTACTACTTCTAAGTCTACTACTACTACTTCTTCTTCTTATTTTTCTTTTTCTTCTACTACTACTACTACTATCTTTTTTATTCTTATTTGTTTTCTTTTTCTTCTTCTTCTACTTTATCTTCTTCTCCTACTTTTACTTTTTATCATTCTTCTTCTTCTTCTTCCTTTCCTTCTTCTTTTTCTTCTTCATTTCATTCTTCTTTTTCTCCTTCTTCTTTCCTTCTTTCTCTTTCTTCTCCTTCTTATTTCCCATTCTTCTACTATTTGTTTTTCTTTTTCTTTTTCTACTTCTTTTCCACTTTTTTTACTTCTTCTCTATGTTCTCCTTCTTTTTATTCTTTTCCACCTTTTTTTTTCTTCTTCTTATTATCACTATTCCTCTTCTTTTTTATTCATCTTCTTTCTATTCTTATTATTTTGTTGCTTCTTCTCCTACTTATTCCATTTCTATTTATTCCACTTAAATTTTAAAAAAATTTGTTTTTATTATTTATAGCCCTCTCTTTTGGTGGAGGAATACCGTTTATACAAGCTACTTCTACCCTTTTCCCTTTTACATCCATGCCCCATTTCTAGTAACTTTTTTAATATTTTTTCTTGATTTGATAATATTTCAATGAAAAGTCATAATAAATTCTCATTAATTCTACTTATGAATTATCTGTCTCTGTCTCCTAGCGCACTCTTGTGTGTTTTCTACGTTTCCGGATGTCCTTCCACTCTATGATTTATTTTCCATGTGCCCTGCAATAGGTCAGTAACAGAAATATATCCATTTTACAGATTACCTTTACTCCGCTATCCCCCAATTTTCTGCCCTTTTTTCTTCCTTCTTACCATCATTGCCCCTTTCCTTGTATATTGCTGAATCTTTAGGCTCCATCTTGAGTATCTTTTCAATTCTTTTGTCACTCTCGGGCCTTCAATTTCTTTACTAGACTTAGCCTAGAACTTTGCATTTATCATAGCTTATGCATTACATAATTCCATGCATCTTGAACATCTAATATATAAATAACGCCTGAATTTATAAAGCTGGTCCGGATTCTCTTTTCCTTCAAAGTAGTTTCTCTTCTCAAGACATATAGTGTTGGTCTGAATAGAGTTCCTGCAAGAAAAAACCACAAACACAAGCCACGAAACTACTTTTACCTTTTCCCTTCTTTTACCTTATAGACAAGCTTTGTGGGATAGAATTTCTCCTTCCCTCCGTGGTGCCCCAATTTCCAGCCCTTTCCACTATATTGCTGTAATCTTTAGGCTGCCATCTTTATAATCAATTCCCTTTGCCGCAACTTGAGACTTGTCAATCTTCACTACTAAACACTTACTTAGCCTAATGATTTTTATTTAACATAATAATACATTGTAAAATTTCCTGTATCACAGACCTCTAATAACACAAGGGTAAAACAGAATTGTATATATAACACATGACACTGAAAATCTAGAACAAATTATTATGCTTTTCAGGATAGCTTCACTTCAGAGGGCCGATTAAAGCTTTCCTGCAAGTGAAAAACAAATACAAATACAAACCCCAAAAAAATTCCAGCTCTTACCTTTTCCTTCCTTTCTTCTTTTTAGTCAAGCCTTGCAAGGACAGAAATTCCCCTGCTGAGTTAGTAAATTTTAATTATTTATCCTACCGTCCTAGGCTGTTTTCATTGTTCTTATGTAAGGAACTGCCATTTTATCTAAGCATGTTATTCCCTTTAATTTATGTGGTAAGGAATACTCGTCATATTCTTTCTCTCCTTTAGTTGAGCCTATTCTTGATAGACTATCCGCTAGGTTATTAGCCTCCCTATATATATTTGTAATTGAAGCTTTCAACTCATCTAAGAGGCTGAAAATTACTTCTAAGTCATCTTCATATTTCCATAAAATTTTCTTTTTAATTACAATTTCGACTACCAATTTCGAGTCTACCTGAACTTGTATATTTTTAAAATGTAGCTTCTTACATGTCTCTAATCTTAATTTCAAGGTTTTAATTTCTGATTCTAGGGCCGAGGAGGCTCTACTGGCACGGGTGAAAGCTTTCATTACTGTCCCTTTATAATCTCTTATTACCCCTCCTCCTCCTGCTATTCCAGTATCCCTGTTAAAGCTACCATCCGTATTAAGTGATAATTTTCCGACCGGTGGGCTATCCCAGTACAAGCTTTTAGCCAATTGCTGGTTTACTACTTTCATAGTGAGGTCCCATGTTTTCTCAAGCTTCTTGCCTTTTTTCTTATTCTCTATTTTAATAGTTGTTATATTAGCTATGTTACTTATCTCCTTTCTAATATCTTTTTTTATTTCTGTTATATTCATCCCTATGTTTTCAAATTTACTTTTATTTTTGGATTTCCATATGCACCAGATAATAACATGTGGTAATTTCTGATTAAGCCATTTTTTAATGGGGCTTTTCGTAGTTTCACTTTCCCTTTTTTTAACTTTAACTATTAAGCCATCTTCTTTATTACTTATTTGTTTCCCCCCCTCCATCTCTTTCCATATTTCCGCTGCAATTGTCCCATTGGAAAATAAATGATCAGTTGTTTCGATTGCTTGTAGGCAGCATTCGCATCTTGATGCCATTTTTATCCCTTTTTTTTGTACATTCGTATCTACCGGAATGGCATTCACTAAAACCTTCCATGTGAACGAACACATTTTTTTGGAACATTTTCTTGCCATACCCATTTAAATAAAGTTTGAACGGGTTTTTTCTTTCTGACCAGATCTTTTGCCGACTTTAGAGAGAAATTTCCTTCTGGCGTTAAAGTCCATTTCCAGCCACTCTTCTTTAGGGTGGAATGTGGGTCTACTATCTCCTTTTGTTTTTCCATTGCCTTCCAGCTATTCAAAGCTTTCTTAGGACTCATGTTCTTATAATCTAGATATTTAGCCCACATGTATTTTGCCCAGAGATTATCACTTTCTTTCAGCCTCCACCAACCTTTGCAATCCCAGGCAGCAGCTGAATCCTGTAGATTCATTAATCCTAATCCTGCTTCTTCTTTTGGATAACAGATGGATTCCCAGTCCTTCCAGTGTAATTTATTTTTTCCTTCTTTTTTATCCCATAAAAAATTTGCCATTTCCGATTAAAGTTTAAATATAAATTTTTTGGGTGGATGAATAACTGATAATATGTGTATCAATGTACTTTGTAAAATGTGTGATATCAGCGTTATCCTCCCCCAAAATCTTAGAAGCTTTTCTTTCCAACCTACTGTTTTCCTTCTTAGCTTGTCTTGTAGAAAGATTAAATATTCTTCCTTCAACCTCCCCTCATATATCGGGCATCCTAAATACATTAATGCCCCTTTAATTTCTAAAAAACCTGTGATGTTTTTAATTTTATTTACAACCTTTAATTTTACTTTTTTGGCAAGCATAAACTGACATTTATTTTTATTTACGATTTGGCCTGTTTCCTTCTCAAATATTTGAAGAAGATCCATAAGATTCCTTAAAGACTTTGTACTAGCATTTGTAAAAATTATAAGGTCATCTGCATAGGCTAAACAGCCTATTCTGGGTGTATTCTTTGGTTGTCTGAATGGTATTATTTTACCCCATGTCATTCTTTTATTCAGGTTTCGAATTAGTAATTCTAAATAAATATCAAAGAGAAGGGGAGATAACGGGTCCCCTTGTCTTAAGCTTCTATTTGGTTTAAATTCCTCACTTATCCTTCCATTTACAATCACTCTTACCCAATTACTCGAAATGCATCTGTATATTAAATCTATGGTAAGCTCAGAGAATCCAAACCTTCTCATCACAAAACAAAAAGTATCCCATTCTACCCTATCGAAGGCTTTCGATAGATCAAGCTTAACCACTAAATTGCTACCTCTTGTTTTAACTCCTATCTCTTTCATCATTTCGGATACAAGTTTTATATTTTCAATCATTAATCTATTTTTAACAAACCCCGTTTGTTCTTGAGATATTATAGAAGGTAAAATTGAGCTTAATCTATTTTGTAAAATTTTAGCTAGAATTTTATAAATAGCATTACATAAACTTATAGGTCTAAAATCCTCACATTTCTGCGGCGAATCTTTTTTTGGAATTAATACTATATATGACTCTGTCCTTCTCCTTTTTGGAATTAATACTATTTATTCCACTTCATCTTCTCATTCTCCTTTTTTTTTCTTCTTATTTTATTTTCTTTGTCCTTCTTTTTATGCTTCTTTTAATTCTGCTTCTCATTCTCCTCCAAGTCCTCCTCCACCTTTTTCTCCTTTTTTATTTACTTATTCTCCATCTTCTCCTTCTCATTCTCCTTCTTCTTCTTTATCTGCTTATATTTCTATTCCTACTACTTCTTCTTCTCTTTCTTCTTCTTTTTATTATCCTTTTTATTTACCTCCTCCTACTTCTCTATTTTCTCTTTCTTCTTATTCATCATTATCATCTTCTTCTTATGCTTCTACATCATCATTTCTTGTTCTTCTCCTTTTTATCTTTCTTCTCGTTCTTCTTTTTTATTTTTCTTATTCTTCTACTCCTTATTCTAATTCTTCTTCATCATATTTTTTTTCTTCTTCTTCTACTCCCTTATTCTATATTTTCTTCATTACATTCTTGTTCTTATTCTTCTTATTCTTGTTCTTATTCTTATTCTTATTCTTCTACTACTTCTTCTTTTTATTATTATTATTCTTCTTAATCTTCCTCTTCTTCTTAGTTTTCTTTTTCTTATTACTCTTTTTCTTCTTCTTCTTCTTCTTCTTATTCTACTTCTTATTCTACTACTACTACTACTTCGTCATCATCATCATCTTCTACTATTAATTCTTCTTCTTCTTCTTCTTCTTTTTCTTTTTCTTTTTCTTTTTCTTCTTCTTTTTCTTATTGTTGTTGTTCTTCTTCTTCTTCATCATCTTCTTCCCAAATTTTATATTTTCTCATTCTTCTTTACATTCTTCTCCTTCTCCATATTCTTATCATTCTTCTACACTTTCTTCTTTTTCTTTTTTTTTCTTCTACTTCTTTTCCTTTGTTTTCTATTTCTTATCCTTCTTTTTGTTCTTCTCCATCTTTTTTTTCTTATTGTTCTTTTTCTTCTTGTTGTTCTTCTTCTTCTCCTAAATTTTTTTTTCTTCTTTTTTTCTTCTTCTACTTTTCTACATCATCATCATCATCGTCATCTTCTTCTTCTCTTTTGATTTTTCCTCTTCCTATTTCTTCGACTTCTTTCAATTTAATTTTTTATTTCTTCTACTACTTCTTCATTTTATTCTACTATCAACTTTTTCTCATTCTTCTTCCTCTTTGAATTCTTCCTCTTCCTCTTCTTTTTCTCTTACTTTTTATTATAATTTTCTCCTTCTTTTTCATTTTATTATCCTTCTTCTCCTTCTTTGTCTTCTCCTCCTCCTCCTCCTCCATCTTTTCCTTCTTCTTGTCCATCTTTCTCTTCTTCTTCTCCCTCTTTCTCTTTCTCTTCTTCTTCTTCTTCTCCATCTTCTTTTTTTCCTTCTTCACCCTCTTCCTCTTCTTATTATCCCTCTTCTTCTTCTCCTTAATAAAAATAAAAATAATAATATTATTATTATTCTTCATCTTTCTTATCTTCTTTTAATTTATCTTTTTATTCTTCGTATTCTTGATCTTTATCTTCTCTTCTTTATCATGTCTTATTCTTCTTCTTCTCCCCTTTCTCCTTCTTCTCCAACTTTTTCATTCTCTTTCTTTTTCTTCTTCTACTTCACTTAATTCTTCTTCTCAGTTTTGTTCTTATTATACTACACTACTTCTCCTACTACTACTACTTCTTCTTCTTCTTCTTTCGCTTCTTCTTCTTCTCCTCCCCCCTATCTTGTTGTTGTTGTTGTTCTTGTTCTCCTCCTCCTCCCCTCATTGCTCCCCCCCTCCTCCTCCTACTCCTCCTCATCCTCCTCCTTATTCTATTTCTTTTTCTGTTCTTTCTTCATCATCATCTTCTTCTTATTCTACTACTACTACTACTACTACTACTACTACTACTACTAGTTCTTCTCCTCCTCCTTTTTCTTTTTGTTCTAGTTCTTCTTTTTATTTTTCTTCTTCATCTCTTGCTTATTTTTCTTCTCTTCCTCCTTGTTAATCTTCAACTTCTTCTTCTTCTTCTTCTTCTTCTCCCCTTCCACCTACTCTTCCTTGTTTTTGTTATTCTTATATTTTTACTTCTTCTTCTTCTCCATCTTTTTCTTCTTCTTCACTATTACTAATACTACTACTACTAGTACTACTACTACTACTACTACTTATTCTTCTTTAAGTTTTTCTTCTTCTTCTTCTTGTTCTTCTTCTTTTTTTCTTTTTCATCATTATTATCATCATCATCTTATTCTTCTTCTTCTTCTTCTTTTTCATCTTATTATTATTATTATTATTATTATTATTATTCTTCATCTTATTTTTTATATTCTTCTTTTTCTTCTCCTCTATTTCTTATTCTACTTCTTTTCTTGATCTTCTTCTTCATCTTTTACTACATGTTCTTATTTCTTCTTCTTCTTCTACTCTTTCTCTTTCTTTTTTTCTCCTTCTTTTTTGTCTTCTACTCTTCCTTCTACTTCTTCTACTTCTTCTTCTTCTTCTTCGTTTTCTTCTTCTCCTTCTTCTTCTCCTTATCCTTCCTCTCCTCCTCCTCCTCCTCCTTTTTTAGGTTATTGTTGTACTTCTTCTTTCTTCTTCTTCTTCTTTCTTCTTCTTTTTCTTCAGCTTCTTCTTTTTGTCTTTTTTTTCTTTTTATTTTGTTTTCTTATTTTTCTTTTTGTTCTTATTTTTCTTCTTCTCCTTCTTATTTTTAATCATCTTCATCATTTCCTCTTCTTCCTCCTCCACAACCTCCTTCTTCTCCTCTCCCTCCTTCTCCTTCTCCTCTTCCTCCATCTCTACCACCTCCTTCTTCTTCTACTACTACTTCTTCTTTTCTTCTTGCTATTTTTCTTTATCTTCTTGCTATTTTTCTTTTTCTTCTTCATTTTCTCATTCTTCTATTTCTTCTTCGTCATCATCATCATCTTCTTATTTTTTTCTTCTTCTTATTCATTTTTTTATTCTCCTTCTTCTTCTCCTTCTTCTTCTCCTTCTTCTTCTCCTTCTTCTTCTTCTTATTCTCCTTATTCTTTTTATTATTTCTTTTTCTTCTTTCACTTCTCATTATTCTTCTTATTTTATTCTTCAATTTATTCTACCGCTTCATTTTATTCTTTTTTATTCTTTTTCTTTTTCTTTTTCTTCTTCATCAAATTCATCATCATGATTATTATCATCAACATCTTTTTCTTCTTCTTCTACTCCTTCACCTTTTTCTTTTTCTACTCTTCCTTCTTCTACTTCTTCTATTTCTCCTCCTCCTCCTCTTCCTCCACTTTCTCTTCTCCTTTTTTTTCTTTGTATTCTTCTTTGTGTTCTTCTTATTTTTCTTTTTATTTTCATTCATCATCATCATCTTCTTTTTCTTTTTCTTTTTCATCTTCTTCTTATTCTCTTATACTTCATCATTTTCTTCTTTTTTTTCTCTTATTTTTGTTTTTCTTCTTTTTATTTTTTCTCATCATCATCATAATCATCATCATCATCATCATCATCATCTTCTTCTACTTCTTCTTCTATTAGCACTACTACTACTACTACTACTTCTTCTACTACTACTTATTTTTCTAATTTTTCATCTACTTCCCCTCCTCTTTCTCCTCCTCTTTCTTCTACTTATTCTTTTTCTTTTCCTTGTTCTTCTTTTTTTATTTCTTCTTATCCTTCTTCTTATTCTTCTTCTTATTCTTCTTCTTTTTCTTTTTTTTTTTTCTTCTTCTTCTACTACTACTTCTCATTCTCCTCTTCATTCTATTCTTCCTGCTTCTTCTTCTTCTACTACTTCTTATTATTTTCCTAATTTTTCTTCTAATTCTCCTCCTCCTCCTCCTCCTCCTCCTCCTACTTCTTCTTTTTCTTTTAGATGTTATTCTTTTAAGTCTATTCTTTTTCATTTTCTTCTACTTCCTTCTTAATCTTCTTCTTCCTCTACTTCATCTTCTTTCTCTTCCTCTTCTACTACTTCTTGTTATTCTTCTTCTTTTATTATTATTATTCTTCTTCTTCTTGTTCTTCCGCTTGTTCTTCTTATTTTTGTTGTTGTTGCTGTTCTTCTTCTTCTTATTCTTCATCTTTTACTACTACTTCTTCTTCTACTTTTTCTTATTATTATTATTATTATTATTATTTTTCTTCTTCTTCTTTTTCTCATCCTCCTTCATCATCATCATCATCTTCTACTTCTCTTTCATATTATTATTATTATTATTATTATTATTATTATTATTATTATTATTATTCTTCTACTTATTCTCATTCTTTTTTTCATTTATTCTTCATCTTTTTCTTCTTTTTTTTAATCATCATCAACATCTTATACTTATACTTTTTCTATATATTCTTCTTCTACTATTCTTTTTGTCTTTTTTCTTTTTTTTTACTTCTTATTCTTCTCTTTCTTCATCTTCTTTCATCTCCTCCTCCTCCTCCTTCTTATTTGCATCTTTTGCTTCTTTATATTATTTTGTTTTCTTCTTTTTCTTTTTCTTTTTCTTTTTATTTTTCTGCTTTTACTTCTTTTACTTCTTCTTTTTAATTTTTCTTCTCATTCTTTTTCATCATCTTTTTTTTATTCTCCTTATTCATCTTCTATTTCTTCTTCTTTTCCTAATTCTTCTACTTCTTCTTTAACTTCTTTTTCATCTTATTCTATTAATTCTTTTTCTTTTTTTTATTCTTCTTCATCTTTTTTTTCTTCTCTCTTCTTATTCATCTTATCATTCTTCTTTTTTCCTTCTTCTTCTTATTCTTCTTTTCCTCCTCCTCCTCCTACTTTATTATTATCTTCTTCCTTTTATTCTTTTTCTTTTTCTTCTCCGCCTCCTCCTCCTCATTCTCCATCTTTTTCTTCTTTTTTTTCTTATCTTCTTTCTTTTCTTTTCCTTTTTCTTTTCCTTTTTCTTTTTCTTCTTCATCTTCCTTGTCTTCTTTTTTTTTCTTCATATTTTTCTTCTTCTCCTTCTTATTTTCTTTCTTATTCTTATTCTTCTACTTCTCATTCTTCTCATTCTCCTTCTTCATCTACTTCTTCTTTTTATTCTCCTCCTCTTTTTTCTTCTTTTTCTTTTTCTATTTCTAATCCCCTTTCTTCTTCTTCTTCTTATCCTTATTACTATTATTATTATTATTATTATTATTATTATTATTATTTATTCTCATTCTTCTTCTTCTTCTCCTTCTCCTTCGCCTTCTCCTTATTATTATTATTATTATTATTACTATTATTATTATTATTTTTTCTTCCTCCTCCTCCTCCTCTTCTTCTCTTACTCCTCTTCCTCCTCCTTTTTCTTCTTCTCTTTTTCCCTCCTTTTCTTTTCATTCTTCTTCTGCTACTTCTTCTTTTCTTTCTCCACCTCCTCCTGCATCTACTCCTTATACTTCTCATTCTTTTTATTCTTCTTCTTTTTCATCATCTAATTCTTTTATCTCTTCTACTTAATTTTATTTATCTTCTTATTCTTTTTCTTAATTTTCTTTTTATTATTCTTTTTTTTTCTTATTGTTCTTCTTCTTCATTTCCTTCTTCTTACTTTCTACTTTTTCGTCTTCTTCTTTTTCTTCCTCTTCTTCTTCTTTTTCATCACTTCCTTCTTCTCAATCTTTTTATTTTTCTCCTTCTACTTCTTAATCATTTTCTTCTTCTCCTCCTTCTCCCCCAGTCCTCCCCCTCCTCCTCCTCCTCCTCCTTCTTTTTCATCTACTTAATTCTTATTCTTCTTGTTATTCTTCTTCTCATCCTACATTCTTTTTCTTTTTCTTCTTCTACTACTACTACTACTACTTCTTCTCCTCTTCCTCCTCCTCCCTATTCTTATTCATCATCATCATCATCATCTACTTCTCCTTTTTTTTATTCATCATCATCTTTTAATCTTTTTATATCTCTTCCTCTTCTTATTTTTGTTTGTCTCCTTCTCCTACTTCTTTTTATTCTAATTCTTCTTCTCATCATTTTCCTACTCCTTCTGCAATTCAATTTCATTATTCTTCTTCTTGTTCTTCTTCTAAATATTCTCATTCTTTTTCTTCTTTTTCTCCTCCTCCTTCTTCTTGTTCATATTCTACTACTACTACTACTACTTATTATTATTATTATTATTATTCTTATTCTTTTTCTTCTTCTTGTTTTTTTGTTCTTATTTTTCTTGTTATTCTTTTTTTTTCCTTTTTTTTCTATTTTCTTCTTTTTCATTTCTTCTTCTCCTTCTTCTATTTCATCTATTTCTTCATCAATTTCTCCTTCAGCTTCTTTGTCTTCTTCTTCTTTTTCTTCTTATTTGAGTTGATATTTTTATTCTTATTATCTTTTTTATTTTTCTTATTCTTTTAATTCTTTTTATTTTTCTTCTTATCTTTCTTCTCTTTCTTCTCCTTCTACTTCTTATTTATCTTATTCTCCTCCTTCTCCTTCTTCTTTAACTTTTTTTATTATTCTTCATCTACTACTTCTCCTTTTTATTTTCATTCATTATCATCATCATCTTCTTCTTATTCTTGTTTTTCTTCTTTTTTATTCTTCTTATTTTTCTTGATCTCGTTCTTTTTCTCATTTTCTTTATTATTTTTCATCATTTTCTTATTTTTTATTCTTCTCATTCTTCTACTTATTATTATTCTTCTTTTTATTCTTCTTCTTTTTCTTTATCTCCTTCTTTTATTTCTTCCTCCTCCTTCACTTCTTTGTTCTTCTCCTCCACCACCACCTCCTTCTTCTACTTATTATTTTTTTATTCTTCTTCTTTTTATTCTTCTTCATTAATTTTTTCTTTTTCTTTTTATTTAACATCATCTTCTTGTTTAACATCTTTATCTTCTTATTCTTCTTATTTTTTAATATTTTTCTTGTTCTTTTTCTTTTACTTCTTCGATTTCTTTTACTTTTCTTCTTCATATTTTAATTTTTTGTATTTTTTTTCATCTTCTTATTTTAATTTTCTTTATTTTCTTCTTCTTTCCTTTCTTCTTTTGATTTTTTTTTCTTAATTTTATTATTATTCTTCTTCTTCTGTATTTTTTTTTATTTTTTTCTTTTTATACTTCATCATCATCATCACTATCAGCATTATCATCATCTTCTACTATTTCTTCCTTTGCTACTTCTTCTTGTCCTCCTCTTCATCCTCTTCTTCCCATCCTCTTTCTTCTACTTCTTCTTCTCATTCTTTTTCTTATTGTTCTTCTTTTCATTTTTCTTCTTCTTCTCCTTCATTTTCTTCTTCTTTTGCTTCTTTTTTTTTTTCTTCTTTTTAGTCTTTTCCTTGTTATTCTATTTGTTATTTTTTTCTACTTTTTCTTTTCTTCTCCTTCATTTTCTTAAATTACTTATTTTTTTTTATTTTTATTCTTCATCATCATCATCATAATCATCATCATCATTTTCTTCTTCTCCTTCATCTCCTTCTCTTAATTATCTTCACTTTCTTCTTCATCAACTTCTTCTTCTTCTTCTTCTTCTTCTTCTTTTTCTTTTTCTTTTCCTACTTATTCTTTTAATTTTCCTTGTTTTTCTTCTACTTCATATTCTTATTCTTCTTCTTTTTATTTTCCTTATTCTTCTTGTTATGCTTCTTCTTCTTTTTCTCCTTTTTTTCTCCTCCTCCTCCTTGTTCTTCTTCTCCTTCAACTTTTTCTCCTCCTCTCCCATATTCTTTTTCTTCTTTTTCTTTTCTCATTATTATTATTATTATTATTATTATTCTTCTTCTTCTTTACTTTTTTCATCTCATTCTTCTTCTTCTTCTTCTTCTTCTTTTCTTTTTTCATCTCATTCTTCTTCTTCTTCTTCTTCTTCTTCTCTTTCCTCTCCTTCTTTTCTCCTTGTCCTTATTGTTCATCTTTATCTTCTACTTCTTCTTTTTCTTTTACTTCATTTATTTATCTTTTTCATATTCTTCTTTATTTTCTCATTCTTTTTCATATCATTCTTCTTCTTGTTATTCTTCTTTTTATAATAATAATAATAATTATTCTTCATCTTCTTTATCTAATTCTTCTTTTTCTCTTTCTTTTTTTTTCTTATTCTTCTTGTTCATTTTTTTTCTTCTTCTCTTTCTTATCAATCTTCAACTTTTTATTGTTTTTCTTCTTTTTCTCCTCCTATTACTCCATCTTTTAATTTTTTTTATTGTTATTCTTGTACTATTCCTTTTTTTTTCTTATTTTTCTTCTCCTTCTTATTCTTATTCTTATTCTTCTTATTCTTCTCCTTTTTATTCTAGTTCTTCTTCTTCACATTTTTCTTTTTCTCTTTCTTCTTCATCTTATTCTTATTTTTCTTGTTCTTGTATTTCTTCTTTTTTTCATTTTTATTTTTTTCGTCATTTTCTTGAGCATCATCATCATCATCATCTCCTCCTCCTCCTCCTCATCATCCTTTTTTTTCTTCTCCTTCTCCTCCTCCTCTTTCTTCATCTTTTTCTCTGTTTCCGTATTCTCCTTCTTCTTACTTCTTCTACTACTTCTTCTACTACTTCTTCTACTACTTCTTCTTTTGTTCTCCTCATTGTTCTCCTTTTTCTTCTCCTTCTTCTACTCCTTCTTCTTCTACTCCTTCTTATTTTTAATCTTATTTTTCTTTTTTTTACTTCTTCTCATTCTTTTTCTTCTTCCTCCTCCTCCTTTTCTTCTTCTTCATTTCATTTTTTTATTATTCATCATCAACTTTTTCTAATTGTTCTTCTTCTACTTATTTTGATTCTGTCTTGTTCATCTTCTTAATCTTCATAATTTTCTTCTTCTTTTTCTTTTTCTTTTTTCCTTCTTCTAATTCTTCAACTTCTTCATTTTTTTCTCCTTCTCCTCCTCTTGCTCCTCCTTTTCCTCACACATCTTCATTTTCTTCTTTTCTACCTTATTTTTTTTCTTCTTCATATTCTTCTTCTTCTTCTTCTTCCTCTTCTTCTACTTTGTCCTCTCTTTCTTTTTCTTCTTTATATTCTTCTTCTTCTTCTTCTTCTTCTTCTTCTTCCTCTCCTTCTTCTTCTTCCTTTCATTCTTATTCTTTTTCTTATTGTTCATCTTTTTTTTCTTCTTCTTCATCATGATCTTCTTCTTCTACTTCATCATATTCTACTTCTTATTCATCATCATCTTTTTCTGCTTGTTACTCTTCTTCTTCTTCTTATTGTAGTTCTTCTTCGTTTACTTCTTCAACATCTTATTCTTTTTTTATTCTTATTATTCTTCTTCATTTTCTTCTTTTTTTATTCTTCAACATCTTATTCTTTTTTTATTCTTATTATTCTTCTACATTTTCTTCTTTTTTTATTCTTCAACATCTTTTCAACTTCTTCTTTTTTTCTACATCTTATTTTTCTTTTTTTCTTCTACTACTACTTCTTCTTTATCTTTTTATTCTCATTCTTTTTCTTCTTCTAATTCTCCTTTTTCTTCATCTTCTTTTTCTTTAATTCTTCTCTTCCTTCTCTTCCTCCTCCCTCCCTCCTCCTCCTCTTCCTCCTCTTCTTCCTCCTCATTCTTCTTCTCCTCATCCTCCTTCATCTTTATCTTCTTCTTCTCATTCTTCTTATTTATCATTTTGTTCTTCTACTTATTGTTCATCATCATCATCATCATCATCATCATCATCATCATCATCATCTTCTTCTTCTTCTTCTTCTTCTTCTTCTTCATCTTCATTTTCATCTTCATCATCATCTTCATCTTTTTTTCTTCTTATTCTTATTATTTTTCTCCTTCTCCTTTTCCTCCTCCTTTTTCTTCTTATTGTTCTTCTTCTACTTCTTCTCCTACTTCTTCTTCTTTTCCTTTTTCTTTTTCTTCATTTTTTTTCTTCTTCTTTTTTTTCTTCTTCTTCTTTATTTTCTTGTTCTTTTTCATCTTCATCTCTATTTCTTCTTCTACTTATTATTATTATTATTATTATTATTATTATTATTATTATTATATTATTCTTATTCTCATTCTATTTCTTCTTCTTCTTCTTCTTCTTCTTCATTTTCTTCTTTTTTTATAAAGTTTGTTTTATTATTAATAACCCTCTCTTTTGGCGGAGGAATACCATTTTTACAACCTACATCTACCCGTGGCCCTCTTACACCCATCTAATCTTAAACCTACTAGCTAGCATATAGAAATTTAATGTTTTTCTCAAATAAGTATTTATTCATTTCAAAAATTAAACTAGAATAAGCTGCTCTAGTTTATCTAATTTTTGGCCCATCTTTTCATTAAACTGTTTTCGGTCCATCTTTTCGGCCCATCTTCTCGTTTAATTCAATGTATTGCTCTACCATTTTTAAGATCAGCATCTATCCTCTCGTCTCCCCGTGTCTCAAGCTCTGATATTCATGTTGCTCCCGAGTATTTTCCCTCCGTCATCTTTCTTCTTATATACGCTCCAGTACCTGCAATATACAAGAAAACGAGTGCGACTGCAATAAAACTTCTCTACCCTATCCCCCTTATCCCTTGTTATACATATACAACGTTTATTAATTTATTCTTCGCTTCCATTCTCTTTGCCGTGCCTTATGAGTGCTCTGTGTATACCAAGCTGCAGCAAGACTTAAAGCTCTCTGCATAACTCTCAAGATAAGACAGTACAATAAAAAACAGAAGATAAGTCAACCAAGTCAACAAAAAACCACAAGCACGTTGCCCACCATTCTGCAGTTCCTCTACGAGTGTTGAACACCCACAGGACCGGGTGATCAGTCGAGAGTGTCTTCCATATCATTCGGGAAGCAGGAAAAAAACCATCAAAGTATGTTTTTGAATGGAAAAATAAATATAAAAAACTGCATTATTTGACCTATTAATCAAATACGAAATTGACAATGAAAAACAAAAATCACCATTGCCAGTTTGCTATTTAAACATCTACAACCTGCAATATAAACATAGTTATACATGTACCTGAAAACCACTTCTTATGATGCTGCACCGCTGAGAAAAGAAGATAAATTTTATTTTAGATTTAGTTCAGCCTCCACCCTTTATAATTCTAACATAAGATAAAGCCATCTTATCTAATCTTACTAAACCCTTTAATTTTTTCGGCATAGAATCCTTATCGAATTCTATTTCTCCTTTTTCTGAGCCTATCCTTGCCAGATTATCTGCTGGAGTATTTGCCTCTCTGTATATATGCATTATTGATGCATTTAGTTCATTTTTTAGCTTCGTTATTATTTCTAATTCTTTTTTGTATTTCCAAAGAACAATTATTCCTATTACTAAGTTAAATAATAACATCGAGTCTACCTGTATTTGAATATTTCTATATTCCAGTTTTTTACATACATTTAAGCCTATTCTTAACGCCCTAATTTCTGAATGCAGGGCCGAGTCTGCTACACTAACCAAAGTGAAAGCTTTCATGACTGTGCCTTTAGAATCCCTTATTAACCCACCTCCCCCCACTATTCATGTATTCCCATTGAAACTTCCATCTGTGTTTAGGAAAAATTTTCTTTCAGGGGGCCTGGCCCAGCTTATACTTTTTGCCCAATATTGTTTAATAGATTTTATATTAAGACCCCATTCCCTTTTCACTTTCTTATCTATAACTAATTTATCTACTATAATGGGTTTAATATTTGATATGTTACTTATTTCCTACTTAATTTCTTGTAATATATCTTTTGAGTTCATTCTTTTCCCTTCAAATCTACTCCTATTACGAGTTTTCCATAAACACCATATCACTACATGAGGTAAATTCTTATTGAGCCAATTTATAGCAGGGTTAGTGGAAGATGCCTTTTCCCATTTTTTAATTCTTTCTATTAGTCTCTCCTCTATATTACTAATTTGTACATATTCTTCAAGTTTCTTCCAAATTTCTACTGCAATTTTTCCTCTCGAGAATAGGTGGTCCATTGATTCTACTTCTGCAAAGCAGCATTCACATCTGGACACTATTTTTATACCCTTTCTCTGCACATTGGTGTCCACAGGTAATGCATTTGATAATACTTTCCAGGCTAGCGAGCACATTTTCTATGGGATACCTGCTTTCCAGACCCATTTAAATATGGGTTGAGCAGGTTTTTTTTCCTAATCAACTCCTTAGACGATTTTAGTGTGAAATTACCTTGTGGTGTGAGAGTCCATTTCCAACCACTCTTTTTTAGTATTGAGTGTGATTCTACTACTTCTTTATGTTTTTCCAGATCCTTCCAATTATTTGATACCTGCTTAAGCCTCTGATTATTTTGTGCTAAATATTTTGCCTTCATATAATTTGCCCAAAGGCTATCATTCTCAATCAGCCTCGACCATCCTTTACAATCCCAGGCAGTGGCCATATCCTATAAAGTGATTATTCCTAAACCTTCTTCAGCTTTTGGATAACATATATCCCTCCAATTTTTCCAGTGCATTTTTTGCTTCCCATCTTTTTTGCCCCATAAAAAATTTGACAATTCTGATTCTAATTTATTCAAGAATTTCTTCGGAGGATGTATTACAGATAAGATATGCACTAGTGTGCTTTGTAACACATGTGAGATTAATGTAATACATCCCCCAAACCCTAAAAGATTTTCTTTCCAACCTGCTATTTTCCTTCTGATCTTATCTAGTAATGGTGCTAAATATTCTTCTCTTAGTCTGCCTTCATATATTGGGCAGCCTAAGTATGTTAAAGCTCCCTTATTATGTGTAAATCCAGTTATGGTTTTAATCTTATTTATCACTTTCTCTGTAGTCTTTTTAGCTAGCATAAACTGACACTTCTTTTTATTTACAACCTGGTCTGTTTCTAATTCAAATAATTGTAATAATTCTATCAGATTTATTACAGATCTTTTACTTGCGTTTGTAAAAATTATTAGATCATCGGCATAAGCTAAACAACCTATTCTGGGAGTATTATATGGTTGTCTAAAAGGTAATATATTACCTTTTGACATTCTTTTGTTTAAATTAAGGATAAGCAGATCTAAGTATATATCAAATAATAAGGGGGATAATGGGTCCCCCTGTCTTAGACTTCTAATGGGTTTAAATTCATCACCTATATTACCATTTATAATAATTATAACCCAAGCACTTGAGATGCATTTTGTATATAAAGTCTATGCATAATTCAGAAAAACCATATTTCCTTAAAATGTAACAGAGTGTATCCCATTCAACTCTATCGAAAGCTTTAGACAAATCCAACTTAATTACTAGATTATTACCTCTTGTTTTAGTTGCAATTTCTTTCATCATTTCTGAATGCTAATCTAATATTTTCAATCATTAGTCTGTCTTTAACAAATCCAGTTTAATCTGGTGATATTATTAATGGCAGAATAATACTTAATCTATTTTGAATTATTTTAGCTAAAATCTTATAAAACACATTGCATAAACGTATAGGTCTAAAATCCTCGCATAGCTGGGGAGCTTCTTTTTTGGGGATTAAAACTATAAATGAATTTGCCCAAGCTTTAGGAATATCTGCTCCAGCAAAGAAACTGGCAATCGCTATAACTAGGTCATTTTTAATGGGCCAGTTTAGCTGGAAAAAGTAATTATTCCAGCCATCTGGTCCTGCTGCACTGTCTTTATCAAGATTAAAGACTACTGTCTTTACCTCATCTTCTTCTGGGATTCTTTCCATCATTTGATTTTTTTCTTTCGTAATGGAAGCCCCGATCTCTTGAAACAAGGAGTTTCCTTCGTGAGGTATGTGACCACACAGATTGGATTTAAAAAAAATCCTCAAATAGGGTACATAATTGTTTGTCTTCTTCTATCCATCTTCCTTCTTTATCTTTTAGTCCTTTGATTTTATTTTTTTGTGTTTTTATTTTGCTCATATTATGGAAAAATTTGGTGTTTATATCACCATCTTTTAACCATTTAATTTTTGCTCGTTGTTTCCAATATATCTCCTCCATATGTAATTTTAAACTCAATTCACCTTTAGCCTTGTTTAAAGCCTTCCTAATTTCTTTGTCATTTTTATTATCGTATTCTTTTTCTAGCTTTTCCACTTGTTCCTCTGCTTGCTTTATTTACTGATTTATATTTCCGAAAAATTCTTTATTCCATGATTTTAACTATTTTTTTTAATCTATATAGCTTTGTGATTAGAACTTGCATCGGTTTACCCGAAGCAGGATCTGACCAAGAATCTCTTACTAATTTTTCAAAATCAGCATGTTTTCCCCACATGTTTTGAAATTTAAAACTTCCTGTACCTCGTTTATAGTTGTGAAGTGTTATGAGGAGTGGAGAGTAGTCTGAACAGGTTCTGTTTAAATGTCTAAGCCCTATAGACCCATGTGAGGCTACCCACTTCGCATTACACATTACTCTGTCCAGCCTGGCCCAAATTGCTCCTCTTTTTTGCCAGTTATTACACCAAGTATAATTTGAGCCTGTGAAGTCTATTTCTATCAAATTAGAATTAGAAATCGCCTCATTAAATTGAGACATTGCTATTATGTTAGGGGTTTTCCCCCCATCTTTTCCGAGGCACTTCTTATAACATTAAAGTCTCCTCCTATCAACCAGGGAACATTTTTTGCTGCAATTTTCTGCATTTCTTCCCATAAGACTAGTCTGGATTTTTTATCATTTTTTGCATATACTACCGATACTATATCCTCGGATATTTTAAAGTGTACTATTTGTTCTGTGTCTTTTAATATTTCTATGTCTAGATAATTATGCCACATAATCCAGAGTTTACTATTTAGGTTAGAAAATAAATTATTTAACCTTGAATTCGACTATATTTAGTAAGTTGGTCCTGTTGGATCAAAGGTTCTGCAATTACAACCAATGAAATTTTATATATTTTAATCAATTGTTTTAATCTATTTATCGAGGGGTTATTTGCCACCCCTCTAATATTCCAATATAAGTAACTAACCATTAAAACTTAATTTAGATTATAATCTTGTTGTGCATTTTGACTCATATGGTTTATCTAGATATTTTCTCACATTCCTAGCACTCTTGGGTGCAATTGATTGTGATATTTCATTATATTTTTCTTGTTTACCAAGTTGCATAGTCATTCTTTTTATGGCTTCCATGGATTGATCCCTAGTAAGTTTTCTATAATTCTGCTCATACAATGATAAATCATCTTTCACTTCTTCTATATTAATTTTTTCCTTTACTTATAGTATACCGAATGGGGGAAAACTTAATACTTCTGATTCTTCTTCCGGGAAATCAAGGAGATCTTCATCTATCCAACTGTAATCCTCTAATTTTTCTTTTAACACCCTTCTAGATTTATTTTTTCTACCTCTCTTCCTTCTAACTTTCACTTCCTCCCAACCCTCTTCCTTATTCTCCTCATTTCTTGACTCTAAGCTTACTTCTATATTAGTTCTGCCCTCCTCCATATTTAGAAAATAATTTTCCTTCTCCCTCCTACTCTCCTCTTCTTCATCCTCTAAAGCTTGCATTTTTCCATGTTTCGGGTCTCAACCTCTTTTCTTATCCATTTTTCAACCATACTTCTTCTTCCTTCCTGCCATTTCACCTCACCTATGTATTCTGTTCCCATTTTACACACAACCATATCGTGCCCAAGTCTTTTATAGGTAAGGCAGTATGGGGGCAAATTTTCAGGTATAACCGTTTGCCAAAATCCCTCATTCTGCCCATCTTCCCCTTCACCTATCCATATTCTGCTAGGGGGAAGTGTGAGGAGTTGCACTCCACACAGACGCGAGCCTGGCTTGGCCTTGTCATAGATACCATGGCCTCATCACGAATCAATGGCTTACCCAAACAAGAAGAGATAGCATAGAGAGAATGGGTGTTAAACAAATATATGGGGAGGATCGGCAAAGTGAACCATACCGGGGCAAGGGGAGCCTCTTTCGTTGGACTGAAGTTCTTCGTCCATCTTAGCACACGCATCGGATAGCCGTTAACTTGCCAAATTCCTCTATGCCATAAATGATAGAAGTCCTCGTTCGAGAAACACTGCAAAAAAACATGGCGTGCATCGTAATCTGCCAAATTTACCTTACCCGTGAGCTTTAGAGAGGAGATAAACTGAAGTATTTCACTCGGGCGAGGCCTGCCGTGGGAGAACTTCCCAACGAGCATGTGTTCATAAGGCGCCTGTAACTTTCTCATCTCTTCGGGTGAAAATATGATAACGGGACTCCCGTTTTTTTTTTCGAATGAGCGTGAGGGAGGCGCGGGCTCCTTTGTTATCAAGGCAAAGGACTTATTTTTTGAAAATATGCCATTTTGCTCCATTTTTAGCTTGAAAGGAGCTTGATTTGAGCAACAATGGGGGTTTCTCTCTCTAGAAACGAAATTTTCGCTCTCTAGAAGTTGAGAACATTTTTTGAAAAAGTTTTTTTTTCTTCTTCTACTTCTTTTCATTCTTCGATTTATTCTTTTTTTTCATCATCATCATCATCATCATTATAATCATCATCATCTTCTTCATATTCTTCTTCTTTTTCTTTTTTTTTCTTATAATCCTCCTCCGTCTTCTTATTCTTTTCCTCCTCCTTCTCCTTTTTCTTTTTCTTATTCTCCTCCACCTCCTTTTTCTTTTTCTTATTCTCCTCTTCCTCCTCCTCCTTTTTTCTTCTTATTCTTTTTCTTCTTCTCTTTCTTCTTCTACTCCTCCTCCTCCTCCGTATCCCTCTCTTTTTCTCCTCCTCCTCCTCCTCCTCCTCCTCCTTCTTCTTCTTTTTCTTGTTGTTGTTTTAAATATTCTTCTCCATCTTCTTCCTACTCCTCTTCTACTTCTCATCCTCCTCCACATTCTTCTTCCTCTTCTGCTACTTCTTGTTTTTTTTTTCTTCTTCTTCCTCTACTGCTTCTTTTTCTACTTCGTTCTTTTTATTCTTTTTTTCTTTCTTCTTCATCTTCTTCTACTTCTCTTCCACCTCCTCCTTCATATCCATATTCTCTTCCTCCTCATTATACTTATACTTCCTATTCTTTCTCTTTTTTCTCTTCTTCTTCTTCTATCCATTGTTCTTAATCTTCATTTTTTCTTCTTCTATTATTATTATTATTATTATTATTCTTATTAATCTTCTTCTTGCTTTTCTTATTATTCTCCTCCTCTTCCTTCTTTTCATACTTATTATTATTATTATTATTATTATTATTATTATTCTTTTTTTTTTAAGTTTGTTTATTAATTTATAACCCTCTCTTTTGGCGGAGGAATACCATTTGTACAAGCTACTTCTACCATTTTCCCTCTTACATCCATGCCCCATTTCTAAAGACTAGTTAAAATGACAATATTCCTAGTACTAAATAACCACTAGTTTTTATAGAAACTATATTAAAAGACTTCTATATGGGCTTAGCTTTCTCGGGATGCTTCACCCTTTAATTTCCTTAGCACTCCTGGAGATGAATCATCTTTCCTCTTGGTTGGATTCCTCACTCCATCTACTTTGTATACATTATTTACCTGTAAGATAACAAGATATATCCTATTTTCCTTTTTACCTTTGAACCATGCTGAAGTATTTTTTTCCAGCCCTTAATTGCGCATTGGTCCATGCCCTTTATCTCTATTTGTAAAGCTTTAAACTTTCCTTTTCGAAGCTTTTTCCAATCCTCCTATCAGCATCTTTAACCTTCCCGAATACCTAACCTTGACACTTATCTCTCATATCTCTTTTTGTTTAAAACTTACCACATTTCTTGCAGAAAAAACAGACTTCCTCTCTCTCATTATTTCCGCACTCATGGCTTTATATATATTAGGATCCATAACACATGACTTAACAAAACCCAATACAAGCTCTTATGAATTACAATCTGGTTTTAAAACAGAAAATTGATGACCCTTAAAGGACTATCCTGCAAAATAAAAAACCAGCAAACCCAGAAAAAAGAAAAAAAAATAGAAAACAGAAATTTCCAACTTACCTTTCCCTTATTTGATCCTTGAGAGGCGAGGCTTTGTAGAGACAGAAATTCCCCTACAGAGTCAGCTGTCCAGTTATATTTTCATTTTCTCAATATTTTAAGTTGCTTCCTATTTACTATGATTTAATCTTACATAAGGGAAGGATAATTTGTCTAGTCGAGCTACTCCTTTTAATTTAAGCGGCAAGGAGTTCTCATCATATTCTATTTCCCCTCTGGACGAACCTATTCTGGCTAGGTTATCCGCTAGTGTGTTTGCCTCCCTGTAAATGTGTATTAATGAAGCTTTTAATTCAATAATAAGATTTATAATTTCTTCTAAATCCTCCTCATACCTCCAGAGAATTCTTCTATTGATGACAGTATCTACTAGTAATTTAGAATCCACCTGAATTTGAATGTTTTTAAATTCTAATTTTTTACATATATCTAATCCAGTTTTCAAGGCTTTAATTTCTGATTCGAGAGCTGAAGAGGCTATGCTAGAGATAGTAAATAGCTTTCATTACTCTCCCTTTCGAGTCTCTTATTATACCTCCCCCCATGCAATTCCGGTATTCCTATTGAAGCTACCATCTGTATTATGAGAGAGCTTTCCTACAGGGGGGCTATTCTAGCCTATTCTTTTGGCCCATTGTTGTTTATTAATTTTAAACGTAAGGTCCCATGTCCTCTCATCCATCTTATCTGACTTCTCTTTTTCTATTCTAATAGGTTTTATAATCGATATATTGCTTATCTCTTTTCTAATATCTTTTATTATTTCTGTTGAATTCATCCTTATGTTTTCAAATCTACTTTTATTTCTGGTTTTCCATAAACACCAGATTATTACATGTGGTAGTTTTTGATTAAGCCAAGTTCTAGTGGGATTTTTTGAAGGTTTACTTCCCCATTTTTTAAGTCTGTCTATTAATCCATCATCTTTTTTGCTTAATTGATTTGCTTTTTCCAGCTCTTTCCAGACTTTGACTGTAATTATACCTTTAGAGAATAAGTGATCCATTGATTCCACAGCTTCAGAGCAGCATTCACATCTTGATGCCAATTTTATACCTTTTCTTTGTACATTCGTGTCTACCGATAAGGCATTAACAAGAGCCTTCCATGTAAGAGAGCACATTTTCTGAGGGACATTATCTTGCCAAACCCACTTGAATATCATTTGGGCAGGTTTTTTGTTCCTAACCAATTCCTTTACTGACTTTAAGGTGAAGTTTCCTTGTGGGGTTAGAGTCCATTTCCAACCGCTCTGTTTTAGTATAGAATGCGTGTCTACTAACTCCTTTTGTTTTTCCATTGCTTTCCAGTTATTCGAAGCTTTCTTTGGGCTCCTATGTTTATGATCTAGATATTTAGCACGCATGAATCTTGCCCAGAGATTATCACTTTCTTTGAGACTCCACCAGCCCTAACAATCCCAGGTCTTGGCCAAGTCCTGTAAGTTCATTATACCTAAACCTGTTTCTGCTTTAGGGTAACAGATGTCTTCCTAGTTTTTCCAGTGTAATTTGTTTTTCCCATCTCTTTTACCCCATAAAAAGTTAGCCATTTCTGATTCAAGTTTTTTAGTGAAATTTTTAGGAGGGTGTATAAATGATAATATGTGCACCAATGTACTTTGTAGTACATGAGAAATTAATGTGATTCTCCCTCCAAACCCCAACAGCTGTTCTTTCCAACCTGCAATTTTCTTTCTTAGTTTATCCTGAAGAAAAATTAGGTATTTTTCTTTAAGTCTTCCCTCATATATTGGGCATCCTAGATATATTAAGGCTCCTTTAATTTCTGAAAAACCTGTAATACTCTTGATTTTGTTTTCTACTTTATCTTTAGTATTTTTAGATACCATAAACTGACATTTGTTCTTATTTACGATTTGGCCGGTTTCATTTTCAAATACTCTTATTTTTAGATACCATAATACTCTTGATTTTGTTTTCTACTTTATCTTTAGTATTTTTAGATACCATAAATTGACATTTGTTTTTAGATACCATAAAGTTCATTATTGATTTTTTACATGCATTCGTTAATATTACAAGGTCATCTGCGTAAGCAAAGCATCCTATTCTAGGTGTATTTTTCGGTTGCCTGAAAGGTATTATTTTACCTTCTGACATTCTTTTATTCAGATTTCGAATTAATAGTTCTAGATATATATCGAAAAGGAGAAGAGACAAAGGATCTCATTGTCTTAGACTTTTACTTGGTTTAAATTCTTCACCTATCTTCCCGTTTACAATTATTCTTACCCATATACTAGAAATACATCTATATATTAGATCTATGATTAACTCGGAAAAACCAAACTTTCTCATAGCAAAACATAGAGTATCCCATTCGACCCTATCGAATGCTTTGGACAAGTCTAGTTTTACTACTAAATTCTCTCCTCTAGTTTTACTTGCTATCACTTTTATCATTTCAGATGCCAATCTAATATTTTCTATCATTAATCTGTTTTAACAAACCTCGTTTGCTCCTGAGATATTATAGAAGGTAATATGGAGCTTAATCTATTCTGCAGAATTTTCGCTGATATCTTGTAAATAGAATTACAGAGACTTATAGGTCTAAAATCCTCGCATTTCTGTGGCATTTCTTTTTTAGGGATTAATACTATATATGATTTTGCCCAAGATTTTGGTATTTCCTCCCCTACAAAGAAGCTAGCAATTGCAGGGACTAGCTCATTTTAACAATATGCCAGTTTGATTGGAAGAAAAAGTTATTCCAACCATCTGGCCCTGCTGCACTATCTTTTTCTAGGCTGAATACCGCCTCTTTAACCTCAAGTTCTTTTGGAATCATTTCAATAATTTGATTTTGTTTTTCCGTGATGATTGCACTGATCTCTGTCATTAGTGAGTTTCCCACTCGCTGTGACTGACTGCATAATTGCATTTTAAAAAATTCTTCAAAGAGAGTACCTATTTGCTTTTCTTCTTCCGCCCATATTCCCTCTTCATTTTTTATAACTTTAATGTTGTTTTTTTGAGATTTGATTTCACACATATTATGAAAGAATTTAGTGTTTCTTTCTCCGTCTTTTAACCATTTAATTTTTGAACGCTGCTTCCAATAAATTTCTTCCATGTGTAGTTTCAATCTCAACTCTCCTTTAGCTTTACTTAGTTCTTGCCTAATATTTTTATTATCTGTGCTATCAAAATCCTGTTCCAACTTAGCTACTTCTTCCTCTGCTTTTTTAATTTCTTGATTAACATTACCAAAGACCTCTTTATTCCATATTTTTAAACTTTTTTTTAATCTTAAGAGCTTGACCACAAGGGCTTGCATTGGTTTTCCCAGAGCTGGTTCTAGCCAGGACTCTTTCACAATTCCTTCGAAACTTGCGTGCCTAACCCACATGTTTTGGAATATAAAATTAAGTGCGACTATCTGGCTCTTATGTATTGTAATTAGCAGTGGGCTATGATCAGAACAGGTTCTGTTTAAGTGTCTCAGCCCGGTAATTCCTTGAGAGGTTACCCATTTAGAATTACACATGACCCTGTCTAGCCTTGCCCATATTACTCCTCTCTTCTGCCAGTTATTACACCAGGTGTATCTTGAACCTATGAAATCTATATCCATTAAATTGGTAGAAGCTATTGTATCATTAAATTGAGACATAGCTATCGTGTCTGGTAATTTTCCTCCTTTCTTCTCACAAGGACTTCTAACTACATTGAAATCTCCTCCTATAATCCAAGGGGAGTCTCTTTTTGCAATGTCTTTCATTTCCTCCCATAAAGTTAACTTAGATTTTTTATCATTTTTAGCATAAACTACCGAGATTATTTGATCTGTATGCTTGTTTAATTTAAAATGAACTATTTGTTCTGTATCTTTTAATATTTCAATTTCCAGCTTATTATGCCCCATGATCCAGAGCTTACTATTTAGATTCGCATGCGCATTTTTAAACCCTAAAGTTTCACTATATTTAGTTAATTGATCTTGCTGTACCATTTGTTCATCAATAACAACTAAGGATATCTTAAATATTTTAATTAATTGTTTTAACCTGTTTATCGTGGGGTTATTAGTGACCCCCCTAATATTCCAGTATAGACATCTATCCATTAAAACCTAGTTTAGCTCGAGCTCTAGTTGTGCACTTCGAATCATAGACCATATTAGCATATTTCTTCATATTCCTTGGGGTTTTAGGAGTATTAAATATTTCTTGCCTTATCTCATTATATTTAACTTGTTTCCCTAGTTCCATAGCCATTCGTTTAAAGGCCTCCATAGCTTGATTTCTCGAAAGCTTTTCCCAATCTTCGTTGTATATTGATAAGTCATCCTTAGCTTTTTCGAGATTCTCCTCTTGTGATTCTTCATCCTTATTTATTGAGGGAGAGCTTAAGATAATTGATTCATCTTCTGGAAAATCCAGAAGATCATCATTTATCCAGTTATAATCCTCAAGTTTCTCTTTTAAAACTATTCTGGTTTTAGTTTTTCTACCATGCTTCCTCCTATGTTTTACCTCCTTCCATCCATCACTTGCATCTCCATTCCCCCCTTCCTTTATACTTATTTCTTCATCCTGTTTTTGAGCCGTGTTATCCTCTTTATACATGATTTTATCTTTCCTACCATTATCCTCCAATTCTTCTAGACTATTCGGGCGTTTATTATCTTCTTCATGTAAATTTCTGTAAATGGTTTCATCCTTCTTTCTAATCCATTTGGTGATCTTCCTGCCTCTATCTTCCAGCAGAGAAGCCTCCTCCTCCACCTATGCTCCCACTTTACATTGAGTTGTGTCATGCCCGAGCCTCTTACTGCCAGAACAGTAGGATGGCATGTTTTCGGGAATGACCATTTGCCAAAACCCATCGGCCTCTTCTCCATCCCCACTGCATATCCATATCTTACTGGGCGGCTGAGACAAGAGGTTATACTCGACGCATACTCGAGATTATTCGGCCTGGACATGGTGACAGTGGCCTCATCCCGTAGCATAGGTTTTCCCAAGCACGACGATATAGCAAAGTGAGAATGTGCATTGAATAAATATAATGGAAGATACAGTAATGTAAATCATACCGGAACTATGGGCATTTCTTCCAATGGAGTGAAATTCTTTGTCCACTTCAAAACTCGCATGGGGAATCCATCTACCTGCCATAAACCTTTCTGCCATAGACGATAATAGTCTTCCAGCAGAGAGCATTGCAGCACGACGTGTTTAGCGTCGAAGTCTGCAAATTTTACCTTACCATCGAGCTTCAAAGAGGCGATAAATTTTTGGACTTCACTCGCGCGAGGTCTGCCATGGGAGAACTTCCCGATGAGCGTGTGTTCAAACGGTTCCATGAGCCTTTTCGTTTCTTCGGTTGAGAAGATGAGCACTGGATGTCCGTTTTTGTTCCCGTGAGAATGTGAAACCAACACGGTCCCCTTTAAAATAGAAGCAAATGACTTATTATTCATTGATAAGTCAGTTTGTTCCATTTCAAACTTGAATGGAGCTTGTTTTCAGCAACAATAGAGATTTTATCTCTCTAGAAAATGTGATTTCTCTCTCTAGAAATTGAGAGCGTTTTTTTCTTCTTATTCTTCTTATTCTTCTATTCTACTACTTCACCTTCTGATGCTGCTTCTTCTAATTCTTCTTCTTCTTTATTTCTTCTTTTATTTTTCCACTTCTTCTTATTCTTATTTAACTTATCCTATTCCTTCTTGTTCTTTTTCTACTTCTATTATTACTCATCATCCTTCTTCTTTTTCTTTTTTTTATTCTTCTGCTTCTTCTTCTTTTCTCCTTTTCCTTCTCATTTTCTTAATTTTCTTCTTGTTCTTTTTTTTTCTTTTTATACTCATTGTTCTTTTTTTTTCTTCTACTTCATTATCATTTTCTTCTTCTTCTTCTTCTTCTACTACTACTTCTACTACTACTACTACTAATACTACTACTACCACTACTACTTTTTTATTCTTCTTCTTCCCCTTCATCTTCTCCTCCTTATTGTTATTTTTCTTCTTCTTCTTCTTCATATTTCGTTTTTCTTATTCTTGTTGTTGTTGTTCTTCTTCTATTAATAATTATTCTTCATATTCTTCTATTCTACTACTTCTCCTTCTGCTTCTCCTCCTCCTCCTCCTCCTCCTCCTCCTTCTTCTTTACTTCTTATTCTTTTCTTCCACTTATTCATCTTATTCTACTTCTCTTATTCCTTATTGTTCTTTTTCTACTTCTATTATTCCTCCTCCTTCTTCTTCTTTTTCTTTTTTTTGTTCTTCCACTTCTTCTTTTCTTCTTCTCCTTCTTCATTTTCTTAATTTTCTTCTTGTTCTTATTTTTTCTTTTTCTTCTCCTTGTTCTTTTTTTTCTTCTACTTCATTATCATTTTCTTCTTCTTCTTCTTCTACTACTACTCCTACTAATACTACTATTACTACTACTACTACTACTACTACTACTACTACTACTTTTTCTTTTTCTTCTTCTTCTTCTTCTTCTCCTTCATCTTCTCCTCCTTATAGTTATTTTTCTTCTTCTTCTTCATATTTCTTTTTTCTTATTCTTTTTGTTGTTGTTCTTCTTCTATTAATAATTATTCTTCGTATTCTTCTATTCGACTACTTCTCCTTTTGCTGCTGCTTCTCTTCCTCCTCCTCCTCCTCCTCCTCCTTCTTCTTTATTTCTTCTTCTTTTCTTCCACTTCTCCATCTTATTCTACTTCTCTTATTCCTTCTTGTTCTTTTTCTACTTCTATTATTCCTCCTCCTCCTTCTTCTTTTTCTTTTTTTATTCGTCCACTTCTTCTTCTTTTCTTCTTCTCCTTCTTCATTTTCTTAATTTTCTTCTTGTTCTTTTCTTTTTCTATTTCTTCTCCTTGTTCTTTTTTTTCTTCTACTTCATTATCATTTTCTTCTTCTTCTTCTTCTTCTTCTTCTACTACTACTACTACTACTACTACTACTTCTGCTTCTTCTTCTTCTTATTCTTCTTTTTATTCCTTTTCTTCTAATTCTTCTACTTCTATTTCTTTTTTTCTTCTTCATTTTCTTCTTATTTTTCTTCTTTTTATTATCCTCTTCTTTATAGTGTTTTTATTCTTCTTCTTATTATTCATTTTGATCATCATTATCATCATCATCATCATCATCATCATATTCTTCTTCTTCTTCACCATCATAATCTCCTCCTCCTCCTCCTCCTCCTTATTCTTCATATCATTTTTCTTCTTATCCTTCTCCTCCTCCTGCTCTTCCGTCTCCTCCTCATTTTTCATCTTCTCCTCCTCCTTTTTTTCTTTTTATCCTTCTGTTTCTTTTTTTTTCTTAAATTTTCATCTTCTTCTTCTTCAAATCCATCTTCTACTTTGATCTTCTTCTCATCATCCTCTTCTTTTCCTTTATATTTTTCATCATCTTTTTCAACATATTCTTCTTTTGCATCTCCTGCTTTATCTTTTGATACTTCTTCTTTTTATTCTTCTTATTCATTTTCTTCTTCTTCTTCTTCTTTTAATACTACTACTACTACTACTACTACTACTACTACTACTACTACTACTACTTATTATTATTCTTCTTCTTCTTCACTGTCTCGTTATTTTAGTTGTTAGCTTTTCTCTTTTTTCTTCTTCTTGTTTTTTTTCTTATTATCCTTCATCATCAGAATTTTCTTCTTCTCATTCTTTTTCATCTTCTCCTTCTTCTTCTTCTTATTCTTCTTCTTCTTCTCTTTCATATTCTTTTTATCCTTCTTCTACTAGTACTTCTTAATTTTCTTCATCTACAACTTTTTCTTCATTTTTTACTTCATCATCACCATCGCCATTATCATCTTCTTCTTTCTTCTTCTTCTTCTAATTCTATTTTTTTGTTTTCTTCTTCTTCTTCTCATTCTTCTTCTTCTTCTTCTTCTTCTTCTTCTTCTTCTTCTTCTTCTTCTTTTTCTCATCCTCCTCCTTCGTCTCCTCATTCTCCTTCTTTTATTTCATATTTTTTTCTTTTTCTTCTTCTTTTTCTTATTCTCTTTCTTTTTATAATAATAATTATAATAAAGATAATAATAATAATAATCATCTTCTTCTTCTACTCATTGTTCTTCTTTTTCTTCTTCTTCAACTTATTTTCTTCTCATTTTTCTTCCTATTCTTCTCCTTCTCAATCTTCTTCTTCTTCTTCTTCTTCTTATTCTTCTACATCTTCATCATCATAATCATCTCCTTTCATCATCTTATTCTTATTCTTGTTCATCACCCTTTTTTTCTTATTCTTCCTCCACTTTTTCTACTTCTTATTATTGTTCATCATCTTTTTTTTCTTATTCTTATTCTTATTCTTATTCTTTTTCATCTTCTTCCTTTTCTTATTATTATTATTATTATTATTATTCTTCTTCTTCTTCTTTTCTTCTTCTATTTCTTCTACTTATTCTACTACTACTTCTACTACTACTACTACTACTTCTTGTTCTTCTTCTTCTACAACTTCTTCTTTTTCTTAATATTATTCTTCATATACTAATTCTTTTTCTTCTTCTTCATGTTCATCTTCTTGTTCTTCATTTTTTTCCTCCACTTATACTTTTTCTTCTTATTCTTCATCATCACTTTCTTCATTATCTTTTTCATTTTCTCCTTCTTCTTTGTCTTCTTCTTCTACTCATTCTTCCATTTCTTCTTCTTTTCTTCCTCTGCCTCCTTTTAATTTTTATTTGAATTCTTTTTTTTCTTATTCTTTTTTATATATTTCTTACTTCTTTATTTGCATTCCCTCCTTCATCTACTACTACTACTTCTTGTTCTTCTTCTTATTCTTCTTCTACTTATTCTTATTCTTCTTTTTCTTCTTTTCTTCTTCAACAACAACAACAACGACTACTACTACTACTACTACTACTAATACTACTACTATTTTTTTCTCTTCTTCTTCTACTATTTTCTTCTACTATTTTCTTCTTGTTTTTTTTTTCTTCTTCTTTTTCTTCTTCTCCTTTTTCTTATTCTCCTTTTCTATTTTTTTCTTCGTCATCATCATCATCATCTTCTTCTTCTTTTTATTTTTCATCATCGTCATCTTCTTCTTCTTCGTCTTCTTCTTCTTTTAATTATTTTTTCTCTTCTTTTCCGTATTCTTCTTCTATTCGAATTCTTTTTCTTCTTCTTCTCCTCCTCTTTCTTATTTTTCTTAGTTTTTTCTACTTCATTTTCTTCTAATTCTTCTTCTTCATTTTCTTCTTCATTTTTTTCAGTATAATTATTATTATTATTATTATATTATTATATTATTATATTATTATTATTATTATTATTATTATTATTATTATTCTTCTTCTTCTTCTACTCCTCCTCCTACTCCTTTTGCTCCTCATCCTCCTCCAACTTTTCTTCTTCTTCTTCTTCTTCTTCTTCTTCTTCTTATTCTTCTTATTCTTCTTCTTTTTCTCTTCGACTTCTCCTTCTTATTTTTATATTTCTTCATCTTATCCTTGTCCATTTCCTTCTCCTCCTTCTCCTCTTTTATTCTTTTTTCTTCTCCTTTTTCTTCTTCTTCTTCTTCTCCTTCTTCTATCTTCTATTTCTTCTTCTTCTTCTTTTTCTTCTCCTCCTCCTCCTCCTCCTCCTCCTCATCCTCCCCCTTCTTCTTATTCTCCTTCTTCTTCTTTATTTTCTTTATCTTCTTCTTATTCTTCTTCTTATTCTTATTCTTTTTCTTCTTCTTCTTCTACTGCTTCTTTTTTTTCTTTATATTCTTCTTCTCTTCTTATTCTAATTCTTTTCATCCTCCACCTCCTCAATTTTTTTCTTTCTCCTCTTCCACCTCATATTCCTTTTTCTTCTTTCATCATCTTCTTCTTTCTATTCTTCTTCTTCTTATTTTTTTTCCTCTTCTTCTTCTTTTTGTTATTCTTCTTCTTTTTTTCTTCTTCTTCTTCTTCTTCTTCTCCTTCTTCTTATTCTCCTTTTCTATTTTTTTCTTCGTCATCATCATCATCATCATCTTCTTCTTCTTCTTTTTATTTTTCATCATCGTCATCTTCTTCTTCTTCTAATTCTACTTCTCCCACTTCCCCTCCTCCACCTCCATTTTCTTCTCCTTCTTCTCCTCCAACTTTTTCACCTTCTTCTTCTTCTTCTTCTCCTACTTCTTCTTCTCCTTCTTCTCTTTCTTCTCCTTCTCATTTTCCTTCTTCTTTACTACTATTACCACCACTACTACTACTACTACTTTTTCTTTTTTTTTTCTTCTTCTTATCCTTTTCCTCCTCATCCTCCTCATCCTCCTCCTCCTCTGTCTTCTTCTTCTTTTTCTCCTCCTCCTCCTCCTCCTCATACTCCTCCTTCTTCATCTTGTTTTTTCTTTTTATTCTCCTTCCTCATCTTTTTATTCTCTATCTTTTTCTTCTTCTTCTCCTGCTTGTTATTCTCCTCCTCCTCTTTTTTCTTCTTCTTCATTTATTATTATTATTATTCTTCTTGTCTTTCTTCTTTTTTCATTCTTCTTTATCTCCTTGTTTTTCTTCTTCTTCTACTTTTCCTCCTCCTCCTTCTCCATATTATTATTTTTCTTTTTCTTCTTCATATTCATCATCTTCTTCTTATTTTTTTTCGTTCTTATTCTTTTCTTTCTTCTTCATATTCATCTTCTTCTTCTTATTTTTTTTTCGTTCTTATTCTTTTCTTTCTTCTTCATATTCATCATCTTCTTCTTATTTTTTTTGTTCTTATTCTATTCTTTCTTTCTTCTTCTTCTTATTCTTCTCCTTTTTCACCATATTCTTCTTTTTCTACTTTTTCTTCTTCTTATTCTTCATTTCCATTTTATTGTTCTTCTTATTCTTCTTCTTCTTCTTTGACACTTTTTTCTTTAGCTTGTACTTCATCTTCTTCCATTTCTTCTATTGCATCATCATCATCTTCATCATCATCTTCTTCATCTTCTGCTACTCCTTTTTCTTCTTCTTATTCTTCTTATTTTTATTTTTATCATTCTTCTTCTTCTTCTTTTACTTCTCTTTCTCCATCATCCTCATCATCATCTTCTCCTTCTCCATCTTTTCTTTTTCTTCTTATTCTTTTTATTCTATTCCTTTTTGTTTTTTTATCTACTACTACTTCTTTTCTTCTTCTTCTTCTTCTTCTTCTTCTTCTTCTTATACTTCTTATTCTCCATATTCGTTTAGCCCTCTCATTTTTCTACTTTTTTTTCTGATTATCCTTCTACTTTTTCTTCTT